>CM077165.1:6307008-6757357 GCA_039583875.1 Platanthera guangdongensis
AAAGACTAACTGACGCGGGTCGGCAATCCCCCTGTCTGTTCGGCACGAAGCCTTTTTCAGGAGCTTCCCAAATAGCCACACTGTCCCCTAAGGACTAGCTTCACAATCACAGGTTAGCTAGGAGTCATCGCCAGCGACATTCATATCGCCCGGCATTAGCGATAGAACTCTCTTTTCGTCCCCAGTCCTAACATCCAGAAATCGCGGCAGTCACATGTAGTGCCCGAAACACTGGTCTTTCATAGCATACAGTACATGCACTTTGCGGGTATTTTCCTGGAAGTCCACTCTAGTACTTCCTGATACTGCCCTTCACAGGCACAACCCACCGACTCCACAAAATACCCGTTTATACGCGGAGTCTTCTATGATGCGCAAAATAAAATATCACCAATCCAGACCAACCTGTCTAGATGGATTTCACACAGTATGTCAATTCTGTATTATACATTTCCGGATCTATATGCAAGATTCACTGGGGATTTCATGAATCAACCAAAAGGAACTCCCTCGACTTTCCACCTTTTGGTGGGGGATTCCATGCATATGCCAAAAGAAGGACTTCACTTGTCCAAGAAGAAAGATCGTTACCCTTGAAGATCTCTTTGGAGCCATGACAAAGCGTTTCTACTCGGACGGAAATGATCGTCGCACTTTGCTCTTCGCAAATCTCGCTTTGGCTTTAGATTCCAGCCCCAAATCCTCCTTCAGCAGCACAACCAGAGCACTCAAACCCTAATAGCCGAGAGGGCCTGCTCCAAAACTCGGGAAGAAAGAGAATAGACAAAAGGAATAATGATTTCCAATTTACATTCTCTACAGATAAGCCATCGGTTATCTTCCAGCCCCACGATTTCTTCCCCTCAAAACACATCAACGGCTCGGGATTGAAGCTGAAAAGTCAACCACCGCTCAGTGGCCGCACACCAGCAAGCTGACACGAGAGACCGCTCGGCCATATCCATATTTTCGAGAATTCGTCGAACGGGACAAATTTCGTCGAACGAAGCTCGTCGAACGGGCCAATTTCGTCGAGCTCCGCTCGACGATTTCATGGGAGCGCGACGATTTTCGTCGAGCTTTGCTCGACGATTTCTCGCCCAGCCAGGCCAAGTCTTTGCCTGTTTCATTTTGGGGTGTTACAACCCCCCTCTCCTAACAAAAATTTCGTCCCGAAATTTGGATACAACAACAGAACACAGTAGCCAAAAGATTGTCGTGTATTCCAATAAAAAATGAATGTGACTCCTCCATCTAAGGCTCTAATGATCTATTTTAGAAATGATCTAGACCTTTTGGATATCTTATTCCATTATCTTAGGAGAGATGGTTTATGCCACACCTTCTGTGAAGCTTCCTTATCTTAAGACTAAAAAATTGGTGTTTTTCTATGACATGGCTGAAACACTTCCTCAATAAGGAGAGTCAAGTGCATATGCAAAGTATGTTTCCATGAGCAAGAGATTCAAGGTTGTAAAAGATCCAATGGCTCAGACAGCTCTAGAAATTAACTAGAGATGCACTGCTTTTATCCCTCTTGTTGATATGCCAATGTATACTGTTTCTAAAAGAACTGTAGCCTACCTTAAAAAGGTAAAAGACCAACTTGTAAAAGGAAAACAAATTGTTAATGATGATACATATGTTTATCTTATTACAAAAAAGATTCATGAAATTCAAAGAAGTGGACATTTTCAATGTAATGTTTGTCCATCTATTGTTGCTGATTTTAAACCAGTACTATCACTTGTGAACTAAAGCATCTCTCATTTGGATGGAATTGAAATTGAATATTAGAACTGATAACAATTTCAATTTTATCAGTTAAGGTGAAAATCACACGGGTCAAAAAAGGTTCACTTGAGCGCAAAAAATGCACATCTGGGTGAAAGAACCAAAAATGAGCGTCTGAGCAAAATTTGTGTCCAAACAGAATACGTGCGCCCTGACAAAATACGTGTGCCCAAGAGAAAAAGAGCGTACTCTGGCAAAAAATGAGCGATGTGGCAAGAAAAACATGCCCCGACAAAAAATTTCATGCTCGAAAGATGACGTGGGGAATACAACTGGGAGATTGGCCCCTAATAATAGCTCCAACATCTTCACTGCTAATATCAAGTCAACTTCGAGTTCGAGCGAATTAGGCTCGTCTCGAAATCAAAATTTTTGAATAGAACGCGTCTCGAAATCGAAATCAATTTTGATTTGAGTCGGATAGACTCAAAATGACTCGATTCCAAGTCAGCTCAAAATCGAATCGAGTCAGCTCGAAATTAAGCAATTTTCTCTTTATTTATAGTTTGCCCAAAATTAAATTGGATAACCTCTAAACTTATCAAATGAAACACTTAAAACCTTCACTCTTTTATTTTGGTTTAAATTTTAGAAGTTATAATTTTAAAATAAGAATATATTAATAAATACATAATATGATCAGATTCGAATCATATTTCGAGCGATTCATGATTGACTCGAAATCAAATTCAATTCAAATTGAATCAACACAAATTGAGTATATTCGAGCGACTTTCGAGTTTCGAATAATATGATCAGCCCTAATAAACTGCACCGCACATAAACATAGCATCTCACAGCCAAATATGAAGACTCCGTCCGCAAGAGAGGTACATTTTTTAATATATAAAGTTTTCAAACTATTTACCCCTCCACTTGCCCTCCAAATCACCAACCCCTAATATAATTGAGTTTGAAGTAGGATAAGATGTTCTCCTAATATATATCTTGACATTTAACATACAAATTTGAAAAACTTGAGGCAATATAAATAGCAAATTAAAGAACATAATACAAGCTATGGACTCGCCAAACTACCAAAACATTAGGGGAAAACACAAAAAGAGCATGCACAACTACAAGTGGACAGAAACAAACGCCATGATAGAATTTTGCCCTGTCAAAATGTTACAGCCAACCAGCTAGGCAGAAGGAAGCAAGTCTATATTTTGCTTTGCACAACATCTGCAGCAAAAACTTCGGCCTTAAGTTAAGTAGCAAGCAATCATCCATCACTTCTTCGCATAGGTGACGGCCATTGGGTTCTGCGGGGTGATCTTAAAACCTTGGAGTGCCTGCATGGCGATGGATGCTTGCATATCGTCGCCAAATTCTACAAAGGCTATACCTGGTTTTGCTTCGATCATCCGAACCTCTTTGAAACCAGGATATTGCTGGAAGAGGATTTGGAGCATCATGCTAGTAGTTTCCAGAGGTAAGTTTTGGATGAACAGAATGCTGTTTGGAGGGACAGCTTCCTGAGAGCTACTACCCTTTGCATGGCGGGTTGGCTGGGAAGCCTGGAATACAAACAAAATGAAGCAGCCCCATCAGTATTAAAACTTCCACATTATTCTGTAAAAAGTATGCATTTTACCACAAGAACATAACAATTTGACAGATTGATAAGAAGGGAGGCACACCAAAGAGCAAGCATATTAGCTACATGGATATCAATGACTTAACAAAGCTGAAAGCAAAAGAAACACTCTATGGGGATACAAACACTTCACCTGAGTGAATAAATACATTGATATGGGTTAATAAGATGGGATCCTGATATGTGCTGATTGAGATCTCATGTGAGGGCGGGAGAGAGAGAGAACCCTCAGGGAAGATTGGACTTTCCCTTCTTCGATCAGGAGGGACCTATGGTGGCAGTCATGGAGGGATGAAATTCCAGCGGCGAGGAGCACAATTGGGCATCCAAACTCGTGAGGGGGGGGGGGGGGGGGGGGGGGGGGGGGATTAGAGGGAGTGAGATAGAGAGAAAATTGGATGTGAATTGCTTCCTTAAATAATTCTAATTCCTCCCATAAGTAGTAGGCGACCCCCATCATAGAAAGTCAAATGCATCCCTCACATAGGCTCCGTTTGACACGGTGGTGGCGATCATGAACATGAAGGTTAAACTATCATTTTTAACGCACACTTAAGGAACATCATCCACTTTTATGTTTAAACGGATGAAGTTTGTTAGGTTGTCATTGCTGAATGACCGTTTAACCCATAAGTTTACAACAGCCACCACTGTGCCAAACGAAGCCTAAGGCTTCAACATGAGTATAATATAGAAAAAAAAATGCAAATAACAAAATGTGATAAAAGATAAAATGACATGTCAAACTCAATTCCGTGGCTTTGCACGACGCTGATAAGTCGCGCCACACCGTGGGATGTTAAACCTATTCTAAATAATTTTAAACAAATTCAATCTATGTTTCTTTAGACGGTTTTTCTTCATAATCCTCCAAAGAGTAATATTATTAATGCATTCCATAAGTTCATTGCGTACCCATTATTGCACATATACAAGCTACATATATAGATTTTTTATCACCTTATCCTCACTAATATGAGTCCCCACTCCTTCCTCTTATATAATCATTCCTCCATTTGATTTTCATAGTTTTCCACAAATCTCTCTTACAATTATCATTGTCATATTCGACCACTCTTTTCATGCCAACGCTTAAGATTCTTACAAAGTAGCCAACCTGATTACATTTTTCATAAAATTTAACTTTACGCTCTCTACATAACAAATCTTGATAATGAAAATAGAAAGTACAATGAAAAATGAGGGGAAAAGGCTAGCTATAAAACACTCTACACTTGCAGGAATGATGAAAACTTGACAATATATAAAACCGCCAAGAATGAAGCTAAAAAGACGGTAAGTAAAGTAATAAGTCTAAGTTTGTGAAGAATTTTACAAGCGACTAGATACCAAAGATGAATAGTGTGATATATATAAAATTACTCGAGCTAGAGAGAGAAAAAAAAGATATTTAAGTCAAGTTAAATGCATAAAGGATGAAACAGTTACGGTTTTGATGGAGCGATGAAAATATATTTTTATCAACTCTATAATAAAAAACAATGAACAAAGCTTGAAGAATTAAGTAAATCAAGTAAGTATAGAAACGTAACTTTTTGACGTAAATTTCAAGCATCGTAGGTAAATGATGATTTGAAGATGATGAAAAATAGAAAGGCGATTGAGCCAGACAATATACTTATCGAAGTATGAAAATTTCTAGGGAAGTGTTATGGGCAACATGCCCAGCCTTAGTATTTTTATATATCTAGTCCTATTAAATTTAAAGTCCAGTCTAGTCACGTCGTAAGTTTCTCTTTTAATGTTCAATATAATGACATGTTTGCCCCAGGGGTCCTATAAATAGAACCTTAAGAGTCATGAATGAAAGAATTCTAATTTTTGTCTCCTTATTAAGAGATATTTGGTCGTTCTTTCCTCTAACGAGCAATCCCACTTAGAAAGCCGCAGTCAAGGCTCCATTGTATCTTTGCCATCTTCCCTGCCTCCGACTACTCCTCCGTTCACCGCTCTAGTAAGCCCCTAACAACTTTGGTATTATTGGTCTCTTTCCTCTCCCGACCAAGCATTTTCGTACACCCTTCCAACAGCCTGCACCGTTCTTGTGGTCAACATCCTCAATATCCAGATGCGGCCCCACATCTGTTGCTTACCTTCCAACCCCATGTATCTTCCCTTCCAACGATGTCGCCCTTGTTACGCAACCCCTATCTACCTGCGACCATCGGTGCACAACGTAGAAGCCCAATGCTCCTCTCCGTTCTCTGGACAAGACACCGTCGGCCGCATCTTGCTCACAGCCCAGGCCGCCTTAATTTGGTTCGAAAAACACGTCACGGCCTCAGAAAGAGAGAGTGGCCTCTGCAGCGGAGAACCGCACGCCTTTATCCTCAACAAGGGCGCGTCTTTCTGCCAGTTGCTCTTCTCGCATCCATCGACAATTGAGTCGAACAACTCGAGTTGCTTCGTTCCCAACCTCTAGTCGACCCATTTTCTCGAGCCACAATCCGGCGCAGGAGTTTCGCTCTCTATCCTAATCATCGTGCCCTGTACTTGCAGGCTTACGCCATTACCTTTCTAGAGACCTCGATCTGTCTTCTCCACGAACCGACACACGCCTTCCGAGTCGTGGACCCATCACAACCTTTTCATTTATTTCTCGTGTGTGCCTTGGGAACATAAGGAGGTTAGTAACAAATTCTAATAATTGTTTTAATTAATTGAGTAATTATCGATTGATTAAACTAATTATTATTATTGTTTTGTTTCTAAAATTAAATTCATTACACAATTGCGAAATGAAGTTTAGTGTTGCGGATGAGGCCACCCTCTCTTTGAAGTTATGGGAAATGATGAGCTCCATGGATGTATGTCTTCAGAACGCTGACGCACGTTGACGAAACGACATGACTGTTGTATAACCCGTAATTTGTCGAGATCAAAAATGACTAAAGAAGACGTTGCAGTAGAGTACACCTCGAGAGTAATCGTCGAAAGTACTTGGTGAGAGTATTCATCGGCCTTCAGAAGAGTACTCGCACCCCCTCTTGGTTCGGGAATAAAATTATGGTTAAGGCGTGAGCGGCTATTGGCAGACCAAACCCTCCCCCCTTCGATTTGTTTATAAATAGGACCGCAAGGCACAAGTTGGACCTTCAGCACCCCTTATGGTGGGTGAGTTCAGTGTCTGCCTCTCTTGTGTCGAGTTTAACCATGGCTTTAGGAGGGGAAGTTCCTATAGACTTTTGGGTGATTGGCGGGACCTCCTCACTGCAGCACGCGGGTCTTGTTTGTAGGCAGTCTGAAACTATTCTTTGTGTTTGCTAGCTCGCCGAGTCTTACGTGGATCAAGCATTAAGATAGTAATCTTTCGTCGCCCCCTTGGTCTAAACAACAGGGACCAATTTTCTTGGTTCCAACATTTTAGTGAGGTGAGCGCGAACCATGATCGGAGAAAGAAACTTTAGTGCGAGACCTCACGACGAGCCATGATGAGAAGGATGTGAGGCGAGCTTTCATTTAAGCGAATTTCGGTTGAGACTACTCCGCGCGAGTTTCGGTTGGGCGGGCCTCAATGAGGTGAACTCCAGTGTACACGTTCAGGCGAGTTCCAGTTGGGCGAGCTCCAGCAAGGTGAACTCCAGTGTAGGCGAATGCTAGTTCAGGCGAGTTCAAATTGGGCGAGCTCCAGCATGGTGAACTCCCATGTAGGCGAGTTCCAGACTGAGGTGAGTCCTTGTTTTAGGCGAGTTCTTGGTAAAGCGAGTTCAAATTCAGGCAAGCTCAAAAGGTAGGACTTCTTCATCACGGCGACCTCAGTCGACGAGTTCAATATGGAGACCTCAATTGGCAGAGGCTCAGTCAACTTGCAGGTATTCAACTCGCAGATACTCTACTCGCAGACACCTACTCGTCGATAATCAACTCGCACGTATTCTTCCCGCACATGTTCTACTCTCATGTGATCTACTCGCGAGAAGCGAGGTGACCCATGAGTGTGAGTTCCCGCGTAGGCAAATTCCTGCTTAAAGTCGAGCGAGATGAAATTGAGCTCGAGTCTGGGCAATTTCAAGGGCTGGCGAGCTCAAGTTGTCACATGGCAATCATCACATGAGGGTCCTGACCAAGCATATATTCTGCAAGCCCATGCTCGCTGGAGAATCGCATATACTGTGCGCTCATACTTGTGAGGTCATCGCTTCAGTGACATGGTGTCATATATCTCGCGAGCTTATACTCGCGAGGTCATCATTTCAATCACATGGTTTCACATGCAGCGAGCCCATGCTCGCGGGATCTTCGCTTCAACAACCTGGTGCTCCTTTAATTCCGTGAAGTTCGTCTCGCGAGGTCATCCTTCCAACTACCACGACGTTCTCTTTTATGCCACGAGTTCATACTCAAGAGCTCATCGACTCAGCAACGACGATGTTTTCTTTAATTAAACGAGGTCGTACTCGGGTGGGTATTACATAGACAGCAACAACGTTCTATCTTATTCTGCGACCTCATCTCACGAGATCTTGAGGTACTTTATCTTTATTCCGCGAGCTCATTTCGCGAATACTTGAGGTATTCCATCTTATTCCGCGAGCTCATCTCGCGAGGTCTTGAGGTGTTCCATCTTATTCCGCGAGATCATCTCGCGAGGTCTTCAGGTGTTCCATCTTATTTCGCGAGCCCATCTTGCAAGGTCTTGAGATGTTCTCTTATTTCGTGAGCACATCTCGTGAGGTCAAGGGGGTTCTCTTTAATTCGGCGAGTACATGCTCGCTAGGTTATCGCTATATCAACTAAGGCTAAAATCAACAGCTTATACTTCATGATAAATATTCAAAGGGGCTATTACACATGACTCACTTTGGCAAGGGAAGTCATCGTTAATCAGGTAATGTAAAATATTTTCGTTCATTTGTTTTATTATTGTCATTCGTTAACATAAACAAAAATTACTTGCTCCTTCATGTTTAGTCCGCCTCTTCGGCATTACCGATTCGAGTGAGATGAAGACTTCGAGTTGTGTTGTTGTCGTAGTCCGGGCTATGTTATTAAAGGCGCAAAGCGCATTGAGGCGCAAAGGGGCTTTGGAGCCTAGACGCAAGGTGCAGGAGCACCTGAGGCACGTGATGCGCAAAAAAATGGGATAAAAAATTAAAATTAGTTAATTGGGCACCCAATTCATGGAAAATTAGCGAATTGGGCGCCCAACTAGCTGAAATTGAGATTAATTCGTTGAAATTCGGCGAAGTGGGACCCCAATTTGCTCAATTTTAGCGAATTGGGCACCCATTTCACTGAAATTCAGCGAGTTGGGCGCCCATTTCACTGGAATTCAGCGAGTTGGGCGCCCATTTGACTGGAATTCAGCGAGATGGGCGCCCATTTCACTGGAATTCAGCGAGTTGGGCGCCCATTTGACTGGAATTCAGCGAGTTGGGCGCCCAATTCGGTGGAATTCAGCGAGTTGGGCGCCCAATTCGGTGAAATTCAGCGAGTTGGGCGCCCAATTCGGTGAAATTCAGCGAGTTGGGCGCCCAATTCGGTGAAATTCAGCGAGTTGGGAGCCCAATTCGGTGAAATTCAGCCCACGCCCAATTCGGTGAAATTCAGCGAGTTGAGCTCCCAATTCGGTGAAATTCAGCGAGTTGGGCGCCCAATTCGGTGAATTTCAGCAAGTTGGGCGCCCAATTCGGTCAATTTCAGCGAGTCGGGCGCCCAATTCGGTCAATTTCAGCGAGTCGGGCGCCCAATTCGGCCAATTTCAGCGAGTCGGGCGCCCTCAGGCACATCTCCCGCCTAGGCCCTCCCGAGGCGCAACAGAGTGCGCTCGGTGACTCAGGAACGCGTCGAGCGAGATGAAGACCTCGAGCTGTGTTGTTGTCGCAGTCTGGGTCCCTGCATGAGCTCCTCTCCTGCATACCGACTACTTGCCCTCTCGAGCGAGATGAAGACCTTGAGTTGTGTTGTTGTCGAAGTCCGTGTCCCTGCGCGAGCTCCTCTCCTGCGTACCGGCTACTTGCCCCCTCGAGTGAGATGAAGACCTCAAGATGTGTTGTTGTCGTATTGCGTATCCCTGCACAAGCTCCTTTCATGCATACTGACTACTTGCCCCCTCAAGTGAGTTGGTATTGCCCACTCAAGTGAGTTGGTAATCCTCGAGCAAGGTGATGTTGTGGACCTGACCTGTGCAGCCGAGCACTCTTTTCGACCCAAGTTGAGCTTGGCTCCTACGAGATGTCGACCTCTTCTCCACATCAGTTGAGCTTGGCTCATGTGAGGCGTCGACCTCTTCTCCACCCCAGTTAAGTTTGGCTCCTGCGAGATGTCGACCTCTTCTCCACCTCAGTTGAGCTTGGCTACTGCGAGGTGTCGACCTCGTCTCCACCTTCAGTTGAGCTCGCTCATTTAGCGAATGGTCTGGGAGGTGTCGACCTCTCTTCTTCCTCCAGTTGAGCTCGCACGTCTAGCGAATGACCTGGAGGGTGTCGACCTCTCTTTCTCCTCCAGTTGAGCTCGCACGTTTAGCGAATGGCCTGGAGGGTGTCAACCTTTCTTCCTCCCTCCAGTTGAGCTCGCTCATTTAGTGAATGGCCTGGAGGGTGTCGACTTTTCTTCCTCCCTCCAACTGAGCTCGCTAGTTTAGCGAATGGCCTGAAGGGTGTCGAATTTTTCCCCCTTTTTGTTGAGCTCGCTCGTTTAGCGAATGGCCTGGGAGGTGTCGACCTCTCATCCTCTGGTTGAGCTCCACTCATGCGAGGGACATTGAGTGGCATACCATGTGAAGACCCAAAATTCTCGGGCTTCCCAATGATTTCAGAAAGTGAACAAAAAGTCAATAGAGTAATCGCAACACATCTAAGAACAGTACAATGAACATCCAAAGCAGTATTTTATTTCATCCTTTTATTTATTCACATTCATACAGTCATTTAATCGAAATCTGCTAAAAATTTACAATAGTTTTCTGAACATAGTAATTTATGACTCTCAGAACCTTCTTCGATTCCTTTGTAAACATTAAGCCATGCCTTCTCTAACTCTTCAGGTGCGAACCTTTCCCGTACGCATGGAGTTCCACCTGTTGTCTGAGAAAAATGAATCCACTAAGGGTTAGTCATAAAAATTATGACTATGTGAGAACAGTATTTCGTGAAACAGTTATACATGCAAATAAGGGGGATGATACCAATATGCATTACAATAAAATTAATCACTTGATTATTCTCAATAATAAATCATTAAATTACCCATTAACTTTAGTTACATAAAATGAGAAATGTTCTGGTGATGCAAACTTGAATTGGGCCCCGCCCCCGAAGAGCGTAATTGTAGGCTCACCCCTACTGGTGAATCCATCAGTGTATGCCTCCACATCATCGGATTCGAAGCCATCATATTTCCCTATGCAGAGTTTTAAACGAATTTTATCTTGGCGTGTAAATAGGAGTTTATAATAAAAATAATCCCCTCAGAATAAATATCGCTTAATTGTTCTCTCGCCCACTTTATTTATTTAGCGATATATCATTAAGACGAAACTCATATGCACAAGCAATTTTATTCAAAGAGCCAAGAAATTAAATATTGCAAAATAATTGAATACCCATAACTTCAAGAAATAAAATACTCATCATTCCTTTGCATTTATTCATATCCTTGTCCGCATAAATGTCACGGTTATCACGGGACGCCATCCTCGAAGTTTTACGCTTCGGAAACCACTAAAATAACATGCATCTTAATTTGAGTTGCGTCTCGTTTTACACGTAGCATAGCATAGAGCGTAAAAAATTTGTATCGGAAAACTAAAACAATAAACCAAAAATATCAATTAAATTGCTACCGGCCAAATATGATTTTATACTCTGCCGGACAACTAGAAATATGCCTCAAAATTGGGCTAAAAACCAGCTCCCAAATGGACTTCCCTCCTCTTAAATGCATTGTCCAGCAAAATACAAAAGTTAATTTGTCTAACCATAATATCTCCCAAAATTCGAAAATATAAAATTAATAATTTTGTATTCCCATAAAGCATAACACAAGTAACCAAATAGGGGGATTAAGCCAAACCAGCCAAGAAGAAGACAGTAGCAATAGGGAGACAGCAGCTCGGGAGCAGCTTCAAGGAGCAGCGATATTTTTGTCAGCACAACGGCTACACAGGAGCGGCTCAGGAGCAGCAAGAACCCTAGACAGCAGCTGAAGAACGACAGTAGGCCAAGAAGATTAGGGCAGAGAAGCAGTCGGCCAGTGAAAGAAGAAGAAGAAGAACACGTGGAGCAGTAGCAGTAGCAGGAGAAGAAGACTGGCAGCAGCCCTAGCAGAAGAAGAGGGAGGCCGCAGCAGCCCTAGCATAACTGTCGGCCCTGAAGAATCGACGACACAGCAGCGACAGAGGCGGAGCAACGTCGGCACGAGAACACGATAGCAACAGCACAGCTAGCTCGGCATAGAGAAAGAAGGAGATGAAGTAGAAGGAGAAGAAGATGGGGAAGCTTTCCTCTGTTGACACAGAGCAGCAAGAATGAGAAATCGCCGGAAATCGCAGAAGCGGGAAGACGACATAAAGGCAGTGCGGGAGAAGAAGAGCGGACTGAGCTCGTTTTATACAGTGAAATAAGCGGCTAAGCGGCAATGTCCAGCCAAATCACCACTCCAGATGCTATATAACCGAACCCAAATATATACACAGCCAACACCTAGCACAGCCAGCACAACACAACCAACCAGCCAGTTTAGCCACCAACCCAAAACACAACCAACAACCAAGTAATCAGCCCACTATGCCAGCCCAACATCAGCCAGCAACCTTAAGAAAGCCAGCCCTTTTATTCAAGCCCATCTCAAAAGGCCCATTACTCAAGTCCACACTCAAAAGAACTTAAAGCAAACATACTAAATAATCAAATAAAATGAAACAAAAAAGAAGAATTTAATTCATCAAAATTTGAATGTGTCTTTTCATCATCGGGGATATGACTCAAAATATTTTTATACGGTTTTTTATATTTGGTTGTTACAAATCCTTCCCTCCTTCAGGAGTTTTCGTCCTCGAAAACTCAAAGTAGACGGGTAATAGTAAAATACAACTTATTTCCCATAGGTATAAGCCCGGGGAAAAACTAATCAATCGGCTGGGCCTTCTTGAGGTGGTGTTGGAGCAGGTACAGGAGCAGGCGCAGGTGCAGGTGCGGGCGTTGGTGATGGTGCTGATGCGAGTGACTCAACAAGCATTTGGTATAATTGCTGTTACAGTGGAGGTTGTGAATTGATTGCTTTATTCCGGAGCTTTGGGCAATTCTTCTTTGTGTGACCCGGCTCACAACAGTAATAACAAGCGCCACTCAAGCATTCGCCTCGGTGATATCTGCCACACTTGGCACATTTTGTCGAATTTGCTTGAGATGTAGTACTGGTTAATGAACCAGTTTGTATTATCTTAGCAACATCTTTGCTTTGTACTTCACTTTGAGTTGGGATTTTCGTGGCTTTTCTTTTCGCATCTCGGTGTTTTTGCGTTTTGCCTTGATCGATTTCTACTAATCGCGCTCGCTCGACCAACTTTCCATATTCTAGGATATCCAGAGGTACGAGTAAATTGTGTATGTCGTCCTGCAGTCCCTGTTGAAATTGCCTGCAACGATCTTCCTCAGTAGCCACAAGAGAATCGGTATAATATGCCAACTTGGAGAATTCTGTCTCGTACTGTAACACCGACTTGGATCCTTGGACGAGCCGTAAAAATTGATCGTGTAGGACTCGTTTTTCCGATCGGGGTACGAACCAATAGTGAATTCTTGAAGAAAATTTTCCTGTGTCACAACTCTATGTCCTGTGAACTTTGTGGCGACTAAGTTGTTCCACCAACGCTTTGTGGTGCCTTCCAGTACAAATGACGTGAGTCCAACTTTCCGGTCCTCTAGGCAGCGCATGACTTGGAAGATAGTTTTGATTTGCAGTATCCAATGTTCTGTCTCTAAGGGAGATAGGCCTCCAACAAAAGTCGGTGGTTTTAATTCCATAAATTGTTTAAGATCGAAGTAATTTGTCCATATTGGGGCGTCAGAGCTTCTACTCTTGACGGTAGATTTGGAGGAGGGTTCATAGGATGTTGTTGTGGTTGATGTGGTGGAGTAGGATTCTCTTGGGGAGGTATGGGTCCTAAAGTAGCTAACGTAAGAAAAGCTAACTTAAAAGCTTCTGCTATTGATAGCACGAAATCCGAAGGACGCCGATGTTGTTGATGCCCGTTGTCACTTTCCTCGGACCTGGTGGCTGCTTGATAGTCAGGATCGTCTTGATTCTCTAGACGACGTTGGCTGCGGCGGCTAGAATAGACTTGGACAGGTTCCTATAAACGAATGTAACATCCTGAGATTGAAATGTTTTAGTACTGTTTATGTTACGACATATTCTATTGAAACCTGAACCGTTCTCTGATACCAAATTGTGAAAACCCAAATTCTCGGGCTTCCCAAGGATTTCAGAAAGTGAACAGAGAGTCAATAGAGTAGTCGCAGTACATCAAAGAAAACAGTACAATAAACATCCAAAGCAATATTTTATTCCATCCTTTTATTTATTCACACATTCATACAATCGTTTACTTGAAGTGTGCTAAACATTTACAATAGTTTTCTGAACATAGTAATTTATGACTCTCAGAACCTTCTTCGATTCCTTTGTAGACATTAAGTCATACCTTCTCTAACTATTTAGGTGCGAACCTTCCCCGTATGCCCGGAGTTCCACCTGTTGTCTGAGAAAAATGAATCCACTAAGAGTTAGTCATAAAAATTATGACTATGTGAGAACAATATTTCGTGAAACAGTTATACATGCAAACAAGGGGGACGATACCAATATGCATACAATACAATAAAATTAATCACTTGATTATTCTCAATACTAAATCATTAAATTACCTCTTAACTTTATTTACATAAAATGAGAAATGCTTCGGTGATGTAAACTTGAATTGGGTCCCGCTCCCGAAGAGCATAATTGTAGGCTCACCCCTACTGGTGAATCCATCAATGGATGCCTCCACATCATCGGATTCGAAACCATCACATTTCACTATGCAGAGTTTTAAACGAATTTTATCTTGGCATGTAAATATGAGTTTATAATAAAAATAATACTCTCAGAATAAATATCGCTTAATTGTCCCATCGCCCACTTTATTTAGCGATATATCATTAAGGCGAAACTCATATGCACAAGCGATTTTGTTCAAAGAGTCAAGAAATTAAATATTGCAAAATAATTGAATATTCATAACTTCAAGAAAAAAAATACTCACTTTTCCTTTGCCTTTATTCATATCCTTGTCCGCATAAGTGTCACGGTTATCACGGGACGCCATCCTCGAAGTTTTACACTTCGAAAACCACTGAAATAACATGCATCTTAATTTGGGTTGCGTCTCGTTTTACACGTAGCATAGCATCGAGTGTAAAAGATTTGTATCGGAAAACTAAAACAATAAACCGAAAATACTAATTAAATTGCTACCGGCCAAATATGATTTTATACTTTGCCGGATTGCTAGAAATATGCCTCAAAATTGGGCTAAAAACCAGCCCCCAAATGGACTTCCCGTCCTCTTAAATGCATTGTCCAGTAAAATACAAAAGTTAATTTGGCGAACCACAATATCTCCCAAAATCCGAAAATATAAAATTAATAATTTTGGTATTCTCATAAAGCATAACACAAGTAACCAAACAGGGGGATTAAGCCAAACCAGTAAAGAAGAAGAAGACAGTAGCAATAGGGAGGCAGCAGCTTCAAGGAGCAGCGATATTTTTGGCAACACAGCGGCTACACAGGAGCGGCTCAGGAGCAGCAGGAACCCTAGACAACAGCTGAAGAACGACAGTAGGACAAGAAGATTAGGGTAGAGAAGCAGTCGGGCAGTGAAAGAAGAAGAAGAAGAAATCGTGGAGCAGTAGTAGTAGCAGGAGAAGAAGAATGGCAGCAGCCCTAGCAGAAGAAGAGGTAGGCAACAACAGCCCTAGCAGAACCATCGGCCCTGAAGAATCGACGGCACAACAACGATAGAGGAGGAGCAGCGTCGGCACGGGAACACGACAGCGACATCACAACAAGCTCGACATAGAGAAAGAAGGAGATGAAGTAGAAGGAGAAGAAGATGGGGAAGTTTTCCTCTGTTGACATAGAGCAGCAAGGAGAAATCGCCGGAAATCGCAAAAGCGGGAAGACGACGGAAAGGCAGTGTGGGAGAAGAAGAGCGGACTTGGCTCATTTTATACAGTGAAATCAGCGGCTAAGCGGCAATGTACAGCCAAATCACCGCTCCAGATGCTATCTAACCGAACCCAAATATATACACAGCCAACACCTAGGACAGCCAGCACAACACAACCAACCAGCCAGTTTAGCCACCAACCCAAAACACAACCAGCAACCAAGTAATCAGCCCACTATGCCAGCCCAACATCAGCCAGCAACCATAAGAAAGTCAGCCCTTTTATTCAAGCCCATCTCAAAGGCCCATTACTCAAGTCCACACTCAAAAGAACTTAAAGCAAACGTACTAAATAATCAAATTAAATGAAACAAAAAGGAAGAATTTAATTCATCAAAATTTGAATGTGTCTTTTCATCATCGGGGATATGACTCAAAATATTTTTATACGGATTTTTATATTTGGATGTTACATACCAACTAGCGCTCATCTCCTCGAATTACGGGTTCATTTTTTTTCCTAGCTCGAAATCGAGTCCGAAAAAAACGGGGATTGCGTATGACACATAATTCGTAGAGAACAAAAATGACTAAGGAAGATGTTGCAGGAGAGTACTCGTCTGAAATACTCGTCAAAAATACTCGGCGGGAGTACTCGTCGGCCTTCAGGAGAGTACTCGCACCTCCTTTTGGTCTGGGAATAACAATTTGGTTAAAGCGCGAGCGGATGTTGGCAGACCAAACCCTCCCCCTGGATTTGTCTATAAATAGTACCACATGGCACAAGTTAAAGAGACCTTTATTGAAAATCTTTTAAGGGTAACTAAACACCTAGACGGGGGTGAATAGGTTTCTTTTGAATCTTTGGAGTCTTTTTAACAATGATCTTGTTGTGTGTTTATTTAAGTAGGTTAGCTTTCAAGAACACATACAACACACAAAATTTTATAGTGGTTCATCTATCTATGGTACATCCACTTTTCCCCTTCACATATTTAACAGTGAACTAGATTCGACCAACTTCTCTAGTACTCAGATCAAACATATCTTACACCTCAGATCCCTTCCCTGGATCTTACAACTCAGAGTGCACTCCACTCCTACAGCTCAGACTGTTCACAGTCCTACCTCAGAGACAACATTGGTCTCCTACCTCAGGCCTGACAGTCCTACAACTCAGAGTCTCCCAACTTCTACAGCTCAGAGACACAACTGGTCTCCCACCTCATATCTTCACAAATATCCTACCTCAGGTACAAGTCTTACCTCAGATCCTTCCTAGGACCCTACAACTCAGAGTGCTTCAAACTCCTACAACACAGACTGCTCACAGTCCTACACTCAAGCTTTATAAAATAGGTCTACACTCAGATCTCAGTGAGATCCTACAAGATAGAATAAGTGTTTGAGAAATTTAACTCAAAAGGAAATTGTTGAGTCTTCTTCTTTCACTGAATCAACAGACAACCCTTCTTTAGCACAGCTACAGGAAGATGATTCTTCAGCTTTTATTCAGCCTGTACTGCGTTGCATCTAACAAAGTTCTTCTTTTTCTTCAAGCTTGAGAAAGATGTCCTTTGTGTAGAATAGCGGGCTTGAAGATGATGAGAAATTTGCTCTGCTCAGCTGGCCGACTTTTGCGAAATTAGGTTTTAGAAAGATTGTCAAAAGTTCTTGTGAAAGTTCCAGCAAAAGTTCTCGTAAGAGTGTCACCCACTTCGCTTTTATACATCGGCTATATCCCTCTTAGGAAAGCGGCATGACCGGCTTTAATTGTTGATTTTTCCAAGGATAGCGCTGCCGGATCAATAGGACAATCTTTGTCTTTTAGCGCGTGATTTGAATTAAGGATGACGTCAGCTGACTTGACATGACGCCAATAACTTAGAATAATTCTGAATCTCTACAGGAGTTGAGAGATCCCACATGTCTCGACAAATTAGAGTTTTGACAGTTAACTCCAGAAGCGTTGAGTGAATGTCCTTCACACGACGCTTTTGTACTTAGCCAAATTCTGCCTATCACTGAGGCGTTGAGTGAAGGTTCTTCACTCGACGCATTTGTCCTTTAACACATTTACTGAGATGACGTTGAGTGTAAGTCCTTCACTCAATGCATTTGTACTTAACCAGATTTTTCTTGAGAAGGCGTCGAGTGTAAGTCTTTCAGTACTTATACTGATTTTACTGAGATGGCGTCGAGTGTAATTCCTTCACTCGATGCTTTTATACCTAACAGTTTTTCTATGAGAAGGCGTCGAGTGTAAGTCCTTCACTCGATGCTTTTATACTTGACAGATTTTAGTGCTTCTCCACTGAGGCTTTGAGTGAGAGTGAAACTGACAAAGTTTTTTGGCCTTTGGCGTTGATTGATGTGTATTCACTCAACGCTTTTGTACTTAGTCAATTTCCTGCCTTCCTTGACCATGTTGACTTCATTTCAGTCATACTTTTGATACTCTCAGTCTGTCTAATCACTTAATATCCAATACCCTGCACATGTTAACTTAAACATATATCAAATACAGATTTGTGTATATTATTGATTTTGTGGACCTTCTTCAAATCTGGGGCATTGTGGTCAATGTAACCAATAATCTTCCCACATTTGAAGAAGTCAGAAACCCAGACAATGATATACACCACTTCAAAATAAGTGATAAGAAGCAGCTACATTTAATCACAAACTTATGCATAAAATATATGAGATTTCAACTAACATAACAGTCAAAAGTTATAAAAAGATTTACAATAAACATCTTCATTAAATAGCTCTTTGAAACTTAAAAAGTATAACATTACTAAGGATTAGGTTCCCTAATTACTATGCCCCACCCAGATTTCTTTCCCATCTTTTCTTTAGTCTCTTTCTTCTTCTGTCTTTGTCTCTCAAAGTAGCTGTAAGACTTTGGATAGTATCTGCAGGGCTCTGGGGCATCCATCTGTACAATTCCATCTCTTTTGTCTCTTCTGAATTTTCCTCTCATTTCTTCATGCCTTTGAAACTTGACTCATTCTATAGAGCTGATAAGTTTGACTCTGTCTTGTTTTTATTGATCTGATCTCAGGCTGACAATATGATTGTTCTTGATTGTGGACTCCACAACTCAAATCTGGTCTGGATTACAGCTCTTCTTTATATCTCTTTTTGCTTAGCATTTCTTAGCCTTGCTTCCTCTTCTTCATCTGCAATTGTTTTGCCTTTGACCTTTGATAACTGTTGAGTGGTGAGGCTGAATGCAGGAATATCACCAATAGATTCAGCCTTTTGTTGAGTGGTGGGGCTGAATGCAGGAATATCATCTGTACAATTCCATCTCTTTTGTCTCTTCTGAATTTTCCTCTCATTTCTTCATGCCTTTCAAACTTGACTCATTCTATAGAGCTGATAAGTTTGACTCTGTCTTGTTTTCATTGATCTGATCTCAGGCTGACAATATGATTGTTCTTGATTGTGGACTCCACAACTCAAATCTGGTCTGGATTACAGCTCTTCTTTATATCTCTTTTTGCTTAGCATTTCTTAGCCTTGCTTCCTCTTCTTCATCTGCAATTGTTTTGCCTTTGACCTTTGATAACTGTTGAGTGGTGGGGCTGAATGCAGGAATATCACCAATAGATTCAGCCTCATCTCCATCTCTATGAATTTCAGGCTCATCATATCTAATAGGGTCAAGGCCCAATGCATCTCTGACTACATTTGAAGTCCATATTGCATGGTTTGCACAGGCCTTTATCACTGACCTCTTCCCTTTTATGACTTATTCAGAAACATCTTTGCTTAGGGAGGTCATCTTGTCAGCAAAGTGATTTACCCCTGCAGTGACAAGATTCTTTACTTTCAGCAGGTGATCATCCAAGAATTGAGTGCATGCATCCTGTTATGTGATGCGTATTATTATTATCTAGGTTTCTAGTTGTCATCATTATGTGGGAGCCTCGAGCCCCGGGTCTAATATTAGGTGTCATCATTAGTATTTTTGTCTTCTTATATTGTTGTAGACTATATAAACGCATGAGTATTGTATGTTGGTTCTCATGAAATGAAGTTTTAGTTTTCTTTATCCCTTATTGTGAGATATTGGTGACTCTCTCCTCCAACAAGCAACCCCGCCAAGGCGGCCGCGGTTCTGGCTCCATGGTATCCTCCTCCATCGTCATCTCCACCTTCGGCCACCACTCCGACGAGTTACCGTTATTACGGAAGTAGACCCGTAACAACTTGGTATCAAAGGGACACCCGACACCTCGGCTCGGTCCTTCCACTGCTTTTTTTCTCCACTGCACGCCATCCTCGCGGGATCATCTTCTCCGCTGCTTCAACCACTGTACCTCATCTCCCCGCACCTTCCAAGTCCGCTGATCCTTCCCTCCATTGTGATGCAGTAGCCCTGAGCCGCCCCTCTCGGTCGGCCTTACTCGGCCTAGCCAGAGGACCACGTTCTGGCGACCACTGCCGGGCTGCAGCCCAAGCACCTCACCCATGACCGCGCCTATTCTCAGCGCGGCGGGATGTTGAGGCGGGGTCTCGAACCCAGCCCCCTTGATAAATCTCTTTCCTAACAGGGACTATCACCAACTGAGCTGCATCAAAAGAGTGCAGCTCAGTTGGTGATAGTCCCTGTTAGGAAAGGGATTTATCAAGGGGGCTGGGTTCGAGACCCTGCCTCAACATCCCGCCGCGCTGAGAATAGGCGCGGTCATGGGTGGGTTGCCTGGGCTGCAGCCCGGCAGTGGTCGCCAGAACGTTGTCCTCTGGCTAGGCCGAGTAGGGCCGACCGAGAGAGGCGGCTCGGGGCTACTGCATCACATTGCCTCCCCTGCTCGACACCTCCAATCGTCATCTGCAAACCCGCAGCCGGTTCAGTCCCAGCACACACCAGCGTCGCCTCCACTGCTCTCGTCCCGACAAAGGCATTCGTCAGTCTTCGTCCCAGGATTGCAGCTCCCGTCCCTCGTCATCACCTCCGCACCAGGCCTCAGCATCCGTCGGTGCTCTTGAGCCCAGCGTCTCTCGTCCTCGAGCCCTCACCTTGCGCCGCTACATCGAACTCTGTTTTCCTTTTCATTTTATTAATTCCTGCTGGCTATCGTTGTCACTGCTTCGAGCCCGCCCACATTAATTTTATTTTAATTGACAATGTGCTCCACTCCCTCTTCACACCAGCAGCCCCACTTTTAGTTTAAAACCACCGTGTTCGGCTCTCCAACCCACAAATTATTATTATTTCCAGCAGGCTCATCTCCTTCGGTGCCAATATTGGGTGTCACCGCGGCTCCCATGGTCACTCTCAGTCTTTCGACTAGGCGCGATCCCACCGGCCGATCACCCTCTTATTCTCGCTCCTCCACTCACACTATGGGTGACTCATCTGAACAACTCAATCAGATTATGACTATGCTCCAGGCTGTCATAGCGTAATGGGCTGCGCATACTGTTCTCGGGGACTGTCAACATGAGACCATTATTGCGCTCTCCAAGCGCATCGATGATCTGTCTACCGCTCTGACACATGATCATGCCAGCAGCAGTCAGGCACAACCACTTCTCCGCGCTGCCCCGCCGCCCCTGACCGCCCACGAGTCGCCGCCGCCAGTTCTCGCGCACCCCAACGCACGCAACAATTGTATCACACTACATCAGTTGGAATTTCCAACCTATGATGGGAAAGGTGATCCTTTGAGTTGGCTCACCAAGTGTGAGCAATTCTTCGGCCACTAGCAAACTCCGGCAGCTGATCGGATCCATTTAGCATCCTTCCATATGCTCGACGTCGCTGTTTTATGGGCTTCTTGACTTCTCACCGACCGACCGAATCTGATTTGGGACGACTTCAAACGACTCTGCAACTTGCGTTTCGGACCTCCTATCCGCAGTAACTACCTCGACGCACTCACATCTCTACGCCAAACCGGTACCGTGGACGAGTACCTGGAACAATTTCAACTTCTCTTAGCACATGTCTGTCTTGCCCCGGATATACAAGTCGACATTTTCATCGATGGACTTCGCAAGCGACTGCGACTGGATGTTGAGTTTGAGGCCCCTCTGTACTTAGTAACCGTTATGAGTTTGGCCCGACTCTGCGATCGTCGCCTCCAGCTGGCCCAAGAAGCCTATCCACCTGCCACCAACATTATTCAACAAGACCGTATTGAGCGTCCCCCACCCCTACCGGTCCGCCGATGATCTCGGGCTGAGATGTTGCACCGTCGCGCTCATGGATTATGTTTCAATTGCGACGAGCAGTACCCTCGCGACCACAAATGCAACCGGTTTTTCTACCTGCACGTTGAGGATTCTGACAACGAGGACATCTGATAAAGCTTAAGGACAAGCTTTTTTTTGGAGGAAGGGTGAGATGTTATGTGATGCGTATTATTATTAACTAGGTTCCTAGTTGTTATCATTATGTGGGAGCCCCAAGCCCCGGGTCTAATATTAGGTGTCATCATTAGTATTTAAGTCATCATTAGTATTTTTACCTTCTTATATTGTTGTAGCCTATATAAAGGCATGGGTATTGTATGTTGGTTCTCATGAAATGAAGTTCTAGTTTTCCTAATCCCTTACTGTGAGATATTGGTGGCTCTCTCCTCCAACGAGCAACCCGCCTAAGCAGCCGCAGTTCCGACTCCACGGTATCCTCCTTCATCGTCATCTCCACCTCCGACCACCACTCTGACGAGTTACCGCTGTTACGGAAGTAGAACCGTAACACATCCATTCTCCTTTCTAGGACAATCTTATTCCGTTTCAGAATAGTCTTTGTTACTTCATGAACCATTTTTATGTTTTTAGTGGTGATGCACTGATTCTCAATGATATCATTTTGCTTCTTCTCTATCTCATCAAACTTGGTAGTTGTATGATCGACAGCTGGAGCAGTCATTGTAAAGAATTTGACTGTATTATCCATCAACAATTTGACTTCAAATCTAATAGAAGAAATTTCTGTGGTGAGATACTTTCTCAATTCCTTGATTGAGTCATCCACATGCAACTCAATTTTCCTCCTTTGCTCATCAAACAGTCATCTGAGTTGAGCCAGAAAGGAGGTGGGCATGTCCTCATTCAGCTGAGTAGTCCCTGGGTAGTTGATTTATGCATCATTCTCCCTGATGTCTCCCCTTATTTTAGAGTTAGTTAATTCATATTCAGAACAGTGCTCTGGATGGTTATCAACATGGATGGACTCTTCTCTCTCATGCTCCTCAACATTTATCATGTCATGATCAGAGATTTCAATCACTTTTTCAACAACTTGAAAAGGGAGCTCAAGGTGAGTCACCCCTTCAACATTATCATCAGCCTCAAGAACCTGAAGTAGATCATCTTCTGGTCTGTTGTCATCCCCTGACACATACTCCCCCTGCACGGGAGCACTGCAAGTCAGCATTTGAGAGTCAGTTGAGATTTGATCTATTCTTTCTTGTAGATTGACCAGGAAGGTGTCAATCTTGTCATGCAGGCACACAGTGGGTAAGTCATGCTCCCCCTCAACAGGTGCATCTTCTCTTAGGGTGTCCCCTGAACATCAACATAGATTCTGTCCACAAGATTTGTTACAACACCTTCAACATTCTCCATGACAGTGTCTCCTTTTTCAGTTGGACACACACTGGTGGGAACAGCCTCGGCAGCAAGCTCAAAAGAAATAGAGACTAGTGCACTCACATCCCTCCTTACATCTTTAGTTGATTTTGTCAGATTAAGGCTGTGGGGTTCAGTATTCCTGCTGTCAGAAGAGTTACTGCTGGAGCTTTCTTCAGAAACTATATCAACCTTCTTCTTCAGTTTTTGAGCACTCTGCTTAGGGTGATTGATCAGCACCATGTCTCATCTATCAAACATCTTAATGTTTATCTTTCTCATGTGATGAATCTTAACACCAAGCCTCGGGTTCAGAATTTCAGTAGCAGTGTTCAGCAGGAACAGAGACAGAATTCTACCCAAATTTGGTTCAGGTAAAATTCAATTATTCTATCAAAAATTACCTTACCCTAGTTGATCTTCTTGGTGAGGATTACCATTGTCATCAATTCAAATATTTTTCTGAAAATCTTGTCATGTGATTCAGTTTTGCAGATTAATACCTTTCTTATGATGTCTGTCAGGAATTTTCTTGTAAAATTCATTTTTTCTTGATGATAGAACCACTGGTGCGTTTGGACAGGCCACACCATTTCAAGGCAGACTTTATTTCATCTTGGAACAGTTCATATTCTTCCTCAGAATCATTGAGCTTGGGGAGCTTCAGTGCCTTGCAAATCTTTCTGACATTGATTTTAATTTTCTTTCCATTGATGAAAGTTTTAACCTTAGAGGAGGAAAAATTCACCTTGACATTAGCAAACAATTCCAGTACCTCTCTCTTCCAGATGACACACGATTCAAACAACACAAATTCTAGTTTTGCGACTGTGAGAAGGTAAATGACTGATAGGATTTCTTCAGGAGCATCACAAAATCCATTTCGAACGACTTCACTGCCATCTAATAGGAAGTCAGCACTCTTGGGAGCCATTGAACTTGAGAGAATGATCGAGGAGGAAAAGACGATGCACGAAGTCTAGGGTACGAGACAGAGTAATTCGGAAGGGCAATAGAATGAAAGAGTTTATTCTAGCCATGATTTTTATTTATACCCTACCCTATTCAAGAAGGTGGAGATGCACGTACCTTGTCGTGCCTTAGTAAATATGTCAGCCACTTGTTTGTCAGTAAGGACAAACTCAAGGCTAATATATTCTTTTTCAACATGTTTTCTTATGAAGTGATATCTAATTCAATATGTTTGGTCCTGTTGTGTGATACATGAGTTTTAGCTATTAAAATAACACTAGAGGAATCACAGAACAGAGAAGTTTTACTTAGCTGTAGTTGTAATCCTGAAGTTGATGTTGTATCCAAAGGAACTGTGCACAACAACTCCCTGCTGAAATGTATTCAGATTCAGCTGTGGAGATAGCTACACTGGTTTGCATTTTGCTGCTCCAGGATACCAGCATTCTCCATAGAAATTAACAAGTACCAGAAGTATTTTTTCCATCTTCTTTGCAACATGCAAAATCTGCATCTGAGTAACATGTTAGTTTAAAGTCATTATTCATATGGTACCAAAGACCAAGATCAGGTGTGCACTTGAGATATCTCAGAATTCCCTTTGCAGCAGTATAGTGAAATTCTTTAGTGCAAGTCTGGTACATAGCACAAATACATGTAACAAACATAATGTCTGACCTACTAGTAATCAAATAAATGGAGCCAATTATGCATCTATACAAAGTTTCATCAACTGGTTTCTCATTCTCATCCTTGTCTATAGACAAATTTGACCTCATAGGAGTTTTTATGGTGGAGACACTTTCCATTCCAAATTTTTTGATTAACTCCTTGATGAACTTGGACAGAGAAATGAACAGTCCATCCTCAGATTATTTAACATGGAGGCCCAAAAAATACTTGAGTTTACTCATACTGCTCATCTCAAATTATCCTTGCATAAGTTTAGCAAAGTTTCTGCATAGACCATCATCAAAAGACCCAAAAATTATGTCATCAACATAAATTAGGACTAGGATAATTTTACCCTTGACTTCCCTTAGGAATAATATTATGTCTATCTTTCCCCTTGAAAATTTGTTCTCACTGAGAAAGCTAGACATGGTTTCGTACTAATTCCTTAGGGCATGCTTCAACTCATATAAAGCCTTTCTTCAGTGAAATACATGGTTAGGGAGAGAAGGATTAATAAAATTTGATGGCTGCACAACATATACATCCTTTTTTAGGTCATCATTCAGGAAAACTGACTTTACATCCATTTGATAGACCTTAAATCATTTGTAAGCAGCATATGCAAGAAATAACCTTATAACTTCAAGTCTAGCTACTGGTGCAAATGTTTGATCAAAATAAATATTTTTCTTTTGCATGTATCCTTTAGCAACCAGTCTAGCTTTGTTCTTGATTATAACATAATTCTCATCTAAATTGTTTTTGTATATTCATTTGGTTCCTATGATGTTAAGTCCTTGAGGTCTGAGAACCAGCTTCCAGACATTACACCCTTTGAACTGATTCAACTCTTCTTACATAGCTACTATCCAGAATAGGTCTATGTTGGCTTCTTCAAACTTCTTGGGTTCTATCTGAGACAGAAAGCTTGAATACATAGCAATGTTGTGATTTTTGCTCTTTGTGGTCACATCCTAGCTTGCATCCCCAATAATTAGATCTCTGGGAGGGTCTCTTAAGTATCTGATGGCTGTTGGCATCATCTTTTCAGCTTCTTAAACTTTATCTTCAGTGGCCTGAAGTTCATCTGCTCTTTGCATTTCACTTGTACCTTCTTCTAGGATGTGCACACATTTATCCTTTTCTTGTTCAACTGGACGTGTGTCATCAATACTTAGTTTGTCCAATCTTAATTTTGCACATGCAGCACTAGAAGAGTTTGGCAGCTCATTGTGAATCATTGAAGTTTCATCAAAAACAACATTAATAAACTCTTCTACAACCTAATTTTTCAAGTTGTAGACCCAATAAGCTTTGTTGTGACTGTTATACCCAACAAAAATACCCTTATAGAATGTTTTAACAAACTTTGTCAGGTAGGACTTCTCATTGTTCAGCACAAAGCACTTGCTTCCAAAAATTCTAAAATATGATAGATTTGATTTTTTGCCTTTCATAAGCTCATAGGGAGTCTTATTGTGATACTTGTTGATAGAGGCTCTATTCTGGACATAATAGGTTGTGTTCACTGCCTCAGCCCAAAAATATTCTGGGAGAGAAGTATCACTTAACAAAGTCCTCCCAGCCTCTATGAGAGTTCTATTCTTTCTCTCAGCAATGTCATTTTGCTGGGGTGTTTTTGCAGAAAAAAATTCCTGAAAGATATCTTGATCTTTGCAGAATTCTATCATGCTTTCAGACTGAAATTATGTATCATGGTCACTTCTGATTTTGACCACAGTGCAGCCCTTTTCATTCTGAATCTGCTTGACAAAAGTCACAAAGTTGTCTAAGGTATCAAACTTTTTCTTAAGGAAGAACACTCAAACAAATCTGGAATAGTCATAAACAATCACAAAGGTATAGATTTTCCTACCTACACTATGAATTGACATATGGCCAAATTAATCCATATGCAGTAGGTAAAGACACCTCCCTGAATCCTTGAACCCAATGCTTTTAAAGGAAACTTTTGTCAGGTTGCCTTTTTGTTATGCAGAACAAATGCCCTCTTTAGTGCATTTTAAGTTGGGTCTATTTCTGACCAACCCTTCACTGAAGAGCTTGTTGATGACCTTATAGTTCAAGTGAGCAAGTCTCTTATGTCATTGCACACAGTAAGAGTCTTTCTCATTTACTACAAGCACACTGGAGAATCAGAGTCTAAATATAGAAAGTTAAGACAATAAATATTTCCAGTTCTAGTGCCTATCAGAATGATCTCTTGGTCACTTGACCTCTTGATTAGACACTTATCCTTGTGTAATACAATGACATAGCATAGATCACAGAGTTGGCTTATGCTAATAAAATTGTGTTGCAATCCATCCACATAAGCTTAGTTGTCAAGGCGCGCTCCTAGGCACGCCTGAGGCATCGGGCGCGCCTCAGCACGGCTGAGGCGGGCGATGTGCCCCAAGAGCGCCCAGGTGCGCCTTAGGCACGACTAGGCGCGCGCCTTACAGGCTCCCAGGCGCGCCTGGGCCATTCAAGGTATTTTTAAAAAAAAAATTTTGAGATGAGCAAAACATGATCTCAGAAGCATTCGAGGCACCGCTAGGCACACTTGCGCGCCCAATTCGCTCAATTTCAGCGAATTGGGTGCCCAATTCGCTTAATTTCCTTTTTCCCCATCTGTGCGCCTCACGTGACTCAGGCGTGCGTCTGCGCCTTGGGCCTAAGCTCTAGGAGCCCTTTGCGCCTCGGTGCGTCTTTAATAACTTAGCACATATGCCACTTTTGTGATGAAGACCATGTCATTGGTGATCATACCATAGTCTTTAGTAACTTATCTTTTTGAACCAGCAAATATGACTTTGGGTCCATTCCTCACTAGAGTGAAATCTTTCAGATGACTCTTTGTTCTAGTCATGTGCCTGAAACATCTATTGTTCAAGTACCAAATAGACTTTTGATAGGTACTTTGACTAACCTGCAATCACAGAATTAATTTATCTTAGGTACCCAAAAGAATTTGGGTCATTGGTTCTTGTTAGCATAAATAAGAATTTTTCTCCCAGCTGCAGCCTTGACAAGAAGGCTTCTCTTTGCACTTGACACACTATGGTTGTGTCAACAGTCAATGGCAAAGTGTCTCACCTTGGCACAGCACCAGCACTCATGTATGTTATATATCCTCTTCTGAACAGCCTTAGATGTGTGTGAACCATCAAAATTTTTCTGTTCAGCAGGGAGTGCAGCAACATTCTTCCTATTTCTCTCAGCTAGAATCTGGCTGAATGTAAGTCTGCAAGCTGGTTCTCTTGGCTGATTCTATTTGACAACAATATGTGCTTGCTTTGCAGCTGACAAGGTGTTGATGACATCAGAAATAGCTAAGTGAGACTTGATTGCAGTCTTGCACACAACCGTACTTTTTATTGAAAGATCTTGGGAGGATGTCACTGTCTTATCCTTGAGTGTGGGTGCTGCAGCACCAAACACAAATAGTCCATGGTGGGTCATTTGGATTTCTTAATAGGGAGCCTTCAAGACACTCAACCACATGCCCTTTCTTCTTTCATTGTAAGGTGCACTAGTGCTCTTACAAGAAGAATTTTCATTCTTCCAGTGACCATACATGTTGTCATGATCATACCTATTAGAAGGGAATACTGTCATTTAAAAGGTGGTTTGAGGCACAGCTGGAGCCTTGACTTTCCTTTTGGAATGGGCATCTCCTGCTTTCTACTTAAACCCCAATCCCCTCTTATTATTTTGAGAGGAAAATGAGTCTATAAGTGGCAAAACTGTCTTAGGCTTGGAAATTTTCTTCATTAGCATCCTCTCTTTGAGGAGCTTCTCTTCAAGATCCCTAATAGGGGTGCAACTCGGGTCGGTTCGGTTCGGTTCCACATAGAACCAAGAACCGACCCGTATAGGTTCGGTTCCAAATTTTTGGAACCGGAACATACCCACGGTTCTAAATTATGGAACCGGATCCGAAACGTTGGGTTCGGGTCGGTTCCGGTTCAGTTCTCAGTTCATAACATGAGACCAATGAACTATAAGAAAATTATCAAAATAAGAGATTTTTACTTTTAGGACATTAAATAAGATTGATTTGTTAAATTGTAAAATAACATCTCCAATTAAGCCCTCTGCGACTCACGCTAGCGCCCAGCGCCCAGCCGACCTAATCTTATAGTTAAAATTTGTAATAATACATATATTCTTTTAAGTTAAAATTTGTAATTTATATTCGGTTCGGGCCGGTTCTCGGGTACCCGACTGTCGGAACCGAGAACCGAACCGAACCATCGGTTCTATATTTTTTGGAATCGTACTCGAACCGACAGAAATAGGAACCGACCCGAACCGCTCGGTTCGGTTCGATTTTGGTCTGGTTTTTGATTCCTTAATGATCTTGCATTTGTCTTATGGTGCCCACTTGGATAATAGTGAATGTTTAAAGCTAACAAATTTCTTTGCTCATCTGAGCTAGCAGTGAAGTTGACTCAGATTGAATGGATTTAGTTGAAGAGAACCAATCTCTTCAGCTTACCTCTTGACAAGTTTTTTGCTTTCTTCAGAGCTTTCAGGAGAGCACCATACATGTCAATAAGTTAATTGACATCCTCATCAGGTCCTGATTCATCCTCCTCATTGGATGAAGAGGATGCCTCAAAATCTGGATCAGTTTCATAATCAGAATCAGAACGAGAGATTGTGTGAGAGATTACCACATCAAGATCAGAATTGTCCTGATCTTCTTCAGTAGTGGCCATGAGGCTGTAAACTTCTTCATCTTCACAGTCATTGTCATCAGAGGACAATGGTGCCCTTATGCCCACCTTGGTAGTAGGATGATCAGCATCCTCTTCTATGGAGATTAGACCAATGTAAGCATCTTCATCTTCAGATTCTGAAGTCTCTGAATCACTTTCTGACAAGAATGACTTCTTCTTAGCTAACAAGTCGTTGTCCATCTTTTTGTCTTTATGATATTTCTTATCATCAGACCTCTTGTTCTCTTTCCTTTTAACAAGACAGTTAGCAATGACATGTCTTGACCTGTTGCAGTAGTAACAAACCACATCAGTTTTAAAGTGTTTTTTCTGTCTAGATTCATATTTGTCCCCAGAGGGGTCTTTTCTGGACTTTTCCAATTTGGCTTGTGGCTTCCTTCAGCTAGAGCTGGATGAGACCTTATTCTTCCACTGCCTTCTTCTACTCAGCATCTTTTTGAACTGCTTGGAGAACAAAATTAGTTCTCCATCAGTCAGTTCTTCTCCTGATGTGCTGGGATCTGAACTTTCTGACTTAGCAGCCCTTTTGGGGGGAGAAGGAGTCTTCTCTCTGCTCTTCCTGGATGTTTCAGCTTTGAAAGTCACAGTCTTTTCTTTGCTGAGAGACTTGTCAGCATCCTCTTCAGCCGTTTTGGAGTTCAGCAGAAGTTCATGTGACAACAACTTGCCAAACAGTTTCTGTGGCTGTGAGTTGGTCAAGTTGCCTACCTCTCTTATGACAGATTTTGATGTCTCACTCCTTATTGAGTGATCTCAGAAACTTGTCATTCAGCTCATAATTGGAGAACTGTATGTCATAGGTTATCAGATTGTTCACAATCTTGAAGAACTTCTCATAACACTCTGTTATAGAATCCTTCTTGCCTTGTTTGAAGACCTCATACTGCTGATTAAGAAGAAATTTTATGTCATCCCTTACTTCTTCAGTCCCCTCCATGTAGACTATCAGAGAGTCTCACATCTCATTTGCAGTCTTGCAGTGAACAAGATTCTGAAAAGTTGAGTCATCAATGACACTCACTATGATGTTTTGGGCCCTCTTGTCCATAGTGGTCAGTACTACCTCATCTTTTGTTATTTCTGAATATTTCTTTGCAGTCTTGATGTTGGCATCAATAGCTGAGACCTTCATAGTAATGAAAGATCCCTCTTCCACTGTAATGAAGATCCCAGGGTCTGAGGCTTCCATGAACAACCTCACCCTTTCCTTCCAGATTTCAATACAACCAAGGAAATTTTCTTGGAGCATCTTGGCCGATCCTTGTGAATTGACCCCGTACAAGTACTGTTTGTTTGTTGTTTTATTTCTTGATTCATGGAGATCGCAAGATTCTTTATTCTTTTGGGTATTTCTTGTAATTTTATTCTGTTGCACATATGTGATGTGTTGTTTCACTCTTGTAAAGAAAACCCAACAAGATGAACCCTAGAGCGGGAAGAGGGAAGGAAGAAGTGAGAGAGGGGAAAATTAAGCTAAAAACAAGTAACATAATTTCATTCACAAAATGTTATTACATTGGCGGCTCTACTTATAAAAGTTTCATAATAGAGTTGTTACATTAATCTATAGTTATCACATTAAAGGTGATCAGACGGTTCTGGTCCAAATCATAATCTATGTGATAAACGATAATGATTTGATCGCATGGATATATGTGTACTATCTGATGGCCTTGATATGTCCAGGTGTCATAGTCTTGGCGAAGCATAGGGATCAGACAGCTTCAAACACATAAGGCCTTCATCCCCTCCTCGAATTATGTTCGCATTCTTAATACTTAGTAGGAAGCAATAAAGATACCTGTGTGGTGCAAGACAATAAAAGAAAAGGTGTTGGCATTAGAGAAGAACAATATGGGTTTTCTCTGTTAAACAAAATCAAGAAGGGGGTTTTCAGTGATACAATGTCAGGCTAGTTGCTTAGATATATACTCAAACCCAGGTGTGGACTACAATGAAACATTTGCACCTTTTGCAAAGATGGACTCCATCTATGTCATTTTATCATTTATTGCATGTTTGGGATGAGAGTTGCAACAATTTGATGTCAAGAACGTCTTTTTACATGGTAATTTTGAAGAAGTCTATGTGAAGATTCCACTAGGTTTCGTAAAGGCATGATCTGAAGGAAAGGAGTGTCAACTTTAAAAAAATTTCAACGGTCTAAAGTAATCCGTCAAGGTTTTGTTGTGCTTCTGCTAATATTCCCATTGAGGTAAATTGTAAGATTGATGAAGGCGAGAATAGTGAGGATGTTAACTCCTCTAGCTACCAAAAACTGATGGGAATACTGATCTATCTCTCACATGCTTGCTCAGATATCACATATGGTGTTGTCTTAGTTATTAAAGCGTGAAGCGCACCAAGGCGCAAAGGGATCTTGAAGCCTAGGCGCAAAACTCAAGGCGCATGCGCACGCTTGACGAAGACAAGACACAACCACATTCATTTTAAATAATCAGCATCAAACATCATTTATCTTCTCGATCAGATTTTTCATCAATTCTCTTAATTAATCATTTTACTATCATTTATATTTCTTGAAAAATAGAATCATTATGTCACTTGCATCATATCTAAGTTTCAACATACAATTATCTTTCACAAATAGTAATTCAATCAAAAAAAATCGAGTTCTTATATTATTTCTTTATTTATTTTTTTTAAAAAAAGTACAACAAAAATCTCACTCAGTCATGTTTTTTTACGTTCCAAAAGCGCAAATAAAGCACATAAAGGCGCAGACCTCTGAGCCTGTTGAGCTTTGAGCCTTAGGCGCGCCTTTAAAAACATACGTTGTTGGGATCCTTAGCAGATACATGCATTCTCCCAGATTTTGACATCATAAAGTTATCATGTGTGTGTAATAGTGTTGGAAGAATTCTCCTGGGCGTGGAATTCTATTCTCCCGAAATAAATAGTTGGATGTTAAAGTTTATACATATGTTGATTAGGTGGAAGTCAAGATGATCGAAAGTCCACTACTGGATATTGTTCCTTTGTTGAAGGGAATCTAGTGACCTGGTGAAGGAACAAAAAATCGTAGTAAGATCCAGCGCTGAAGCAGAATACAAGGCAATGCCACAAGGGATTTAGGACTATATGCTAGAAAGCCTATCAGATTATACTGCAACAATAAAGTTGTTATAAATATTGCACATAATCATGTTCAACATGATCGAAAAAAATATGTCGAAATTGATAGACACTTCATCAAGGATTGCCTAAGCTCTAGGAGCCCTTTGCGCCTCGGTGCGTCTTTAATAACTTAGCACATATGCCACTTTTGTGATGAAGACCATGTCATTGGTGATCATACCATAGTCTTTAGTAACTTATCTTTCTGAACCAGCAAATATGACTTTGGGTCCATTCCTCACTAGAGTGAAATCTTTCAGATGACTCTTTGTTCTAGTCATGTGCCTGAAACATCTATTGTTCAAGTACCAAATAGACTTTTGATAGGTACTTTGACTAACCTGCAATCACAGAATTAATTTATCTTAGGTACCCAAAAGAATTTGGGTCATTGGTTCTTGTTAGCATAAATAAGAATTTTTCTCCCAGCTGCAGCCTTGACAAGAAGGCTTCTCTTTGCACTTGACACACTATGGTTGTGTCAACAGTCAATGGCAAAGTGTCTCACCTTGGCACAGCACCAGCACTCATGTATGTTATATATCCTCTTCTGAACAGCCTTAGATGTGTGTGAACCATCAAAATTTTTCTGTTCAGCAGGGAGTGCAGCAACATTCTTCCTATTTCTCTCAGCTAGAATCTGGCTGAATGTAAGTCTGCAAGCTGGTTCTCTTGGCTGATTCTATTTGACAACAATATGTGCTTGCTTTGCAGCTGACAAGGTGTTGATGACATCAGAAATAGCTAAGTGAGACTTGATTGCAGTCTTGCACACAACCGTACTTTTTATTGAAAGATCTTGGGAGGATGTCACTGTCTTATCCTTGAGTGTGGGTGCTGCAGCACCAAACACAAATAGTCCATGGTGGGTCATTTGGATTTCTTAATAGGGAGCCTTCAAGACACTCAACCACATGCCCTTTCTTCTTTCATTGTAAGGTGCACTAGTGCTCTTACAAGAAGAATTTTCATTCTTCCAGTGACCATACATGTTGTCATGATCATACCTATTAGAAGGGAATACTGTCATTTAAAAGGTGGTTTGAGGCACAGCTGGAGCCTTGACTTTCCTTTTGGAATGGGCATCTCCTGCTTTCTACTTAAACCCCAATCCCCTCTTATTATTTTGAGAGGAAAATGAGTCTATAAGTGGCAAAACTGTCTTAGGCTTGGAAATTTTCTTCATTAGCATCCTCTCTTTGAGGAGCTTCTCTTCAAGATCCCTAATAGGGGTGCAACTCGGGTCGGTTCGGTTCGGTTCCACATAGAACCAAGAACCGACCCGTATAGGTTCGGTTCCAAATTTTTGGAACCGGAACATACCCACGGTTCTAAATTATGGAACCGGATCCGAAACGTTGGGTTCGGGTCGGTTCCGGTTCAGTTCTCAGTTCATAACATGAGACCAATGAACTATAAGAAAATTATCAAAATAAGAGATTTTTACTTTTAGGCATTAAATAAGATTGATTTGTTAAATTGTAAAATAACATCTCCAATTAAGCCCTCTGCGACTCACGCTAGCGCCCAGCGCCCAGCCGACCTAATCTTATAGTTAAAATTTGTAATAATACATATATTCTTTTAAGTTAAAATTTGTAATTTATATTCGGTTCGGGCCGGTTCTCGGGTACCCGACTGTCGGAACCGAGAACCGAACCGAACCATCGGTTCTATATTTTTTGGAATCGTACTCGAACCGACAGAAATAGGAACCGACCCGAACCGCTCGGTTCGGTTCGATTTTGGTCTGGTTTTTGATTCCTTAATGATCTTGCATTTGTCTTATGGTGCCCACTTGGATAATAGTGAATGTTTAAAGCTAACAAATTTCTTTGCTCATCTGAGCTAGCAGTGAAGTTGACTCAGATTGAATGGATTTAGTTGAAGAGAACCAATCTCTTCAGCTTACCTCTTGACAAGTTTTTTGCTTTCTTCAGAGCTTTCAGGAGAGCACCATACATGTCAATAAGTTAATTGACATCCTCATCAGGTCCTGATTCATCCTCCTCATTGGATGAAGAGGATGCCTCAAAATCTGGATCAGTTTCATAATCAGAATCAGAACGAGAGATTGTGTGAGAGATTACCACATCAAGATCAGAATTGTCCTGATCTTCTTCAGTAGTGGCCATGAGGCTGTAAACTTCTTCATCTTCACAGTCATTGTCATCAGAGGACAATGGTGCCCTTATGCCCACCTTGGTAGTAGGATGATCAGCATCCTCTTCTATGGAGATTAGACCAATGTAAGCATCTTCATCTTCAGATTCTGAAGTCTCTGAATCACTTTCTGACAAGAATGACTTCTTCTTAGCTAACAAGTCGTTGTCCATCTTTTTGTCTTTATGATATTTCTTATCATCAGACCTCTTGTTCTCTTTCCTTTTAACAAGACAGTTAGCAATGACATGTCTTGACCTGTTGCAGTAGTAACAAACCACATCAGTTTTAAAGTGTTTTTTCTGTCTAGATTCATATTTGTCCCCAGAGGGGTCTTTTCTGGACTTTTCCAATTTGGCTTGTGGCTTCCTTCAGCTAGAGCTGGATGAGACCTTATTCTTCCACTGCCTTCTTCTACTCAGCATCTTTTTGAACTGCTTGGAGAACAAAATTAGTTCTCCATCAGTCAGTTCTTCTCCTGATGTGCTGGGATCTGAACTTTCTGACTTAGCAGCCCTTTTGGGGGGAGAAGGAGTCTTCTCTCTGCTCTTCCTGGATGTTTCAGCTTTGAAAGTCACAGTCTTTTCTTTGCTGAGAGACTTGTCAGCATCCTCTTCAGCCGTTTTGGAGTTCAGCAGAAGTTCATGTGACAACAACTTGCCAAACAGTTTCTGTGGCTGTGAGTTGGTCAAGTTGCCTACCTCTCTTATGACAGATTTTGATGTCTCACTCCTTATTGAGTGATCTCAGAAACTTGTCATTCAACTCATAATTGGAGAACTGTATGTCATAGGTTATCAGATTGTTCACAATCTTGAAGAACTTCTCATAGCACTCTGTTATAGAATCCTTCTTGCCTTGTTTGAAGACCTCATACTGCTGATTAAGAAGAAATTTTATGTCATCCCTTACTTCTTCAGTCCCCTCCATGTAGACTATCAGAGAGTCTCACATCTCATTTGCAGTCTTGCAGTGAACAAGATTCTGAAAAGTTGAGTCATCAATGACACTCACTATGATGTTTTGGGCCCTCTTGTCCATAGTGGTCAGTACTACCTCATCTTTTGTTATTTCTGAATATTTCTTTGCAGTCTTGATGTTGGCATCAATAGCTGAGACCTTCATAGTAATGAAAGATCCCTCTTCCACTGTAATGAAGATCCCAGGGTCTGAGGCTTCCATGAACAACCTCACCCTTTCCTTCCAGATTTCAATACAACCAAGGAAATTTTCTTGGAGCATCTTGGCCGATCCTTGTGAATTGACCCCGTACAAGTACTGTTTGTTTGTTGTTTTATTTCTTGATTCATGGAGATCGCAAGATTCTTTATTCTTTTGGGTATTTCTTGTAATTTTATTCTGTTGCACATATGTGATGTGTTGTTTCACTCTTGTAAAGAAAACCCAACAAGATGAACCCTAGAGCGGGAAGAGGGAAGGAAGAAGTGAGAGAGGGGAAAATTAAGCTAAAAACAAGTAACATAATTTCATTCACAAAATGTTATTACATTGGCGGCTCTACTTATAAAAGTTTCATAATAGAGTTGTTACATTAATCTATAGTTATCACATTAAAGGTGATCAGACGGTTCTGGTCCAAATCATAATCTATGTGATAAACGATAATGATTTGATCGCATGGATATATGTGTACTATCTGATGGCCTTGATATGTCCAGGTGTCATAGTCTTGGCGAAGCATAGGGATCAGACAGCTTCAAACACATAAGGCCTTCATCCCCTCCTCGAATTATGTTCGCATTCTTAATACTTAGTAGGAAGCAATAAAGATACCTGTGTGGTGCAAGACAATAAAAGAAAAGGTGTTGGCATTAGAGAAGAACAATATGGGTTTTCTCTGTTAAACAAAATCAAGAAGGGGGTTTTCAGTGATACAATGTCAGGCTAGTTGCTTAGATATATACTCAAACCCAGGTGTGGACTACAATGAAACATTTGCACCTTTTGCAAAGATGGACTCCATCTATGTCATTTTATCATTTATTGCATGTTTGGGATGAGAGTTGCAACAATTTGATGTCAAGAACGTCTTTTTACATGGTAATTTTGAAGAAGTCTATGTGAAGATTCCACTAGGTTTCGTAAAGGCATGATCTGAAGGAAAGGAGTGTCAACTTTAAAAAAATTTCAACGGTCTAAAGTAATCCGTCAAGGTTTTGTTGTGCTTCTGCTAATATTCCCATTGAGGTAAATTGTAAGATTGATGAAGGCGAGAATAGTGAGGATGTTAACTCCTCTAGCTACCAAAAACTGATGGGAATACTGATCTATCTCTCACATGCTTGCTCAGATATCACATATGGTGTTGTCTTAGTTATTAAAGCGTGAAGTGCACCAAGGCGCAAAGGGATCTTGAAGCCTAGGCGCAAAACTCAAGGCGCATGCGCACGCTTGACGAAGACAAGACACAACCACATTCATTTTAAATAATCAGCATCAAACATCATTTATCTTCTCGATCAGATTTTTCATCAATTCTCTTAATTAATCATTTTACTATCATTTATATTTCTTGAAAAATAGAATCATTATGTCACTTGCATCATATCTAAGTTTCAACATACAATTATCTTTCACAAATAGTAATTCAATCAAAAAAAATCGAGTTCTTATATTATTTCTTTATTTATTTTTTTTAAAAAAAGTACAACAAAAATCTCACTCAGTCATGTTTTTTTACGTTCCAAAAGCGCAAATAAAGCACATAAAGGCGCAGACCTCTGAGCCTGTTGAGCTTTGAGCCTTAGGCGCGCCTTTAAAAACATACGTTGTTGGGATCCTTAGCAGATACATGCATTCTCCCAGATTTTGACATCATAAAGTTATCATGTGTGTGTAATAGTGTTGGAAGAATTCTCCTGGGCGTGGAATTCTATTCTCCCGAAATAAATAGTTGGATGTTAAAGTTTATACATATGTTGATTAGGTGGAAGTCAAGATGATCGAAAGTCCACTACTGGATATTGTTCCTTTGTTGAAGGGAATCTAGTGACCTGGTGAAGGAACAAAAAATCGTAGTAAGATCCAGCGCTGAAGCAGAATACAAGGCAATGCCACAAGGGATTTAGGACTATATGCTAGAAAGCCTATCAGATTATACTGCAACAATAAAGTTGTTATAAATATTGCACATAATCATGTTCAACATGATCGAAAAAAATATGTCGAAATTGATAGACACTTCATCAAGGATTGCCTAAGCTCTAGGAGCCTCTTTGCGCCTCGGTGCGTCTTTAATAACTTAGCACATATGCCACTTTTGTGATGAAGACCATGTCATTGGTGATCATACCATAGTCTTTAGTAACTTATCTTTCTGAACCAGCAAATATGACTTTGGGTCCATTCCTCACTAGAGTGAAATCTTTCAGATGACTCTTTGTTCTAGTCATGTGCCTGAAACATCTATTGTTCAAGTACCAAATAGACTTTTGATAGGTACTTTGACTAACCTGCAATCACAGAATTAATTTATCTTAGGTACCCAAAAGAATTTGGGTCATTGGTTCTTGTTAGCATAAATAAGAATTTTTCTCCCAGCTGCAGCCTTGACAAGAAGGCTTCTCTTTGCACTTGACACACTATGGTTGTGTCAACAGTCAATGGCAAAGTGTCTCACCTTGGCACAGCACCAGCACTCATGTATGTTATATATCCTCTTCTGAACAGCCTTAGATGTGTGTGAACCATCAAAATTTTTCTGTTCAGCAGGGAGTGCAGCAACATTCTTCCTATTTCTCTCAGCTAGAATCTGGCTGAATGTAAGTCTGCAAGCTGGTTCTCTTGGCTGATTCTATTTGACAACAATATGTGCTTGCTTTGCAGCTGACAAGGTGTTGATGACATCAGAAATAGCTAAGTGAGACTTGATTGCAGTCTTGCACACAACCGTACTTTTTATTGAAAGATCTTGGGAGGATGTCACTGTCTTATCCTTGAGTGTGGGTGCTGCAGCACCAAACACAAATAGTCCATGGTGGGTCATTTGGATTTCTTAATAGGGAGCCTTCAAGACACTCAACCACATGCCCTTTCTTCTTTCATTGTAAGGTGCACTAGTGCTCTTACAAGAAGAATTTTCATTCTTCCAGTGACCATACATGTTGTCATGATCATACCTATTAGAAGGGAATACTGTCATTTAAAAGGTGGTTTGAGGCACAGCTGGAGCCTTGACTTTCCTTTTGGAATGGGCATCTCCTGCTTTCTACTTAAACCCCAATCCCCTCTTATTATTTTGAGAGGAAAATGAGTCTATAAGTGGCAAAACTGTCTTAGGCTTGGAAATTTTCTTCATTAGCATCCTCTCTTTGAGGAGCTTCTCTTCAAGATCCCTAATAGGGGTGCAACTCGGGTCGGTTCGGTTCGGTTCCACATAGAACCAAGAACCGACCCGTATAGGTTCGGTTCCAAATTTTTGGAACCGGAACATACCCACGGTTCTAAATTATGGAACCGGATCCGAAACGTTGGGTTCGGGTCGGTTCCGGTTCAGTTCTCAGTTCATAACATGAGACCAATGAACTATAAGAAAATTATCAAAATAAGAGATTTTTACTTTTAGGCATTAAATAAGATTGATTTGTTAAATTGTAAAATAACATCTCCAATTAAGCCCTCTGCGACTCACGCTAGCGCCCAGCGCCCAGCCGACCTAATCTTATAGTTAAAATTTGTAATAATACATATATTCTTTTAAGTTAAAATTTGTAATTTATATTCGGTTCGGGCCGGTTCTCGGGTACCCGACTGTCGGAACCGAGAACCGAACCGAACCATCGGTTCTATATTTTTTGGAATCGTACTCGAACCGACAGAAATAGGAACCGACCCGAACCGCTCGGTTCGGTTCGATTTTGGTCTGGTTTTTGATTCCTTAATGATCTTGCATTTGTCTTATGGTGCCCACTTGGATAATAGTGAATGTTTAAAGCTAACAAATTTCTTTGCTCATCTGAGCTAGCAGTGAAGTTGACTCAGATTGAATGGATTTAGTTGAAGAGAACCAATCTCTTCAGCTTACCTCTTGACAAGTTTTTTGCTTTCTTCAGAGCTTTCAGGAGAGCACCATACATGTCAATAAGTTAATTGACATCCTCATCAGGTCCTGATTCATCCTCCTCATTGGATGAAGAGGATGCCTCAAAATCTGGATCAGTTTCATAATCAGAATCAGAACGAGAGATTGTGTGAGAGATTACCACATCAAGATCAGAATTGTCCTGATCTTCTTCAGTAGTGGCCATGAGGCTGTAAACTTCTTCATCTTCACAGTCATTGTCATCAGAGGACAATGGTGCCCTTATGCCCACCTTGGTAGTAGGATGATCAGCATCCTCTTCTATGGAGATTAGACCAATGTAAGCATCTTCATCTTCAGATTCTGAAGTCTCTGAATCACTTTCTGACAAGAATGACTTCTTCTTAGCTAACAAGTCGTTGTCCATCTTTTTGTCTTTATGATATTTCTTATCATCAGACCTCTTGTTCTCTTTCCTTTTAACAAGACAGTTAGCAATGACATGTCTTGACCTGTTGCAGTAGTAACAAACCACATCAGTTTTAAAGTGTTTTTTCTGTCTAGATTCATATTTGTCCCCAGAGGGGTCTTTTCTGGACTTTTCCAATTTGGCTTGTGGCTTCCTTCAGCTAGAGCTGGATGAGACCTTATTCTTCCACTGCCTTCTTCTACTCAGCATCTTTTTGAACTGCTTGGAGAACAAAATTAGTTCTCCATCAGTCAGTTCTTCTCCTGATGTGCTGGGATCTGAACTTTCTGACTTAGCAGCCCTTTTGGGGGGAGAAGGAGTCTTCTCTCTGCTCTTCCTGGATGTTTCAGCTTTGAAAGTCACAGTCTTTTCTTTGCTGAGAGACTTGTCAGCATCCTCTTCAGCCGTTTTGGAGTTCAGCAGAAGTTCATGTGACAACAACTTGCCAAACAGTTTCTGTGGCTGTGAGTTGGTCAAGTTGCCTACCTCTCTTATGACAGATTTTGATGTCTCACTCCTTATTGAGTGATCTCAGAAACTTGTCATTCAGCTCATAATTGGAGAACTGTATGTCATAGGTTATCAGATTGTTCACAATCTTGAAGAACTTCTCATAGCACTCTGTTATAGAATCCTTCTTGCCTTGTTTGAAGACCTCATACTGCTGATTAAGAAGAAATTTTATGTCATCCCTTACTTCTTCAGTCCCCTCCATGTAGACTATCAGAGAGTCTCACATCTCATTTGCAGTCTTGCAGTGAACAAGATTCTGAAAAGTTGAGTCATCAATGACACTCACTATGATGTTTTGGGCCCTCTTGTCCATAGTGGTCAGTACTACCTCATCTTTTGTTATTTCTGAATATTTCTTTGCAGTCTTGATGTTGGCATCAATAGCTGAGACCTTCATAGTAATGAAAGATCCCTCTTCCACTGTAATGAAGATCCCAGGGTCTGAGGCTTCCATGAACAACCTCACCCTTTCCTTCCAGATTTCAATACAACCAAGGAAATTTTCTTGGAGCATCTTGGCCGATCCTTGTGAATTGACCCCGTACAAGTACTGTTTGTTTGTTGTTTTATTTCTTGATTCATGGAGATCGCAAGATTCTTTATTCTTTTGGGTATTTCTTGTAATTTTATTCTGTTGCACATATGTGATGTGTTGTTTCACTCTTGTAAAGAAAACCCAACAAGATGAACCCTAGAGCGGGAAGAGGGAAGGAAGAAGTGAGAGAGGGGAAAATTAAGCTAAAAACAAGTAACATAATTTCATTCACAAAATGTTATTACATTGGCGGCTCTACTTATAAAAGTTTCATAATAGAGTTGTTACATTAATCTATAGTTATCACATTAAAGGTGATCAGACGGTTCTGGTCCAAATCATAATCTATGTGATAAACGATAATGATTTGATCGCATGGATATATGTGTACTATCTGATGGCCTTGATATGTCCAGGTGTCATAGTCTTGGCGAAGCATAGGGATCAGACAGCTTCAAACACATAAGGCCTTCATCCCCTCCTCGAATTATGTTCGCATTCTTAATACTTAGTAGGAAGCAATAAAGATACCTGTGTGGTGCAAGACAATAAAAGAAAAGGTGTTGGCATTAGAGAAGAACAATATGGGTTTTCTCTGTTAAACAAAATCAAGAAGGGGGTTTTCAGTGATACAATGTCAGGCTAGTTGCTTAGATATATACTCAAACCCAGGTGTGGACTACAATGAAACATTTGCACCTTTTGCAAAGATGGACTCCATCTATGTCATTTTATCATTTATTGCATGTTTGGGATGAGAGTTGCAACAATTTGATGTCAAGAACGTCTTTTTACATGGTAATTTTGAAGAAGTCTATGTGAAGATTCCACTAGGTTTCGTAAAGGCATGATCTGAAGGAAAGGAGTGTCAACTTTAAAAAAATTTCAACGGTCTAAAGTAATCCGTCAAGGTTTTGTTGTGCTTCTGCTAATATTCCCATTGAGGTAAATTGTAAGATTGATGAAGGCGAGAATAGTGAGGATGTTAACTCCTCTAGCTACCAAAAACTGATGGGAATACTGATCTATCTCTCACATGCTTGCTCAGATATCACATATGGTGTTGTCTTAGTTATTAAAGCGTGAAGCGCACCAAGGCGCAAAGGGATCTTGAAGCCTAGGCGCAAAACTCAAGCCGCATGCGCACGCTTGACGAAGACAAGACACAACCACATTCATTTTAAATAATCAGCATCAAACATCATTTATCTTCTCGATCAGATTTTTCATCAATTCTCTTAATTAATCATTTTACTATCATTTATATTTCTTGAAAAATAGAATCATTATGTCACTTGCATCATATCTAAGTTTCAACATACAATTATCTTTCACAAATAGTAATTCAATCAAAAAAAATCGAGTTCTTATATTATTTCTTTATTTATTTTTTTAAAAAAAAGTACAACAAAAATCTCACTCAGTCATGTTTTTTTACGTTCCAAAAGCGCAAATAAAGCACATAAAGGCGCAGACCTCTGAGCCTGTTGAGCTTTGAGCCTTAGGCGCGCCTTTAAAAACATACGTTGTTGGGATCCTTAGCAGATACATGCATTCTCCCAGATTTTGACATCATAAAGTTATCATGTGTGTGTAATAGTGTTGGAAGAATTCTCCTGGGCGTGGAATTCTATTCTCCCGAAATAAATAGTTGGATGTTAAAGTTTATACATATGTTGATTAGGTGGAAGTCAAGATGATCGAAAGTCCACTACTGGATATTGTTCCTTTGTTGAAGGGAATCTAGTGACCTGGTGAAGGAACAAAAAATCGTAGTAAGATCCAGCGCTGAAGCAGAATACAAGGCAATGCCACAAGGGATTTAGGACTATATGCTAGAAAGCCTATCAGATTATACTGCAACAATAAAGTTGTTATAAATATTGCACATAATCATGTTCAACATGATCGAAAAAAATATGTCGAAATTGATAGACACTTCATCAAGGATTGCCTAAGCTCTAGGAGCCCTTTGCGCCTCGGTGCGTCTTTAATAACTTAGCACATATGCCACTTTTGTGATGAAGACCATGTCATTGGTGATCATACCATAGTCTTTAGTAACTTATCTTTCTGAACCAGCAAATATGACTTTGGGTCCATTCCTCACTAGAGTGAAATCTTTCAGATGACTCTTTGTTCTAGTCATGTGCCTGAAACATCTATTGTTCAAGTACCAAATAGACTTTTGATAGGTACTTTGACTAACCTGCAATCACAGAATTAATTTATCTTAGGTACCCAAAAGAATTTGGGTCATTGGTTCTTGTTAGCATAAATAAGAATTTTTCTCCCAGCTGCAGCCTTGACAAGAAGGCTTCTCTTTGCACTTGACACACTATGGTTGTGTCAACAGTCAATGGCAAAGTGTCTCACCTTGGCACAGCACCAGCACTCATGTATGTTATATATCCTCTTCTGAACAGCCTTAGATGTGTGTGAACCATCAAAATTTTTCTGTTCAGCAGGGAGTGCAGCAACATTCTTCCTATTTCTCTCAGCTAGAATCTGGCTGAATGTAAGTCTGCAAGCTGGTTCTCTTGGCTGATTCTATTTGACAACAATATGTGCTTGCTTTGCAGCTGACAAGGTGTTGATGACATCAGAAATAGCTAAGTGAGACTTGATTGCAGTCTTGCACACAACCGTACTTTTTATTGAAAGATCTTGGGAGGATGTCACTGTCTTATCCTTGAGTGTGGGTGCTGCAGCACCAAACACAAATAGTCCATGGTGGGTCATTTGGATTTCTTAATAGGGAGCCTTCAAGACACTCAACCACATGCCCTTTCTTCTTTCATTGTAAGGTGCACTAGTGCTCTTACAAGAAGAATTTTCATTCTTCCAGTGACCATACATGTTGTCATGATCATACCTATTAGAAGGGAATACTGTCATTTAAAAGGTGGTTTGAGGCACAGCTGGAGCCTTGACTTTCCTTTTGGAATGGGCATCTCCTGCTTTCTACTTAAACCCCAATCCCCTCTTATTATTTTGAGAGGAAAATGAGTCTATAAGTGGCAAAACTGTCTTAGGCTTGGAAATTTTCTTCATTAGCATCCTCTCTTTGAGGAGCTTCTCTTCAAGATCCCTAATAGGGGTGCAACTCGGGTCGGTTCGGTTCGGTTCCACATAGAACCAAGAACCGACCCGTATAGGTTCGGTTCCAAATTTTTGGAACCGGAACATACCCACGGTTCTAAATTATGGAACCGGATCCGAAACGTTGGGTTCGGGTCGGTTCCGGTTCAGTTCTCAGTTCATAACATGAGACCAATGAACTATAAGAAAATTATCAAAATAAGAGATTTTTACTTTTAGGCATTAAATAAGATTGATTTGTTAAATTGTAAAATAACATCTCCAATTAAGCCCTCTGCGACTCACGCTAGCGCCCAGCGCCCAGCCGACCTAATCTTATAGTTAAAATTTGTAATAATACATATATTCTTTTAAGTTAAAATTTGTAATTTATATTCGGTTCGGGCCGGTTCTCGGGTACCCGACTGTCGGAACCGAGAACCGAACCGAACCATCGGTTCTATATTTTTTGGAATCGTACTCGAACCGACAGAAATAGGAACCGACCCGAACCGCTCGGTTCGGTTCGATTTTGGTCTGGTTTTTGATTCCTTAATGATCTTGCATTTGTCTTATGGTGCCCACTTGGATAATAGTGAATGTTTAAAGCTAACAAATTTCTTTGCTCATCTGAGCTAGCAGTGAAGTTGACTCAGATTGAATGGATTTAGTTGAAGAGAACCAATCTCTTCAGCTTACCTCTTGACAAGTTTTTTGCTTTCTTCAGAGCTTTCAGGAGAGCACCATACATGTCAATAAGTTAATTGACATCCTCATCAGGTCCTGATTCATCCTCCTCATTGGATGAAGAGGATGCCTCAAAATCTGGATCAGTTTCATAATCAGAATCAGAACGAGAGATTGTGTGAGAGATTACCACATCAAGATCAGAATTGTCCTGATCTTCTTCAGTAGTGGCCATGAGGCTGTAAACTTCTTCATCTTCACAGTCATTGTCATCAGAGGACAATGGTGCCCTTATGCCCACCTTGGTAGTAGGATGATCAGCATCCTCTTCTATGGAGATTAGACCAATGTAAGCATCTTCATCTTCAGATTCTGAAGTCTCTGAATCACTTTCTGACAAGAATGACTTCTTCTTAGCTAACAAGTCGTTGTCCATCTTTTTGTCTTTATGATATTTCTTATCATCAGACCTCTTGTTCTCTTTCCTTTTAACAAGACAGTTAGCAATGACATGTCTTGACCTGTTGCAGTAGTAACAAACCACATCAGTTTTAAAGTGTTTTTTCTGTCTAGATTCATATTTGTCCCCAGAGGGGTCTTTTCTGGACTTTTCCAATTTGGCTTGTGGCTTCCTTCAGCTAGAGCTGGATGAGACCTTATTCTTCCACTGCCTTCTTCTACTCAGCATCTTTTTGAACTGCTTGGAGAACAAAATTAGTTCTCCATCAGTCAGTTCTTCTCCTGATGTGCTGGGATCTGAACTTTCTGACTTAGCAGCCCTTTTGGGGGGAGAAGGAGTCTTCTCTCTGCTCTTCCTGGATGTTTCAGCTTTGAAAGTCACAGTCTTTTCTTTGCTGAGAGACTTGTCAGCATCCTCTTCAGCCGTTTTGGAGTTCAGCAGAAGTTCATGTGACAACAACTTGCCAAACAGTTTCTGTGGCTGTGAGTTGGTCAAGTTGCCTACCTCTCTTATGACAGATTTTGATGTCTCACTCCTTATTGAGTGATCTCAGAAACTTGTCATTCAGCTCATAATTGGAGAACTGTATGTCATAGGTTATCAGATTGTTCACAATCTTGAAGAACTTCTCATAGCACTCTGTTATAGAATCCTTCTTGCCTTGTTTGAAGACCTCATACTGCTGATTAAGAAGAAATTTTATGTCATCCCTTACTTCTTCAGTCCCCTCCATGTAGACTATCAGAGAGTCTCACATCTCATTTGCAGTCTTGCAGTGAACAAGATTCTGAAAAGTTGAGTCATCAATGACACTCACTATGATGTTTTGGGCCCTCTTGTCCATAGTGGTCAGTACTACCTCATCTTTTGTTATTTCTGAATATTTCTTTGCAGTCTTGATGTTGGCATCAATAGCTGAGACCTTCATAGTAATGAAAGATCCCTCTTCCACTGTAATGAAGATCCCAGGGTCTGAGGCTTCCATGAACAACCTCACCCTTTCCTTCCAGATTTCAATACAACCAAGGAAATTTTCTTGGAGCATCTTGGCCGATCCTTGTGAATTGACCCCGTACAAGTACTGTTTGTTTGTTGTTTTATTTCTTGATTCATGGAGATCGCAAGATTCTTTATTCTTTTGGGTATTTCTTGTAATTTTATTCTGTTGCACATATGTGATGTGTTGTTTCACTCTTGTAAAGAAAACCCAACAAGATGAACCCTAGAGCGGGAAGAGGGAAGGAAGAAGTGAGAGAGGGGAAAATTAAGCTAAAAACAAGTAACATAATTTCATTCACAAAATGTTATTACATTGGCGGCTCTACTTATAAAAGTTTCATAATAGAGTTGTTACATTAATCTATAGTTATCACATTAAAGGTGATCAGACGGTTCTGGTCCAAATCATAATCTATGTGATAAACGATAATGATTTGATCGCATGGATATATGTGTACTATCTGATGGCCTTGATATGTCCAGGTGTCATAGTCTTGGCGAAGCATAGGGATCAGACAGCTTCAAACACATAAGGCCTTCATCCCCTCCTCGAATTATGTTCGCATTCTTAATACTTAGTAGGAAGCAATAAAGATACCTGTGTGGTGCAAGACAATAAAAGAAAAGGTGTTGGCATTAGAGAAGAACAATATGGGTTTTCTCTGTTAAACAAAATCAAGAAGGGGGTTTTCAGTGATACAATGTCAGGCTAGTTGCTTAGATATATACTCAAACCCAGGTGTGGACTACAATGAAACATTTGCACCTTTTGCAAAGATGGACTCCATCTATGTCATTTTATCATTTATTGCATGTTTGGGATGAGAGTTGCAACAATTTGATGTCAAGAACGTCTTTTTACATGGTAATTTTGAAGAAGTCTATGTGAAGATTCCACTAGGTTTCGTAAAGGCATGATCTGAAGGAAAGGAGTGTCAACTTTAAAAAAATTTCAACGGTCTAAAGTAATCCGTCAAGGTTTTGTTGTGCTTCTGCTAATATTCCCATTGAGGTAAATTGTAAGATTGATGAAGGCGAGAATAGTGAGGATGTTAACTCCTCTAGCTACCAAAAACTGATGGGAATACTGATCTATCTCTCACATGCTTGCTCAGATATCACATATGGTGTTGTCTTAGTTATTAAAGCGTGAAGCGCACCAAGGCGCAAAGGGATCTTGAAGCCTAGGCGCAAAACTCAAGGCGCATGCGCACGCTTGACGAAGACAAGACACAACCACATTCATTTTAAATAATCAGCATCAAACATCATTTATCTTCTCGATCAGATTTTTCATCAATTCTCTTAATTAATCATTTTACTATCATTTATATTTCTTGAAAAATAGAATCATTATGTCACTTGCATCATATCTAAGTTTCAACATACAATTATCTTTCACAAATAGTAATTCAATCAAAAAAAATCGAGTTCTTATATTATTTCTTTATTTATTTTTTTAAAAAAAAGTACAACAAAAATCTCACTCAGTCATGTTTTTTTACGTTCCAAAAGCGCAAATAAAGCACATAAAGGCGCAGACCTCTGAGCCTGTTGAGCTTTGAGCCTTAGGCGCGCCTTTAAAAACATACGTTGTTGGGATCCTTAGCAGATACATGCATTCTCCCAGATTTTGACATCATAAAGTTATCATGTGTGTGTAATAGTGTTGGAAGAATTCTCCTGGGCGTGGAATTCTATTCTCCCGAAATAAATAGTTGGATGTTAAAGTTTATACATATGTTGATTAGGTGGAAGTCAAGATGATCGAAAGTCCACTACTGGATATTGTTCCTTTGTTGAAGGGAATCTAGTGACCTGGTGAAGGAACAAAAAATCGTAGTAAGATCCAGCGCTGAAGCAGAATACAAGGCAATGCCACAAGGGATTTAGGACTATATGCTAGAAAGCCTATCAGATTATACTGCAACAATAAAGTTGTTATAAATATTGCACATAATCATGTTCAACATGATCGAAAAAAATATGTCGAAATTGATAGACACTTCATCAAGGATTGCCTAAGCTCTAGGAGCTCTTTGCGCCTCGGTGCGTCTTTAATAACTTAGCACATATGCCACTTTTGTGATGAAGACCATGTCATTGGTGATCATACCATAGTCTTTAGTAACTTATCTTTCTGAACCAGCAAATATGACTTTGGGTCCATTCCTCACTAGAGTGAAATCTTTCAGATGACTCTTTGTTCTAGTCATGTGCCTGAAACATCTATTGTTCAAGTACCAAATAGACTTTTGATAGGTACTTTGACTAACCTGCAATCACAGAATTAATTTATCTTAGGTACCCAAAAGAATTTGGGTCATTGGTTCTTGTTAGCATAAATAAGAATTTTTCTCCCAGCTGCAGCCTTGACAAGAAGGCTTCTCTTTGCACTTGACACACTATGGTTGTGTCAACAGTCAATGGCAAAGTGTCTCACCTTGGCACAGCACCAGCACTCATGTATGTTATATATCCTCTTCTGAACAGCCTTAGATGTGTGTGAACCATCAAAATTTTTCTGTTCAGCAGGGAGTGCAGCAACATTCTTCCTATTTCTCTCAGCTAGAATCTGGCTGAATGTAAGTCTGCAAGCTGGTTCTCTTGGCTGATTCTATTTGACAACAATATGTGCTTGCTTTGCAGCTGACAAGGTGTTGATGACATCAGAAATAGCTAAGTGAGACTTGATTGCAGTCTTGCACACAACCGTACTTTTTATTGAAAGATCTTGGGAGGATGTCACTGTCTTATCCTTGAGTGTGGGTGCTGCAGCACCAAACACAAATAGTCCATGGTGGGTCATTTGGATTTCTTAATAGGGAGCCTTCAAGACACTCAACCACATGCCCTTTCTTCTTTCATTGTAAGGTGCACTAGTGCTCTTACAAGAAGAATTTTCATTCTTCCAGTGACCATACATGTTGTCATGATCATACCTATTAGAAGGGAATACTGTCATTTAAAAGGTGGTTTGAGGCACAGCTGGAGCCTTGACTTTCCTTTTGGAATGGGCATCTCCTGCTTTCTACTTAAACCCCAATCCCCTCTTATTATTTTGAGAGGAAAATGAGTCTATAAGTGGCAAAACTGTCTTAGGCTTGGAAATTTTCTTCATTAGCATCCTCTCTTTGAGGAGCTTCTCTTCAAGATCCCTAATAGGGGTGCAACTCGGGTCGGTTCGGTTCGGTTCCACATAGAACCAAGAACCGACCCGTATAGGTTCGGTTCCAAATTTTTGGAACCGGAACATACCCACGGTTCTAAATTATGGAACCGGATCCGAAACGTTGGGTTCGGGTCGGTTCCGGTTCAGTTCTCAGTTCATAACATGAGACCAATGAACTATAAGAAAATTATCAAAATAAGAGATTTTTACTTTTAGGCATTAAATAAGATTGATTTGTTAAATTGTAAAATAACATCTCCAATTAAGCCCTCTGCGACTCACGCTAGCGCCCAGCGCCCAGCCGACCTAATCTTATAGTTAAAATTTGTAATAATACATATATTCTTTTAAGTTAAAATTTGTAATTTATATTCGGTTCGGGCCGGTTCTCGGGTACCCGACTGTCGGAACCGAGAACCGAACCGAACCATCGGTTCTATATTTTTTGGAATCGTACTCGAACCGACAGAAATAGGAACCGACCCGAACCGCTCGGTTCGGTTCGATTTTGGTCTGGTTTTTGATTCCTTAATGATCTTGCATTTGTCTTATGGTGCCCACTTGGATAATAGTGAATGTTTAAAGCTAACAAATTTCTTTGCTCATCTGAGCTAGCAGTGAAGTTGACTCAGATTGAATGGATTTAGTTGAAGAGAACCAATCTCTTCAGCTTACCTCTTGACAAGTTTTTTGCTTTCTTCAGAGCTTTCAGGAGAGCACCATACATGTCAATAAGTTAATTGACATCCTCATCAGGTCCTGATTCATCCTCCTCATTGGATGAAGAGGATGCCTCAAAATCTGGATCAGTTTCATAATCAGAATCAGAACGAGAGATTGTGTGAGAGATTACCACATCAAGATCAGAATTGTCCTGATCTTCTTCAGTAGTGGCCATGAGGCTGTAAACTTCTTCATCTTCACAGTCATTGTCATCAGAGGACAATGGTGCCCTTATGCCCACCTTGGTAGTAGGATGATCAGCATCCTCTTCTATGGAGATTAGACCAATGTAAGCATCTTCATCTTCAGATTCTGAAGTCTCTGAATCACTTTCTGACAAGAATGACTTCTTCTTAGCTAACAAGTCGTTGTCCATCTTTTTGTCTTTATGATATTTCTTATCATCAGACCTCTTGTTCTCTTTCCTTTTAACAAGACAGTTAGCAATGACATGTCTTGACCTGTTGCAGTAGTAACAAACCACATCAGTTTTAAAGTGTTTTTTCTGTCTAGATTCATATTTGTCCCCAGAGGGGTCTTTTCTGGACTTTTCCAATTTGGCTTGTGGCTTCCTTCAGCTAGAGCTGGATGAGACCTTATTCTTCCACTGCCTTCTTCTACTCAGCATCTTTTTGAACTGCTTGGAGAACAAAATTAGTTCTCCATCAGTCAGTTCTTCTCCTGATGTGCTGGGATCTGAACTTTCTGACTTAGCAGCCCTTTTGGGGGGAGAAGGAGTCTTCTCTCTGCTCTTCCTGGATGTTTCAGCTTTGAAAGTCACAGTCTTTTCTTTGCTGAGAGACTTGTCAGCATCCTCTTCAGCCGTTTTGGAGTTCAGCAGAAGTTCATGTGACAACAACTTGCCAAACAGTTTCTGTGGCTGTGAGTTGGTCAAGTTGCCTACCTCTCTTATGACAGATTTTGATGTCTCACTCCTTATTGAGTGATCTCAGAAACTTGTCATTCAGCTCATAATTGGAGAACTGTATGTCATAGGTTATCAGATTGTTCACAATCTTGAAGAACTTCTCATAGCACTCTGTTATAGAATCCTTCTTGCCTTGTTTGAAGACCTCATACTGCTGATTAAGAAGAAATTTTATGTCATCCCTTACTTCTTCAGTCCCCTCCATGTAGACTATCAGAGAGTCTCACATCTCATTTGCAGTCTTGCAGTGAACAAGATTCTGAAAAGTTGAGTCATCAATGACACTCACTATGATGTTTTGGGCCCTCTTGTCCATAGTGGTCAGTACTACCTCATCTTTTGTTATTTCTGAATATTTCTTTGCAGTCTTGATGTTGGCATCAATAGCTGAGACCTTCATAGTAATGAAAGATCCCTCTTCCACTGTAATGAAGATCCCAGGGTCTGAGGCTTCCATGAACAACCTCACCCTTTCCTTCCAGATTTCAATACAACCAAGGAAATTTTCTTGGAGCATCTTGGCCGATCCTTGTGAATTGACCCCGTACAAGTACTGTTTGTTTGTTGTTTTATTTCTTGATTCATGGAGATCGCAAGATTCTTTATTCTTTTGGGTATTTCTTGTAATTTTATTCTGTTGCACATATGTGATGTGTTGTTTCACTCTTGTAAAGAAAACCCAACAAGATGAACCCTAGAGCGGGAAGAGGGAAGGAAGAAGTGAGAGAGGGGAAAATTAAGCTAAAAACAAGTAACATAATTTCATTCACAAAATGTTATTACATTGGCGGCTCTACTTATAAAAGTTTCATAATAGAGTTGTTACATTAATCTATAGTTATCACATTAAAGGTGATCAGACGGTTCTGGTCCAAATCATAATCTATGTGATAAACGATAATGATTTGATCGCATGGATATATGTGTACTATCTGATGGCCTTGATATGTCCAGGTGTCATAGTCTTGGCGAAGCATAGGGATCAGACAGCTTCAAACACATAAGGCCTTCATCCCCTCCTCGAATTATGTTCGCATTCTTAATACTTAGTAGGAAGCAATAAAGATACCTGTGTGGTGCAAGACAATAAAAGAAAAGGTGTTGGCATTAGAGAAGAACAATATGGGTTTTCTCTGTTAAACAAAATCAAGAAGGGGTTTTCAGTGATACAATGTCAGGCTAGTTGCTTAGATATATACTCAAACCCAGGTGTGGACTACAATGAAACATTTGCACCTTTTGCAAAGATGGACTCCATCTATGTCATTTTATCATTTATTGCATGTTTGGGATGAGAGTTGCAACAATTTGATGTCAAGAACGTCTTTTTACATGGTAATTTTGAAGAAGTCTATGTGAAGATTCCACTAGGTTTCGTAAAGGCATGATCTGAAGGAAAGGAGTGTCAACTTTAAAAAAATTTCAACGGTCTAAAGTAATCCGTCAAGGTTTTGTTGTGCTTCTGCTAATATTCCCATTGAGGTAAATTGTAAGATTGATGAAGGCGAGAATAGTGAGGATGTTAACTCCTCTAGCTACCAAAAACTGATGGGAATACTGATCTATCTCTCACATGCTTGCTCAGATATCACATATGGTGTTGTCTTAGTTATTAAAGCGTGAAGCGCACCAAGGCGCAAAGGGATCTTGAAGCCTAGGCGCAAAACTCAAGCCGCATGCGCACGCTTGACGAAGACAAGACACAACCACATTCATTTTAAATAATCAGCATCAAACATCATTTATCTTCTCGATCAGATTTTTCATCAATTCTCTTAATTAATCATTTTACTATCATTTATATTTCTTGAAAAATAGAATCATTATGTCACTTGCATCATATCTAAGTTTCAACATACAATTATCTTTCACAAATAGTAATTCAATCAAAAAAAATCGAGTTCTTATATTATTTCTTTATTTATTTTTTTAAAAAAAAGTACAACAAAAATCTCACTCAGTCATGTTTTTTTACGTTCCAAAAGCGCAAATAAAGCACATAAAGGCGCAGACCTCTGAGCCTGTTGAGCTTTGAGCCTTAGGCGCGCCTTTAAAAACATACGTTGTTGGGATCCTTAGCAGATACATGCATTCTCCCAGATTTTGACATCATAAAGTTATCATGTGTGTGTAATAGTGTTGGAAGAATTCTCCTGGGCGTGGAATTCTATTCTCCCGAAATAAATAGTTGGATGTTAAAGTTTATACATATGTTGATTAGGTGGAAGTCAAGATGATCGAAAGTCCACTACTGGATATTGTTCCTTTGTTGAAGGGAATCTAGTGACCTGGTGAAGGAACAAAAAATCGTAGTAAGATCCAGCGCTGAAGCAGAATACAAGGCAATGCCACAAGGGATTTAGGACTATATGCTAGAAAGCCTATCAGATTATACTGCAACAATAAAGTTGTTATAAATATTGCACATAATCATGTTCAACATGATCGAAAAAAATATGTCGAAATTGATAGACACTTCATCAAGGATTGCCTAAGCTCTAGGAGCTCTTTGCGCCTCGGTGCGTCTTTAATAACTTAGCACATATGCCACTTTTGTGATGAAGACCATGTCATTGGTGATCATACCATAGTCTTTAGTAACTTATCTTTCTGAACCAGCAAATATGACTTTGGGTCCATTCCTCACTAGAGTGAAATCTTTCAGATGACTCTTTGTTCTAGTCATGTGCCTGAAACATCTATTGTTCAAGTACCAAATAGACTTTTGATAGGTACTTTGACTAACCTGCAATCACAGAATTAATTTATCTTAGGTACCCAAAAGAATTTGGGTCATTGGTTCTTGTTAGCATAAATAAGAATTTTTCTCCCAGCTGCAGCCTTGACAAGAAGGCTTCTCTTTGCACTTGACACACTATGGTTGTGTCAACAGTCAATGGCAAAGTGTCTCACCTTGGCACAGCACCAGCACTCATGTATGTTATATATCCTCTTCTGAACAGCCTTAGATGTGTGTGAACCATCAAAATTTTTCTGTTCAGCAGGGAGTGCAGCAACATTCTTCCTATTTCTCTCAGCTAGAATCTGGCTGAATGTAAGTCTGCAAGCTGGTTCTCTTGGCTGATTCTATTTGACAACAATATGTGCTTGCTTTGCAGCTGACAAGGTGTTGATGACATCAGAAATAGCTAAGTGAGACTTGATTGCAGTCTTGCACACAACCGTACTTTTTATTGAAAGATCTTGGGAGGATGTCACTGTCTTATCCTTGAGTGTGGGTGCTGCAGCACCAAACACAAATAGTCCATGGTGGGTCATTTGGATTTCTTAATAGGGAGCCTTCAAGACACTCAACCACATGCCCTTTCTTCTTTCATTGTAAGGTGCACTAGTGCTCTTACAAGAAGAATTTTCATTCTTCCAGTGACCATACATGTTGTCATGATCATACCTATTAGAAGGGAATACTGTCATTTAAAAGGTGGTTTGAGGCACAGCTGGAGCCTTGACTTTCCTTTTGGAATGGGCATCTCCTGCTTTCTACTTAAACCCCAATCCCCTCTTATTATTTTGAGAGGAAAATGAGTCTATAAGTGGCAAAACTGTCTTAGGCTTGGAAATTTTCTTCATTAGCATCCTCTCTTTGAGGAGCTTCTCTTCAAGATCCCTAATAGGGGTGCAACTCGGGTCGGTTCGGTTCGGTTCCACATAGAACCAAGAACCGACCCGTATAGGTTCGGTTCCAAATTTTTGGAACCGGAACATACCCACGGTTCTAAATTATGGAACCGGATCCGAAACGTTGGGTTCGGGTCGGTTCCGGTTCAGTTCTCAGTTCATAACATGAGACCAATGAACTATAAGAAAATTATCAAAATAAGAGATTTTTACTTTTAGGCATTAAATAAGATTGATTTGTTAAATTGTAAAATAACATCTCCAATTAAGCCCTCTGCGACTCACGCTAGCGCCCAGCGCCCAGCCGACCTAATCTTATAGTTAAAATTTGTAATAATACATATATTCTTTTAAGTTAAAATTTGTAATTTATATTCGGTTCGGGCCGGTTCTCGGGTACCCGACTGTCGGAACCGAGAACCGAACCGAACCATCGGTTCTATATTTTTTGGAATCGTACTCGAACCGACAGAAATAGGAACCGACCCGAACCGCTCGGTTCGGTTCGATTTTGGTCTGGTTTTTGATTCCTTAATGATCTTGCATTTGTCTTATGGTGCCCACTTGGATAATAGTGAATGTTTAAAGCTAACAAATTTCTTTGCTCATCTGAGCTAGCAGTGAAGTTGACTCAGATTGAATGGATTTAGTTGAAGAGAACCAATCTCTTCAGCTTACCTCTTGACAAGTTTTTTGCTTTCTTCAGAGCTTTCAGGAGAGCACCATACATGTCAATAAGTTAATTGACATCCTCATCAGGTCCTGATTCATCCTCCTCATTGGATGAAGAGGATGCCTCAAAATCTGGATCAGTTTCATAATCAGAATCAGAACGAGAGATTGTGTGAGAGATTACCACATCAAGATCAGAATTGTCCTGATCTTCTTCAGTAGTGGCCATGAGGCTGTAAACTTCTTCATCTTCACAGTCATTGTCATCAGAGGACAATGGTGCCCTTATGCCCACCTTGGTAGTAGGATGATCAGCATCCTCTTCTATGGAGATTAGACCAATGTAAGCATCTTCATCTTCAGATTCTGAAGTCTCTGAATCACTTTCTGACAAGAATGACTTCTTAGCTAACAAGTCGTTGTCCATCTTTTTGTCTTTATGATATTTCTTATCATCAGACCTCTTGTTCTCTTTCCTTTTAACAAGACAGTTAGCAATGACATGTCTTGACCTGTTGCAGTAGTAACAAACCACATCAGTTTTAAAGTGTTTTTTCTGTCTAGATTCATATTTGTCCCCAGAGGGGTCTTTTCTGGACTTTTCCAATTTGGCTTGTGGCTTCCTTCAGCTAGAGCTGGATGAGACCTTATTCTTCCACTGCCTTCTTCTACTCAGCATCTTTTTGAACTGCTTGGAGAACAAAATTAGTTCTCCATCAGTCAGTTCTTCTCCTGATGTGCTGGGATCTGAACTTTCTGACTTAGCAGCCCTTTTGGGGGGAGAAGGAGTCTTCTCTCTGCTCTTCCTGGATGTTTCAGCTTTGAAAGTCACAGTCTTTTCTTTGCTGAGAGACTTGTCAGCATCCTCTTCAGCCGTTTTGGAGTTCAGCAGAAGTTCATGTGACAACAACTTGCCAAACAGTTTCTGTGGCTGTGAGTTGGTCAAGTTGCCTACCTCTCTTATGACAGATTTTGATGTCTCACTCCTTATTGAGTGATCTCAGAAACTTGTCATTCAGCTCATAATTGGAGAACTGTATGTCATAGGTTATCAGATTGTTCACAATCTTGAAGAACTTCTCATAGCACTCTGTTATAGAATCCTTCTTGCCTTGTTTGAAGACCTCATACTGCTGATTAAGAAGAAATTTTATGTCATCCCTTACTTCTTCAGTCCCCTCCATGTAGACTATCAGAGAGTCTCACATCTCATTTGCAGTCTTGCAGTGAACAAGATTCTGAAAAGTTGAGTCATCAATGACACTCACTATGATGTTTTGGGCCCTCTTGTCCATAGTGGTCAGTACTACCTCATCTTTTGTTATTTCTGAATATTTCTTTGCAGTCTTGATGTTGGCATCAATAGCTGAGACCTTCATAGTAATGAAAGATCCCTCTTCCACTGTAATGAAGATCCCAGGGTCTGAGGCTTCCATGAACAACCTCACCCTTTCCTTCCAGATTTCAATACAACCAAGGAAATTTTCTTGGAGCATCTTGGACCGATCCTTGTGAATTGACCCCGTACAAGTACTGTTTGTTTGTTGTTTTATTTCTTGATTCATGGAGATCGCAAGATTCTTTATTCTTTTGGGTATTTCTTGTAATTTTATTCTGTTGCACATATGTGATGTGTTGTTTCACTCTTGTAAAGAAAACCCAACAAGATGAACCCTAGAGCGGGAAGAGGGAAGGAAGAAGTGAGAGATGGGAAAATTAAGCTAAAAACAAGTAACATAATTTCATTCACAAAATGTTATTACATTGGCGGCTCTACTTATAAAAGTTTCATAATAGAGTTGTTACATTAATCTATAGTTATCACATTAAAGGTGATCAGACGGTTCTGGTCCAAATCATAATCTATGTGATAAACGATAATGATTTGATCGCATGGATATATGTGTACTATCTGATGGCCTTGATATGTCCAGGTGTCATAGTCTTGGCGAAGCATAGGGATCAGACAGCTTCAAACACATAAGGCCTTCATCCCCTCCTCGAATTATGTTCGCATTCTTAATACTTAGTAGGAAGCAATAAAGATACCTGTGTGGTGCAAGACAATAAAAGAAAAGGTGTTGGCATTAGAGAAGAACAATATGGGTTTTCTCTGTTAAACAAAATCAAGAAGGGGGTTTTCAGTGATACAATGTCAGGCTAGTTGCTTAGATATATACTCAAACCCAGGTGTGGACTACAATGAAACATTTGCACCTTTTGCAAAGATGGACTCCATCTATGTCATTTTATCATTTATTGCATGTTTGGGATGAGAGTTGCAACAATTTGATGTCAAGAACGTCTTTTTACATGGTAATTTTGAAGAAGTCTATGTGAAGATTCCACTAGGTTTCGTAAAGGCATGATCTGAAGGAAAGGAGTGTCAACTTTAAAAAAATTTCAACGGTCTAAAGTAATCCGTCAAGGTTTTGTTGTGCTTCTGCTAATATTCCCATTGAGGTAAATTGTAAGATTGATGAAGGCGAGAATAGTGAGGATGTTAACTCCTCTAGCTACCAAAAACTGATGGGAATACTGATCTATCTCTCACATGCTTGCTCAGATATCACATATGGTGTTGTCTTAGTTATTAAAGCGTGAAGCGCACCAAGGCGCAAAGGGATCTTGAAGCCTAGGCGCAAAACTCAAGGCGCATGCGCACGCTTGACGAAGACAAGACACAACCACATTCATTTTAAATAATCAGCATCAAACATCATTTATCTTCTCGATCAGATTTTTCATCAATTCTCTTAATTAATCATTTTACTATCATTTATATTTCTTGAAAAATAAAATCATTATGTCACTTGCATCATATCTAAGTTTCAACATACAATTATCTTTCACAAATAGTAATTCAATCAAAAAAAATCGAGTTCTTATATTATTTCTTTATTTATTTTTTTAAAAAAAAGTACAACAAAAATCTCACTCAGTCATGTTTTTTTACGTTCCAAAAGCGCAAATAAAGCACATAAAGGCGCAGACCTCTGAGCCTGTTGAGCTTTGAGCCTTAGGCGCGCCTTTAAAAACATACGTTGTTGGGATCCTTAGCAGATACATGCATTCTCCCAGATTTTGACATCATAAAGTTATCATGTGTGTGTAATAGTGTTGGAAGAATTCTCCTGGGCGTGGAATTCTATTCTCCCGAAATAAATAGTTGGATGTTAAAGTTTATACATATGTTGATTAGGTGGAAGTCAAGATGATCGAAAGTCCACTACTGGATATTGTTCCTTTGTTGAAGGGAATCTAGTGACCTGGTGAAGGAACAAAAAATCGTAGTAAGATCCAGCGCTGAAAGCAGAATACAAGGCAATGCCACAAGGGATTTAGGACTATATGCTAGAAAGCCTATCAGATTATACTGCAACAATAAAGTTGTTATAAATATTGCACATAATCATGTTCAACATGATCGAAAAAAATATGTCGAAATTGATAGACACTTCATCAAGGATTGCCTAAGCTCTAGGAGCCCTTTGCGCCTCGGTGCGTCTTTAATAACTTAGCACATATGCCACTTTTGTGATGAAGACCATGTCATTGGTGATCATACCATAGTCTTTAGTAACTTATCTTTCTGAACCAGCAAATATGACTTTGGGTCCATTCCTCACTAGAGTGAAATCTTTCAGATGACTCTTTTTTCTAGTCATGTGCCTGAAACATCTATTGTTCAAGTACCAAATAGACTTTTGATAGGTACTTTGACTAACCTGCAATCACAGAATTAATTTATCTTAGGTACCCAAAAGAATTTGGGTCATTGGTTCTTGTTAGCATAAATAAGAATTTTTCTCCCAGCTGCAGCCTTGACAAGAAGGCTTCTCTTTGCACTTGACACACTATGGTTGTGTCAACAGTCAATGGCAAAGTGTCTCACCTTGGCACAGCACCAGCACTCATGTATGTTATATATCCTCTTCTGAACAGCCTTAGATGTGTGTGAACCATCAAAATTTTTCTGTTCAGCAGGGAGTGCAGCAACATTCTTCCTATTTCTCTCAGCTAGAATCTGGCTGAATGTAAGTCTGCAAGCTGGTTCTCTTGGCTGATTCTATTTGACAACAATATGTGCTTGCTTTGCAGCTGACAAGGTGTTGATGACATCAGAAATAGCTAAGTGAGACTTGATTGCAGTCTTGCACACAACCGTACTTTTTATTGAAAGATCTTGGGAGGATGTCACTGTCTTATCCTTGAGTGTGGGTGCTGCAGCACCAAACACAAATAGTCCATGGTGGGTCATTTGGATTTCTTAATAGGGAGCCTTCAAGACACTCAACCACATGCCCTTTCTTCTTTCATTGTAAGGTGCACTAGTGCTCTTACAAGAAGAATTTTCATTCTTCCAGTGACCATACATGTTGTCATGATCATACCTATTAGAAGGGAATACTGTCATTTAAAAGGTGGTTTGAGGCACAGCTGGAGCCTTGACTTTCCTTTTGGAATGGGCATCTCCTGCTTTCTACTTAAACCCCAATCCCCTCTTATTATTTTGAGAGGAAAATGAGTCTATAAGTGGCAAAACTGTCTTAGGCTTGGAAATTTTCTTCATTAGCATCCTCTCTTTGAGGAGCTTCTCTTCAAGATCCCTAATAGGGGTGCAACTCGGGTCGGTTCGGTTCGGTTCCACATAGAACCAAGAACCGACCCGTATAGGTTCGGTTCCAAATTTTTGGAACCGGAACATACCCACGGTTCTAAATTATGGAACCGGATCCGAAACGTTGGGTTCGGGTCGGTTCCGGTTCAGTTCTCAGTTCATAACATGAGACCAATGAACTATAAGAAAATTATCAAAATAAGAGATTTTTACTTTTAGGCATTAAATAAGATTGATTTGTTAAATTGTAAAATAACATCTCCAATTAAGCCCTCTGCGACTCACGCTAGCGCCCAGCGCCCAGCCGACCTAATCTTATAGTTAAAATTTGTAATAATACATATATTCTTTTAAGTTAAAATTTGTAATTTATATTCGGTTCGGGCCGGTTCTCGGGTACCCGACTGTCGGAACCGAGAACCGAACCGAACCATCGGTTCTATATTTTTTGGAATCGTACTCGAACCGACAGAAATAGGAACCGACCCGAACCGCTCGGTTCGGTTCGATTTTGGTCTGGTTTTTGATTCCTTAATGATCTTGCATTTGTCTTATGGTGCCCACTTGGATAATAGTGAATGTTTAAAGCTAACAAATTTCTTTGCTCATCTGAGCTAGCAGTGAAGTTGACTCAGATTGAATGGATTTAGTTGAAGAGAACCAATCTCTTCAGCTTACCTCTTGACAAGTTTTTTGCTTTCTTCAGAGCTTTCAGGAGAGCACCATACATGTCAATAAGTTAATTGACATCCTCATCAGGTCCTGATTCATCCTCCTCATTGGATGAAGAGGATGCCTCAAAATCTGGATCAGTTTCATAATCAGAATCAGAACGAGAGATTGTGTGAGAGATTACCACATCAAGATCAGAATTGTCCTGATCTTCTTCAGTAGTGGCCATGAGGCTGTAAACTTCTTCATCTTCACAGTCATTGTCATCAGAGGACAATGGTGCCCTTATGCCCACCTTGGTAGTAGGATGATCAGCATCCTCTTCTATGGAGATTAGACCAATGTAAGCATCTTCATCTTCAGATTCTGAAGTCTCTGAATCACTTTCTGACAAGAATGACTTCTTAGCTAACAAGTCGTTGTCCATCTTTTTGTCTTTATGATATTTCTTATCATCAGACCTCTTGTTCTCTTTCCTTTTAACAAGACAGTTAGCAATGACATGTCTTGACCTGTTGCAGTAGTAACAAACCACATCAGTTTTAAAGTGTTTTTTCTGTCTAGATTCATATTTGTCCCCAGAGAGGTCTTTTCTGGACTTTTCCAATTTGGCTTGTGGCTTCCTTCAGCTAGAGCTGGATGAGACCTTATTCTTCCACTGCCTTCTTCTACTCAGCATCTTTTTGAACTGCTTGGAGAACAAAATTAGTTCTCCATCAGTCAGTTCTTCTCCTGATGTGCTGGGATCTGAACTTTCTGACTTAGCAGCCCTTTTGGGGGGAGAAGGAGTCTTCTCTCTGCTCTTCCTGGATGTTTCAGCTTTGAAAGTCACAGTCTTTTCTTTGCTGAGAGACTTGTCAGCATCCTCTTCAGCCGTTTTGGAGTTCAGCAGAAGTTCATGTGACAACAACTTGCCAAACAGTTTCTGTGGCTGTGAGTTGGTCAAGTTGCCTACCTCTCTTATGACAGATTTTGATGTCTCACTCCTTATTGAGTGATCTCAGAAACTTGTCATTCAGCTCATAATTGGAGAACTGTATGTCATAGGTTATCAGATTGTTCACAATCTTGAAGAACTTCTCATAGCACTCTGTTATAGAATACTTCTTGCCTTGTTTGAAGACCTCATACTGCTGATTAAGAAGAAATTTTATGTCATCCCTTACTTCTTCAGTCCCCTCCATGTAGACTATCAGAGAGTCTCACATCTCATTTGCAGTCTTGCAGTGAACAAGATTCTGAAAAGTTGAGTCATCAATGACACTCACTATGATGTTTTGGGCCCTCTTGTCCATAGTGGTCAGTACTACCTCATCTTTTGTTATTTCTGAATATTTCTTTGCAGTCTTGATGTTGGCATCAATAGCTGAGACCTTCATAGTAATGAAAGATCCCTCTTCCACTGTAATGAAGATCCCAGGGTCTGAGGCTTCCATGAACAACCTCACCCTTTCCTTCCAGATTTCAATACAACCAAGGAAATTTTCTTGGAGCATCTTGGCCGATCCTTGTGAATTGACCCCGTACAAGTACTGTTTGTTTGTTGTTTTATTTCTTGATTCATGGAGATCGCAAGATTCTTTATTCTTTTGGGTATTTCTTGTAATTTTATTCTGTTGCACATATGTGATGTGTTGTTTCACTCTTGTAAAGAAAACCCAACAAGATGAACCCTAGAGCGGGAAGAGGGAAGGAAGAAGTGAGAGAGGGGAAAATTAAGCTAAAAACAAGTAACATAATTTCATTCACAAAATGTTATTACATTGGCGGCTCTACTTATAAAAGTTTCATAATAGAGTTGTTACATTAATCTATAGTTATCACATTAAAGGTGATCAGACGGTTCTGGTCCAAATCATAATCTATGTGATAAACGATAATGATTTGATCGCATGGATATATGTGTACTATCTGATGGCCTTGATATGTCCAGGTGTCATAGTCTTGGCGAAGCATAGGGATCAGACAGCTTCAAACACATAAGGCCTTCATCCCCTCCTCGAATTATGTTCGCATTCTTAATACTTAGTAGGAAGCAATAAAGATACCTGTGTGGTGCAAGACAATAAAAGAAAAGGTGTTGGCATTAGAGAAGAACAATATGGGTTTTCTCTGTTAAACAAAATCAAGAAGGGGGTTTTCAGTGATACAATGTCAGGCTAGTTGCTTAGATATATACTCAAACCCAGGTGTGGACTACAATGAAACATTTGCACCTTTTGCAAAGATGGACTCCATCTATGTCATTTTATCATTTATTGCATGTTTGGGATGAGAGTTGCAACAATTTGATGTCAAGAACGTCTTTTTACATGGTAATTTTGAAGAAGTCTATGTGAAGATTCCACTAGGTTTCGTAAAGGCATGATCTGAAGGAAAGGAGTGTCAACTTTAAAAAAATTTCAACGGTCTAAAGTAATCCGTCAAGGTTTTGTTGTGCTTCTGCTAATATTCCCATTGAGGTAAATTGTAAGATTGATGAAGGCGAGAATAGTGAGGATGTTAACTCCTCTAGCTACCAAAAACTGATGGGAATACTGATCTATCTCTCACATGCTTGCTCAGATATCACATATGGTGTTGTCTTAGTTATTAAAGCGTGAAGCGCACCAAGGCGCAAAGGGATCTTGAAGCCTAGGCGCAAAACTCAAGGCCGCATGCGCACGCTTGACGAAGACAAGACACAACCACATTCATTTTAAATAATCAGCATCAAACATCATTTATCTTCTCGATCAGATTTTTCATCAATTCTCTTAATTAATCATTTTACTATCATTTATATTTCTTGAAAAATAGAATCATTATGTCACTTGCATCATATCTAAGTTTCAACATACAATTATCTTTCACAAATAGTAATTCAATCAAAAAAAATCGAGTTCTTATATTATTTCTTTATTTATTTTTTTTAAAAAAAGTACAACAAAAATCTCACTCAGTCATGTTTTTTTACGTTCCAAAAGCGCAAATAAAGCACATAAAGGCGCAGACCTCTGAGCCTGTTGAGCTTTGAGCCTTAGGCGCGCCTTTAAAAACATAGGTTGTTGGGATCCTTACCAGATACATGCATTCTCCCAGATTTCGACATCATAAAGTTATCATGTGTGTGTTATAGTGTTGGAAGAATTCTCCTGGGCGTGGAATTCTATTCTCCCGAAATAAATAGTTGGATGTTAAAGTTTATACATATGTTGATTAGGTGGAAGTCAAGATGATCGAAAGTCCACTACTGGATATTGTTCCTTTGTTGAAGGGAATCTAGTGACCTGGTGAAGGAACAAAAAATCGTAGTAAGATCCAGCGCTGAAGCAGAATACAAGGCAATGCCACAAGGGATTTAGGACTATATGCTAGAAAGCCTATCAGATTATACTGCAACAATAAAGTTGTTATAAATATTGCACATAATCATGTTCAACATGATCGAAAAAAATATGTCGAAATTGATAGACACTTCATCAAGGATTGCCTAGACAAAAATATTTTTTGCACTTCGTTTGTTCAATCTCAAGATCAGCTAGCATACATCTTCATCAAGTGTTTGGGCTGTGACATTTTTAAGGACAATGATATCAAGTTGGGAATGTTCGACATATACTCTTATCTTGAGGGGGAGTTCAATTAAATCAATCATAAAATTGTAAAAGGCACACTATAAAGGCCCATTTATTTATATTTTTGTTTGGTTACACTCCCTCTTGTATATATATATAAGGGGCAATCCATTGTAATGGGTAATACAATTCATTTTTCTCTTAACTATTTTCAACAAGTTGGAATGTTGGACATACACTCTTATCTTGAGGAGGGAGTTGAATTGAATCAATTATAACATTGTAAAAGACACTGTAAAGGCCCATTTATTTTTATTCTTGTTTGGGTCCACTCCCTTTGTAAAAGGTAATACAATTTCATTTTTCTCTCTAACTATCTTCAATTAAGGAACATCATCACCCTCATAGTTCCGTGAATTAAGACAAGGTGCTTGTTTAGTCCATGGTGTTCACTTTGGAGATGTCTAAGAAATTACGACCTCATTACTTTCACTCGAGAGCCTAATAAAGTATTTTATTGTTTATTACATACTATTCAATTTTGCATAATTTATTTCAACATATGTTCAATTTGTATTGTTTATTACATATGTTCAGTATTGTGGTCTAGAATTTGCATCGATTTACTTCATTATTTTCCATAATATTTTGATTACAAATGATTGTGGAAGTTGCAAGGTTAAATTTGAAATATTCATAAAGTTCGGCATGCAGTCCTACGTTATCATTTCAATATTAATTCCATCCCCTTTTGGATTTATAAGCTTATAACAACACTCAAGCCCGTATCCCACCACAGTGAGGTCGGCTATATGGATCCTTTGTCGCCATTACGGAATTATAAGCTTAATTGAATTTATTTAAAACTCAGTTATTCATACAATTAAATCATATTATTGAATGTATTAATGTTCTATTATTGATATTGTACGCCTCATATTATTTTGTTGAAACCTGTTACTTTGTGTTTCATTATGCTAATAAATAGGTACTATACATCTAAATATTTGTGCGTAAGCTATACCAGTACAGAGCGTTTAAGCTAATGCAATGCCTCATTTTTATGCTCTAACCTTAGTTATTAAAGGCGCAAGACGCACCAATGCGCAAAGGGGTCTTGGAGCCTAGGCGCAAGGCTCAAGGCGCAGGCGCGCGCCCAAAGAAGGCATGGTGCAATCACGTTCATTTTAAATAATCAGCATCAAACATCAATTCATCTTCTTGAACAGATTATTCGTATATTCTACTTATTAAACATTCATTACTATCATTTATATCTCGTAAAAAAATAAAATTAATATGGTCGCTTGCATCATATTTAAGTTTTAATGATCAATTATGTTTTAAAAACACTAAATCATATAAAAATTATTGAGTTTTTGCATTTTTTCATTATTTTTTTTAAAAAGATTTACTACAAAGATCACGCCCAGGCGCGCCTTTAATGTCCAAAGACGCAAAAAAAGCGCACGAATGCGCAAACCTCTGAGCCCAGTGAGCCTGGAGCCTTAGGCGCACCTTTAACAATATAGGTTCTAACACTTTGAAACAAAAACTCCAGGCGCATTACTTTCTTTCTTTGGAAACACTCATAAGAAGGCCATGATAAGAAATGAACTTCTCGAAATTAAAAGATGAAGTTAATAGCAAGACACTTACATGTGCGGCATTGTTTTGAAATGCAGGGCCATTAGTCGTAAAGCCAGTTTGGTGAACTTCATCAGCTTTCCGTTTTTTATCGGCCGCTGAAATAAAAAAAAACTAAAAATTATAATTAAAAGCAAAAAAAACATCGTATCAAATAAAACTAAGGTTCTGTTCGGCGCATATGAGTTTGAACAAAAAAATCACCATCATAGAATGTATATTTGGCATGACAATGGATGATCGCCACCAAGAAAAAAAACAAATTTTGAAAATAAAAGTTGATGAAGTTCCTTAGGTCAGGTCGGGCGTTCACGAATGACAATTCATAACCACCGTGTTCACAACTGCCATCATTGTGCGAAACGGAGTTTATGAAATTATAATTAAATGCAAAAAATACCATATAAAATTAGCTACCATAGACCGTATTCGCTATTTTACTCCAAAGGTGACTTTGAGTCTTCGACATCATAAATGACAGTATTAGCTTCACAGGCGAAGTAACATATCAGATAAATTCGTCATACTAGATTATCCATTGATTCTTTGCCTACTGGAAATATTCTAATAGTTTTAAGAGGAAAGTGACAAAATCAACGCAACTATTATACCCACAGGCCACAGCAAAGTTAATCTTGCGTACAGCATTTTCAGAATGAGACAACCAAATTATTAGTACGTCCAACCTATGTATTTCATCTGTCATAACAACATATATTCTATTTTCATATTGTAAAATAATGAATGATAGGATGAAATAAATTTATTACATCACATTAAGAGAAAATAAAAGCATATGTACTCCTATATATAGGTGGGAGGAGTGACACTTATGCATAGGTGGGAGAGGTGACTGTTAGGCTCCCGCCGGTCGTGGTGGTGGTGATGATAGACGAAGCCCTAGAGGGTGGGCAGGGGATTGAGAGAGGCAGAGGGTCAAGAGGTAGAAGAAGAACAGTAATCTTATTATTTCATTCCTTAAAAAAAAGATAATACAGCTTAGCCATATATATAGGCTATTACAATGGGTATCAACACTTAATTAAAAAAAACTATCCGTTGAATGCTTTGATGGCTCAGATGATTCCTGGAATTACTGCCCCACGTGTCCGCCAATGAGGATGTTTTCTCCGGATTGATGTCAGGTGGCCTGGAGGCAAAGTTGCACCCGTTGGATTGTTGACATCTGGCTCCATCTAAGAATTTCCAGCGCCAAATCAGACGGACCGTTGATGTAAAAAGGGGATGAATCTGAGGCGTCGATATTTTCCTAACAATTTGCTTCCCCTTTAAACAATTTGCTTCCCCTAACAATTTGCTTCCTAACAATCCCCTGCCCACCCCTCTAGGGCTTCGTCTATCATCACCGCCACCACGACCGGCAGGAGCCTAACATTTTGTGCTTTGATGGCTCAGATGATTCCTGGAATTACTTCCCCACGTGTCCGCCAATGAGGATGTTTTCCCCGGATTGATGTCAGGTGGCCTGGAGGCAAAGTTGCTCCCGTTGGATTGTTGACATCTAGCTCCATCTAAGAATTTCCAGCGCCAAATCAGACGGACCGTTGATGTAAAAAGGGGATGAATCTGAGACGTCGATATTTTCCTAACAATTTGCTTCCCCTTTAAATAACGTTGTCCTCAGCGTCAACCTACCTCCGCTGTCTTCCTTCATTGTTTTTCTTTTAGGGTTTTTTTCCTTCTTTCTGGAGCGCTGAAATCGTTTCTTTGCCTAGTGTTAGATTGCTGATATGAATGCAAAACTTCTCCTACGGGGTGGTCGAGGTAGCAAAATAAGAAGGCGGCAGTTGATGAAGATGTGATCCTCGGGGTGAACAGATACTACTCTAATCTGAAACTGCAACTCTTATTTTTTTGCTTCGATCGCTGAAGGAGAAGGTAACTGTCTATATCTGCTATGTTCTGTCTTCTTCCAGCTCCCTTTCAGTTTTTTTTGTGCCGATCTTTTTGCTTTTGTGTTTCCCCCTTTTTACTTCGTTTTTTCTTCGTCCCCAAATGCTTTGACTGAGCTCCTTGCATAAATCTGTTATTTCTGGTTGGGCTGTATCTTGTAAGTGTTGATGATCCGCCAGGGATGACAGATCTTCCCAAGTGCTATCAGATGGTGGCAACATCTACCACTGTACCAACGCTTGTGGTACCTCGTGCCCCTGCCGTATGATTTTGCGCTGGCTAATAATGGCCAAGGGCGGATGTAGCGGACTGTTCTTCCAAGTTAATTTTGGTAGGGTTGTTAATTGTTGCGTCGGATTTCCGTGGTAGGGTTTCAATAACGAAGTATGGAATACCGGATGTATTCGTGTCTCTGGTGGGAGGAGAAGCCGATAGGCAGTCTCTCCAATGATCTCCATCACCTGATAAGGTCCGTAAAATTTGAGGCTTAACTTTCTTCCTGTTGGTCTGGTCATTGTTAGCTGACGATATGGGTGCAGTTTGAGCAACACCCAATCCCCGATGTCCAGCTTAAGTTCTCTGCGTTTTTTATCTGCTTGTGTTTTCATTCTGTGCTGAGCTCTGGCCAGGTTTTCCCTTAGTGAGCGATTTATTTCCTCTCGAGTCTGCATAATTGCATCCACTGCTTCATTATTAGTTCCCCATGCACAGTAGTTCAATAAACCAGGAGGAGGTCGACCAAACATGACTTCAAATGGAGTCATGTTGGTCGATGTCTTAAATGTTGTGTGGTGATGATATTCTGCATAGCTTAAGTAATGTGCCCATTTCTTGGGGTGCTCATGAGTGAATATTATTTGGTATTGTTCAACACAACGATTTACTCTTTCGGTTAAGCCGTCGGTTTGAGGGTGATATGCCGAGCTGTATTTAAGTTTAGTTCCCTGCAGCTTAAATAATTCCACCCAGAAATCGCTCAGGAAGATTGGGTCTTTATCAGTAATGATAGACTCAGGATTCCCGTGCAATTTCCCTACATTTTCCCAAAAAACACAAGCCACACTAGGGCCAGATAAGGGAGGTTTAATTGGTGCTAAGTGTATTGCTTTAGAAAACCAATCTACTATTACCAGTATTATTGTATACCCTAATGATAGGGGCAGATGGGTGACGAAGTCCATGGTTATATCAGCCCATAATTTGGTCGGTATAGGCAGGGGTTGTAGTAATCCATAAGGTGCATGATTAGAGACTTTAGATTTCTGGCATACATCACATTCTTTGATATACTCTTCTACCTCTTTTTTCATGTTATGCCAGTAAAACTGGGTTCTAATTTTATGGACTGTCCCTCTAACCCCTCAATGCCCTCCTGCTAGACTATTATGTGCTTCAGTTATTATGTTTTTTTTATTGTGGGATTATCTGGAATGTATATCCTATGATGGTGCATGATGTAATTACCTTGTATTTTCCAGTTTGGGTAGTTGATTGTTTGAGTTTTGATCTGTTTGCTGAAGTCATCCCTTTCATAATCTTATTCTAATCCCTCCAGGAGAGGGGAAACTGGAACAGATAACATGTTGAGATTTTTTGTTGAAACACTCTCTGAAATTTCAGGGATTCTGGAAAGGGTATCAACAGCCTGATTGTTTTTACCTGCTTTATATTTTATGATAAAGTCATATCCCAACAACTTGGTGAGAAAAACCTGCTGCTCGGGGGTCTGGATGTGTTGGGTGAGGAGATAGTGCAGGCTGTGGTGGTCTGTGAGAATGATGAATTGATGCCCTAGTAAATATTGTCTCCATTTGGCCACCGCAGCAGTTACCACATACATTTCTCTTAGATAGGTCGATTTTTTTTGCATTAAGGGGGATAGTTTTTTTACTGTAATATGCTATAGTTTTATTTTGCTGCTTTAAAATTGCTCCTATTCCCGTTCCCGAGGCATCAGTTTCTATTATAAACGGCTCGCTGAAATTAGGAAGGGTTAGGATTGGTTTAGTTATTAACTTTTGCTTAAGTTCTTCAAAGGCTGCTTGTGTTTTCGGGTTCCAGGAAAAGGAGTTTTTCTTTAGTAATTCAGTGATTGGAAAAGCTATTTTGGCATAATCTCTAATAAATTTCCGATAATATCCTGTTAAACTTAGGAAAGCTCTAACATCCTTTTGGTTTTGGGGGGTCGGAAACTGTTCGATGGATAGTATGTTTGATTTGTTGGGAGTCGCATTGCCCTTACATATGGTATGTCCTAGGAACTCAATTTCTTTCATAAGGAATTCACATTTGGATATTTTCACAAGTAGTTTATTCTTTTGTAGGATTTCTAGAGTGGTTTTTAAATGGACCCAATGATCCTCTAAATTAGGGCTGAATATCAAAATATCATCAAAGAAAATTACCAGAAACTTCCTTAGATAAGGTTGGAATATCGAGTTCATCAATGCCTGGAAAGTTGATGGGGCATTGGTTAAGCCAAATGGCATAACTAAAAACTCATAATGTCTCTGATGTGTCCGGAACGCGGTTTTAGGAATGTCCCCCCTGCTCATTTGGATTTTGTGGTATCCTGATTTTAAATCCAACTTGGAAAACACTCTGGCCGTACACAATTCATCAATCAGTTCATCGATCGTGGGGATAGTAAATTTATCCTTAATAGTTATTTTGTTTAATGCCCTGTAATCCACACAAAACCTCCATGTCCCATCTTTTTTTTTGACTAACAATACTGGGGAACTAAATGCTGATGTACTTGGCTGAATTTGCCCTTGACTCAGCATTTCCTTGACTAGTCTTTCTATTTCATTTTTTTGGTGGTATGGATACCTATAGGGTCTTAAGTTTGGAGGATTTGTTCCCTCATGCAAGTTAATTTTGTGATCACTTTCGCATTGAGGCGGTAACTTCGTGGGTTCGCCAAAGGTTTCGGAAAAGTTTTTAATTAGTTCCTTGAATGGGTCGGGTATTTTTTTTCCTATTTCCTCTATTGATGGCTCAACAGCGTTTGGATTTTGTATTTCTCGTGTCAACATTAAACACATACTGGCTGGTTTTAAAGCAATCATTCTGAGTAATTGGGAAGAGAAAACCATTCCCCCTTTAGTTGTTCCATTTTGCCATATGAGTGTTACCAGTACTTGTGTCTATTGGTACGAGATGGTTAATTTTTCATAATCTGTAGTGACTAGTCCTAGAGTTCGCAGCCATCGTTGTCCTAGGATCAAATCAGCCCCTTCGATATCCAGGACATAAAGTTGAATAGTATAATGGACGGCTTGGATGGTTAGTGTTACATCCTTACATTTTCTCTTACATTGTTCAGTAGACCCATTTCCCATAAATACCGGGAATTCGTTGATTTTGTGTAAGGATAATTTCAAATAAGTCACCATTCTTATGGAAATGAAATTGTGAGTGCTACCTCCATCAACAAAAATTCCTATGGGTTGGGCTTTAATATTTCCAGTAAATCATAATCCGTGATTTGGCACTGCTCCGGTTAGAGTATTTAAAAATATTGTGGCGGTCGGGTCCTCTTCTTCTGGAATGGACTCCATAGATTCCAGTTCAATCACTTCTTCTTTCGTGCCCCCTAAGTAGAGTAATACTCCTCTACCTTTGCATTTATGCCCCGCATGATAGCGCTCATCGCAATTGTAACAGAGTCCTTTTTCTCTTTTAGCTTGTAATTCTGCTGGGGTCAATCGCTTGATTGGTGGCAGGCGGGGTTTAACAGTCGCATTGAAAGTTTTGTTGGTTCTATTGTAAACTTTGTTCGGTTCCGTGGAATTATTATAGATGTACCTGGGTCCTAGATTCTGTCTTTTGTGTTCCTCTATTTCCCTATCCTCGTGCATCCTGGCTAGGGCATATGCGTCATAACGTTCGTTTGTGCGGGCCATAAGAACAGGTCCCCTAATTGATTCTTTTAACCCATAGATAAACATATCTGTGATAAAACTTGGGGACAGCCCAGGTACTTTGGTCATTAAGTCTTCGAATTCATTCTTATAAGCTTGTACAGTGGTTGTTTGTTGTAGCTTAGTTAATTGTCCGGCCGGTCTACATATTGTGATGGTCCAAAACGTTTTTGAACAGCATCGACAAACATATTGAAGGTGAGGGCAGGGTGATCCCTCAAGGTTGCCTGGTACCATTTAGACGCCGGTTTATCTAAATGCAACGAGGCAATCAAGTGGTAATCATGTACCCTAATCCCATTATATTCAAAATAATTACGGAGGTCATATAACCAGTCGGTTGGGTCTCCCTCTGAAAATCTAGGACATGGAATATCAAAATTGCCCGGTCGGTTAGAAACAACCTGAATTCCGGAAGTTGCGGGGGTGGGTCCAAGAATGCCTTGCGTGTTGTTTGCGGGATTGAATTCTGGTTCTCTTTGGTGGTAACTGGTCTCTCCCACCTCTCCCACCTCAGTTGGACCGAACTCTTTATCCACTTGCCCAAGGATCTTGGCGCATTTTCGAACTGTGACAACATCTCACGCCTTATAGAGGCGATTTGGTTGGCGTGTTCAGAAGATTGGTCACGTGTTTCAAGAATTTTCTGGGCTAGTAGATTCTCCTTTACTTGTATCTCGGTGGTGAATTGGCTCTGGATTTGCTTTATTTCATTGAGGAAATGGTAATTCCTCCATTTGTGTTGCTCTCTGTTGCTGCTCGGCTTGAATGATATTCTTGAGTTCCAAGAATTGTTGTTGGCTCTCCTTCGAACGTAGTCCTTCCATGGTTAAATCGGCGGGAAGAAATCTCTCAACGAGAGCAACAAAATGTTAGGCTCTCGCATGTCGTGGTGGTGGTGATGATAGACGAAGCCCTAGAGGGGTGGGCAGGGATTGAGAGAGGCAGAGGGTCAAGAGGTAGAAGAAGAACAGTAATCTTATTATTTCATTCCTTAAAAAAAAGATAATACAGCTTAGCCATATATATAGGCTATTACAATGGATATCAACACTTAATTAAAAAATTATCCGTTGAATGCTTTGATGGCTCAGATGATTCCTGGAATTACTGCCCCACGTGTCCGCCAATGAGGATGTTTTCCCCGGATTGATGTCAGGTGGCCTGGAGGCAAAGTTGCTCCCGTTGGATTGTTGACATCTGGCTCCATCTAAGAATTTCCAGTGCCAAATCAGACGGACCGTTGATGTAAAAAGGGGATGAATCTGAGGCGTCGAAATTTTCCTAATAGTGACACCTTAACTCCAAATCCCAATGTGAGCATAATCAATACAAGGGAACTATTTCATAAGAAGAGGTAGAGGCGGGCCATTACATTGAGCTTTTACACATTTCTTCTATACTCTCCACAAGCTGAACCATACGCATTGTGATGCGGGATAGGATTCCACCTGCCCTCCACCCTGGAGTCTCATCAGGGAGCCCACTGGAGTCAGCACCAGGTGGCTTTATCAGGCCCGAGGGCCGTACACCCCAACTCATCCCCGGCTCCACCACAGGGCCGAACGGCTGTTGAGATTGGGGCTCGATCCCCCGACCTCCTTGATAAAGAGCTCTCAGGCGAGCTCTCATCACCAACTTATGCATAGGTGGGAAGGCTCGACAATCACTCCCTCTAGGGTCGGCACCTACTCTTCTCTTCCACCGGCCGGCCGACCCCAACTTCGACTGCTACGCCTCCTGCTCCTCTTCCTCAAGTCGGCAGCATCAGCAGCAGCCCCCCTATTTTTCTTCTCCTTCTTCGGCCAGTGAAGGTAGCAGTGACTTCCTCCTCTGGCAACCCATATTCCTCTCCGTTCCGCCCGGTGAATCTCTAAAGGAACTCCAAGAGTTTTTGCTCGAAACTCCTCTACGTGGATCTTTGAGCCTAGATTTGGCCTCCCTGGGTAAGAAATTCCTCTCTTTACCCCTTTTCTGATTTTTGTTGAACTTATTAGTTAATTTTTGCGCCCCAAATAATTGTTTTTGTGTCGATCTATCGTGCGTTCAACGTATACTCGACTAATCTTTGTTGTATTTGTGATTTTCGGCGTCATTCGTCACTTTAAGTGACAGTTCGTAAAGAAACCCTCTCCGATTTAGTGTTTCAGTCACCCAAGCGCCGCCAAGTTCCCGACCCTTCGTGGTAACTCCTCTCCCCTCACTCTTGACGGAGGTAAATTTTTTAAACTCCTCTTGTGATGTGTTGTGCGATTAACAATGCTTGGTCAACGTAGAAAGTCTCGTTAAGGCGAATATTTTGTTAATTTTGGGTCTTGAACAGGTCAGATAGAGTCTTCGGTCTGGTTTGCGCCGCTTAACTGTCACCGACAGCTTCGGTTTCTCCTTAAGGCAAGTAGATAACTCTCTCTCACTTGCAAACTTTGGATTGTCCATGTATCTGCTTTTTATGATTGCATTTGTTATTTTGATAACCCCTGAACCGACACATTATTGACATAATATAATATGATAGATTGTCACTAAAATATGAAATACTTAAAAATCTTATTGTTGTAAGCAATCTTTGAAAGGTAGTGTCTAAGCGGGCAGCTATCTGCTGGCATGATCACAGCAAGCAGAATTACTTTTCCAACAAGACTTGCACGCGGATCTGAGTGTAAACCATGTGCGCACACTAAAAACACCTATACCCTTCATCGATAGCAGCTTACAATTTTACATGAATAATTTTAGGCTATACTCCGGAGTAGGCTAACAATTTCAGGAATTTTTGTTGACTTTGTTGCTTGCATGGTTACTAGTTTTTGCTACAAGATAAATTAGTACTCAATTATGTTTGTTTATTTCTGCTCATGTTCTAATTAATTAACCTGCTCACTGTTTAAATCCTAAGTTCTGAGCCATTTTTCCTTTTTGTTTGAATCTGCCTTAGGTTCCGTGACTGCGTCGTCTGCTTCTTGAGCTGTTCAGTGCTGAGTTCCTGTATTCCTGGAGGTTTATGTTGTTTTGATATATTGTAGTTAGGTTCTATGTATTTGTTTCCTTTACTGTCGGATTTTGCTATCATGTATTAGTATTATTAGTCATTGTTTTTTGTTTCATGGACAACTGTTATACTTTCATTGATGTAACACAATAATGAAATAATGACATGTTCTCTTCTTTAGTCATTGCATTTACTTTTGTATCAATGTTGTGTGTATATCATGAGATTTTATAAAGTGCATGTGCATCACTTTTCATTCAAGCTTCCGCACATAAAAACAAACGGATTTTTCTTTCTTCAAAATAAATTATTTTTAAAACTACATTTTAATTTTGATCCCGCCTAACAGACATGGATTTTCCTTTGCCCATGTCTGTGGCGTCACAACCCGCCCGTAGCGCACTTTGATGGTTGTTATTAGACGGGTCGTGATAGTTGGTATCAAAGGCAGGTTGGTCCTAACAAATGAAGTATTTTGAAATTATCAAATATTTTGAAATTTATTATATATATATATATCTTTCACTACTATATAGGAAAACTTGTCTTTGGTGCAACATTCAAAAATGTCAAGTATACCCTCATTTTTAAATTTTAATGACTTGATATATATTACAATCTATTTCAAAAAAAATAAAATATAATGTCTATTCAAGAAATTACACTAGCCCCAAATTTAGAGTAATGATGAAAATCTATTAAAATTCAAAACCTTTTTAGTAGAGCTCCTACACCAACTATGGTAGGCTATCATTAGACATGTCAGCGGTCTATTCGAGGAAAATTGTCATTAGGCATATCAGCAGTCTATTCGAAGAGCAATGTAATTTTTTTAATTAATTCAATTTAATTTTTTCATGTTTTAAATTTAAATTTTTAATTAATTAATTTTTTAATTTATTTTATTAATGTTTTCGATTTAAAAAAAACAGCCGGTTGGGGGCGGGCGAAGCCCGCCGTCGCCGGCCGGGTACTGTGGCGTGTGACCATCAGGTCGGAGGCCCGTGCATGTCACTCGTGTGTATATATATATATATATATATATATATATATCTGTGTGTGTGTGTGTGTGTGTGTACATGCATCATTACTTCACTCATTTGTCATTATTTGTTGTTCGCGGCTGAAAGACGCACACACTCACTCATAAGCATGAGTAGTATGCACACGAATGTTAAGGGGTTATGGGCAAACTTAAATTTTTTGTGCACATGAATTTTCACTAGAATATACACCGCTTGAGAATATTAAATTGTATGGACGGTTTAATATTTTCAAGTGCGTTGGCATTAGAATCGCAATATGCATGATATGTTAAGTGATATGGGCGCTTAACATGTCATGTGTATCCATTCATGAACATTGTTAGGAATGCATTCAAGGCATAATAACATTGCATGCATAACATAACTCATTGCACAAGTGTTAAGCTAAAGAACAACAGATGGTGATTGTACACACATGAAATTACAAATTGTTTTAAAATTGTATGTGATTCATTGTTGCATTAGCATGAGCATTACCTAGAGTTGTCCAATGAAAAAGTTGTAACTATTACATGATTTACTTATTCAACAGTATTAGAATGTTAGAACCTCTACTTCAACCCTTTCTTTCTAACTCGATTGTTTCTCTTACTCGATTCTTTTGCGTTTCTTTCTAGATGGCTCCTAAGCGAACGCATCGCAAGAAGGCTACCCCTCCTGCCATGGAATCCTCTGGAGACGCCACTGCCCAGCTGCTGAGGCAGATTCTCGAACGCCTCACTCGTCTAGAAGAGGATCGTCAAACTCCTGATCCAACCATTAATTCCGGCAGCGCAGGTACATCTGGAGTTACTATTACCAACGCCCTTGGAGCCACCCCTCCTGCACCTGGTACTGGAACTGGCTCGCTTGCTGGCACCCTGGTGGCCCTGCTCGTGCCAAGTCTGGTTGTTTCTCTTGTAGCGATGGCAGATACACTGGCATTCAAGAGACTGAGGCTTCATTTGTTTCGGCGGTGGCGGATCGATCCGGCGGGTGGAAACGGAGTGTTCGAAACGGAGGGGGTAGGTGGCTGCTCCAAACTGAGCTTTTTAGGGCATTTCTCAAGGCTGGCGGGTGGAAACTGAGCAAACGCCGCCGGAGGTTCATTTGTTTACCCGCCTTCTGGCGGCGTTTGCCCAAAACGGAGCACCGAAACGCTCAAACAAATAGAGCCTGAATCCGCCGTCTTTTAATGGTAACCGAGATTTCTTCTTCATTTTTGAGTGGCTCTCCCAGATGGAGAAGCACTTCGAGTATGTTGGAGTTCCTGATGCTCAGAAGGTTCTTCTTGCGGCCTACCAGCTGATCGAGGATGTGTACATCTAGTGGCTTCAGCGTTGCAGTCTCCCCAATTCTTTTATCATGAACTGGGGACAATTCAAGGATGCGCTCATGGAGAGTCTCTCTTCTGTGTAGCGAGACAAGTTAGCTGAGAGGTTCTTGTCCCTTCAGCGGCCCGGCAGGACAATGACAGAGTATGAGATAAAGTTCTCTCGCATATCCCTCATTGTCGCAAAGTTCGTGTCTGATGATTCCAAGAAGATCAGTCGTTTCGTGAAGGGCCTCCGACATGATTTTCGTCAGCATGTGATAGCCCATGGTGCCACCACCTACGCCAAGACTGTTGGAGCCGCCTTGCAGGTCGAAGCTATTGAGCTGGATCGTGCAGCCAAGAAAATCCAGCACGGTACAAGCAATGCCGCTGCATCTGACCACAAGCGCAAGGGTGCTCCACCTCAGGGGCAAGGTCTCAAGTCCACGGAGGTGTGTGCCTACTGCCACAAGGTTGGTCATATCGCCCAAATCTGTCGTTTCCTCCTGAAGAAGCAAAAGATAGTTGTTCCTGCACAACAGCCACAGATGACGCTTGCCTCCGCCTCGCCCAAGTCTGTCGTTTCCTCCTGAAGAAGCAGAAGATAGTTGTTCCTGCACAGCAGCCACAAATGACGTTTGCATCTGCCTCCTCCGTCCGTGCTTACTGTAAAAGGTCGGGCCACATGGTGAAAGATTGTCGCCGCAAGCAGAATACCTGCTTCAGATGTGGGCAGGTTGGGCACTTTGTCAAAGATTGCACAGTGAAGGAAAGTCTGATCCCTGCTCAGCCTCTGCAGGTTATTTTTGGATCCCAAGAGAAGGGCAAGGTTGTGCTGAACGTCATCACTCAGGGCGAGCCGCTCACATCTACCGACGTCATCTCTGGTACGCCTTCTGTAGAGTTTTAATTTTCTGCATTCTTAATTTGACGTGCCTTAGTATCGAATAATCTTGAATGTGTTTATGATTTCCTTTTTAGGGAGTTTTAGGGTCAAAAATAAGTGGATGCAAATCTTATTTGATTCTGGTGCATCTCACTCCTTTATTGCGCGTCATATTGTGGACCTACATAGTTGGCCTACTTCGTCACTTGAGGTTCCTTTTGAGATTTCAGTGTCGGTCATCTGCACCTCTCAACTAGAGGCATTCTCAATTGTCCAATCTTGCTTGGTGAATTGCAAGTCGTCGCTGACCTCATAATTCTGGATATGATAGAGTTCGACGTAATCTTGGGTATGAATTGACTGGTCGCGTATCGAGCGAAGCTGGACTGTGCGACAAAGATGGTCAATCTCAGTATCGATGACAAGGACTAAAGCTTTCATGTTCAGACCACCCGCAGCCACCTGAAGGTAATTTTTGCTGTGCTCGCCACTCGGCTTCTTAGCCAAGGTTTTCTGCTTGCTTTGTTTATGCTTCGCATTCGGATGCTACCTCTCCAGTCTCCTCAACTCGAGTCTATCCCGAATATTTTTGAGTTTCCTGACGTGTTCCCCGCCGAATTGCCCGGGATGCCTACTGATCGAGATGTAGAGTTCTCTATTGAAGTTGAGCCTGGAACACGCCCCTTATCTAAAGCTTCATACTGTATGACACCGCGTGAACTGGAGGAGCTTAGATCGCAATTGGATGAGTTGCTTGAGCGTGGGTATATTCGTCCCAGCTTTTCTCCTTGGGGAGCCCTTATTCTCTTCGTTAAAAAGAAGGATGGATCCATGAGATTGTGCATCGACTATCGGGATCTGAATAAGGTAACCATCAAGAATAAGTATGCTCTCCCGCGCGTGGATGACCTGTTTGATCAGCTTAAAGGCAGTATCGTCGTCTCCAAGATAGATCTCAGATCGGGTTACCATCAGTTGAATAATAAGGAATCCGACATTCCCGGGACGGCCTTCCGGACTCGGTATGGACATTTTGAATTCTTGGTGATGTCTTTTGAGTTGACTAACGCCCCTTCTGCTTTCATGGATATGATGAACCGCGTCTTCCGTGAGTATCTGGATAAATTCATCATTGTTTTTATTGATGATATCCTGGTCTATTCCAAGATCCGTGAGGAGCATGCAGCCCATCTTAGACTTGCTCTCTCCACCCTTCATCAGCATCAACTCTATGTCAAGCTGCGAAATGTGAGTTCTGGTTGGATCGTGTTGCTTTCTTAGGTCACGTCATTTTAGGTGATGGACTTTTTGTTGACCCTGCCAAGATTTCCGCAGTTATGGACTGGAAGCGTACTTCTACCCATACTGAGATCGGCAGTTTCCATGGTTTGGCTGGCTATTACCCGCGTTTCGTCAAGAATTTCTCCTTTATTGATGCTCCTTTGACAAGGCTAACACAAAAGCATGTCAGGTTCGAGTGGTCAAATAAGTGTGAGTAGGTTTTTCTGAATTGAAACAACATTTGTGTTCAACGCCAGTTTTAGCTCTTCTGTTAGAGGGGTTAGACTTTTCAGTTTATACCGATGCTTCCGGAGTTGGCATGGGTTGTGTCCTGATGCAAGAAGATCGTGTTATCGCTTATGGGTCGAGGCAGTTGAAGATTCATGAATGCAACTACCTCACTCATGATCTGGAGTTCGCTGTGGTGGTGTTTGCTTTGAAACTTTGGCGTCATTATCTTTATGCCGTGAAGTGTCACTTCTTCACCGACAACCAGAGTTTGAAGTATATTTTCGTTCAGAAGGATCTCAATCTTCGTCAGAGGTGTTGGCTAGAATTCATAGCGGATTATGATTTGCAGCTTACGTATGTTCCTGGTAAGGCCAATTCAGTGGCAGATGCATTGAGTCGTCAGACTTCTGTTGTCGCATGTGCACCCTTGTCAGCTACCCTTGCAGCCTTAATTGATGACCTCGATCGGATGGGTATATCCATCGCACCCGAGGGACATGAAGATGTTTCTAGTCCGTTATGGGTGAAGCATGTTGAAGCCAAAAACTGATCTCAACGAGAGTTCAAACCTTTGGGTGTAGCTAACACCTACTTCTCTCAAACCTTGACCCCTTACTAGTGACGAAGAACCTAGAACTGACTCTAAGCCTCAGCTGGGAGGTCCCTCCTCTAACCAGGAAGATCCTCGAGCGCTTCCCCTCCAAAACCAATTGTTGTGGTAGGAGTTCCTCAGAAAGCACCCGAAAGATTTTAGAAAATATGAGAAGCCTGCCTTCTGAGGAACTCTTTGAGTCTATTTATAGATTCTCAATATCGGGTCTGCAAAACGCATAATTCCGCTGGTCTAAAATTACTAAAATACCCTGGGTTGGTCTGCCAATAGCCAAGCTCCGCTGTTCTGATGAGCTAAATGCAGACCTAGGGCATCCAGGTAATTTCACCCCTGTACCCTACCCGGCGGAAGCCTTCCCGCTATTCTCTGTGACCCCCTGCTTGCCTCGAGCGCGGGCCTTCTCTCCTACCCCGGGCGGGAGCCAAAAGGCAAAATGGGCGCTGAGTAGAGAAGCATTACCCAACGCCGAGGGCTGATGGGCTCCCGCCGACACGAGGCGCAGGCCCTTTCGCCTGCCCTGTGCTGGAACCTAAAGACTGAAGGGGCGTTGAGTGCAGAAACATCACCCAACGCCAAGGGCTGGAGGGCTCCCGCCGACCCTAGGCGCAAGGCCTTTCGCTTGCCCTGGGCGGGAACCTTCTCGCCTACTTATCTGATCCAGTTTCAGCCCAAAGCTAGCCTAAGAGTACCCTAATCCGGGACCTTGGGGCATCTTGGTCCCACCCAGCGAATATGGAGTTGTACAGAGCAGGTGAAGCATTTGCAGCCATCTGATTCCGCACTCCAGCGCATTCGTCATCATGCTGAGCTTGAGACTATTCCGGATTTCTCTATCTCTGTCGATGTTCTGCGTTTCTGAGGTCGCCTATATATTCCTGATGTTTCTGAATTGCTTGATAGTATTTGTCGAGAAGCTCATGAATCTCGCACATCTGGTCATCCAGGGAATAATAAAATGTTCATCTCTCGATATCTGAAGTGCCAGCAGGTGAAAGCTCAGCGTCAGCATCCTGGTGACTTTTTGCAACCTCTGTTTATCCCTGAATGGAAGTGGGAAGATATCTCTATGGACTTCATCACGTGTTTGCCCCGCACTCGCAGGGGGCATGACGCGATTTGGGTCATAGTAGATCGCATGACTAAAGTGGTTCACTTCATCCCATGCAAGGAAGGTCATTCCACCGAGAAGATGGCTCCAATCTATGTTGTAGAGATTGTTAGACTCCATAGGATTCCTCTGCGGAGTGTATCTGATTGCGACTCGAGATTTGTGTCTCACTTCTGAAAGGGCTTTCAGCAAGCTTTGGGCACTGATCTCAACCTAAGCATTGCTTATCATCCGACGACGGATGGCCAGACCGAAAAAGTTAATCAAATTCTTGAGGACATGCTGCGATGTTATATTCGGGACTACAAAGGAGCTTGGGATGAGCACCTATCTTTAGTCGAGTTCGTCTATAACATTATCTATCAAGAGAGCCTCAAGATGGACCCCTTCGAAGCGTTGTATGGCCGTCGTTGTAGGACTCCGCTCTATATGCCAGAAGTTGGTGAGATGGTTGTTTTGGGGCTCGAGTTACTTCAGGAAATGGAAGCAGCCACAAGGAGAACTCGTCTTCAGCTCAATCGTGTCATCGAGAGGCAGAGGAAATATGTTAATAAGCGTCGTCGTACGTTAGAGTTTGTCGTGGGTGATCAAGTTCCTGAAGGTTTCCCCTACTCCTGGGGTGAAACGGTTGGTCGTCATCATAGGCTTAGCCCGAGGTTCGTGGGACCGTATGCTATTTCAGAGCGTGTCGGAGGATCTGCGTATCGTCTGGAGTTGCCTGTTTCGTTGTGCGGTGTTCACAATGTCTTCCATGTTAGCCAGCTTCAGAAGTACATTTGTGATCCTGCCCGCGTCATGGAAGAAGTTCCAGTGATCCCTGAAACCAATCTGTCCTATTCAGTCGAGCCCACGAAGATCGTCGAGTACCAAGAACGCAAACTTCGCAAGACAACCATTCCTATGGTGAAGGTACTTTGGGTGCATGGCAGGTCTGAGGAGTACACTTGAGAACTCGAATCTGACATGCGCAGCAAGTATCCACAGCTCTTCTCTTGATCTTAGTAAGTCTCGGCGCCTGACTTCCTTGTTATTTCAGCATCTTCCATACATAGTTTTCATGCATTAATTTGCAAATTTTTAAGTTTTGAGTGCATGTCGTCCAAATCTTCGTTGTTTTTGGCCCCACTCAGAGAATTCTCAGAAAAGTTCAGGACGAAACTTACTCATTAGGGGAGAATGTAACAACCTGATAATAATAATAATAACTAATCTATTCCTCCTAAAATCCGAGAGTCGAGCCTCCCCCCCCCCTCCCCGATAGAACATTTTCTCCCAGCGACTAGGTCTTCTGATCCCGACTCCTGCGCATCCTGCCGACCTCGTCTCCGCCTCTCGTGCGCCCAGCAGCCACCGTGTCTCCTTCCAGTGGCCAGCAATCACTTCCTCTAGGGCCGGCGCCTCTTCCTCTTCTCTTCCTCCGGCCGACCAACCCCAACTTCGACTGCTACGCCTCCTGCTCCTCTTTCTCAGGTCGGCGACATCAGCAGCAGCCCCCCTGCTTTTTCTTCTCCTTCTTCGGCCAGTGAGGGCAACGGTGACTTCCTCCTCCGGCAACCTTTATTCCTATCCGTTCCGGACGGTGAATCTCTAGAGGAACTACTAGGATTTTCGCTCGAAACTCTTCTACGTGGATGTTTGAGCCTAGATCTGGCCTCCTTGGGTAAGAAATCCCTCTCTTTACCCCTTTTCAGATTTTTCTTGAGCTTATTAGTTAACTTTTGCGCCCCAAATAATTGTTTTCGTGTCGATCTTTTGTGTGTTTGTCATATACTTGACTAATACTTGTTGTATTTGTGATTTTTGGCGTCGTTCATCGCTTTTATTGACGGTTCGGGAAAAAGCCCTCTCTGATTTAGGGTTTTCGTCACCCAAGCGATGCCAAGGTCCCGACCCTTCGTGGTAACTCCTCTCCCCTCACTCTCGAGGGAGGTAAATTTTCTAAACTCCTCTTGTGATGTGTTGTGTGATTAACAATGCCTGGTTAGCGTAGAAAGCCTCGTTAAGGCAAATATTTTGTTAATTTTGGGTCTTGAACAGGTCAGATAGAGTCTTCGGCCTAGTTTGCGCCGCTTAGCTGTCATCAGCAACTTCGGTTTCTCCTTAAGGCAAGTAGAGAACCCCTCTCACTTACAAACTTTGGATTTAGTCTTTGTATCTGCTTTTTATGATTGCATTTGTTATTTTGATAACCCCTGAACCGACACATTATTGGCATAATATAATATGATAGATTGTCACTAAAATATGAAATACTTAAAAATCTTATTGTCGTAAGTAATCTTTGAAAGGTAGTTTCTAAGCGGACAGCTATCTGCTGGCATGATCACGACAAGCAGTATTACTTTTCCAACAAGACTTGCACGCAGATCTGAGTGTGAACCATGTGAGCACACTAAAAACATTAATACCCTTCATCGATAATGGCTTACAATTTTACAAGAATAATTTTAGGCTATATTCCGGAGTAGGCTAACAATTTCATGAATTTCTGTTGACTCTGTTGCTTGTATGTTTATTAGTTTTTGCTACAAGATAAATTGGTACTCAATTATGTTTGTTTATTTCTGCTCATATTTTAATTAATTAACATGCTCACTGTTTAAATCCTAGGTTCTGAGCCATTTTTCTTTTTTGTTTGGATTTGTCTTATGTTCCGTGACTGCGTCGCCTGCTTCTTGAGTTGTTCAGTGCCGAGTTCCTGTATTCTTGGAGATTTATGGTGTTTTGTTGTAGTGTAACCAGGTTCTATGTATTTGTTTTTTTTACTGTCGGATTTTATTATCATGTATTAGTATTATCTGTCTTTTTTTGTTTCATGGACAACTGCTAGACTTTCATTGATGTAACACAATAATAAATTAATGGCAGATTCTCTTCTTTAGTCATTGCATTTACTTTTATATCAGTGTTGTGTGTGTATCATGAGATTTTATCAAAGTGCATATGCATCATTTTTTCACTCAAACTTCTGCATATAAAAACAAACGGATTTTTCTTACTTCAAAGTTAATTATTTTTAAAACTACATTTCAATTTTGATCCCGCCTTACAGACATGGATTTTCCTTTGCTTATGTCTGTGGCATCACGACCCGCCCATAGCGCACTCTGATGGTTGTTATTAGACGGGTCGTGACCCATGTTCCCTCTGTTGATCCTCCTCGGAGGCCGGAGCCATGACCAATCTGTCTCTTTGAAGATCACTATTGTTGCCTTGGATGGAACAAATTACATGGAATGGTCCAGAGCAACACAGCATGTTATTTGAAGTCACCAGCTATACGGACATATTGATGGTACCACCGTTGAGCCACCGCGTACCGATCCATCATGGAGAAAATGAGATGCAGACAATTCCATGATTGTCTCGTGGTTACTTCACTCTATATCCCCTCAGGTGTACCGCAGATACATGCTTCTGGATTCGGCTTATGAAATTTGGAAAAGGGCATGGGACACCTACTCTCAGGCAAGCAGTTCGACACAGATTTATGAGCTCACTTGTGTTTTGGAGCTAAAGCAGGGCACCCTGACCGTCTCTGCCTACTACTCTAAGTTCGAATGATTGTATTAGGAACTGAATTATTTCAACACCTTTAATGCTGCAAGCACTACCGATGCGCAAGCTCTTCAGAAGGATAAGAATCGCTTCCAAGTTCATGTCTTTCTTATGGGTCTCAATATGGAATTTTATGTTGTTCGCTTACACGCCCTCCACTGTGAGACCCTTCCCTCTCTTCGAGAAGCCTTCAGTATGATCCTAAGGGATGAGAATCTTCGCCGCTCGCTTGGAGCCTCTATTTTGTTGGGATTTCTCGGGGCCCTCCTCCTGCCTGCAGCCACTGTGGGAAGAAAGGTCATACTAAGGACGTCTGCTTTTGCATGCACCCTCGTGGGAGAGGTGGTCACTGTGGTGGTGGTCATTCGGTCGGTGACCATACACAATCTTCTGCTGACTCGACTAAGGTTTATGAGGACGACTCTGGGGGGCTTTCTGCTATGTAATTGGAGGCCTTTTGTTGTCTGTTGTGCTCCAAGCCTGACCCTACATCGGTTGCTCCCACTACTGTGTTTGCTACTTTAGGTATCTCCAGTGCTCACACCGTGTTTTCATCCCCTTGCGAGTGGATTATAGACTCGAGTGCGACAGATCACATGACTAGTTCTGTCTCAGGTTTTACCTCCTATACTCCTCTGTTGGATCCCTAGTTGGATTTGGGCTAGGTTCACTAATTAGGATATGTCTAACCCACAATGTATAGTCAGGGTCATGTCTTTGAGTCCTAGAGTTTAAGCTAAGTCATTAGATTCAACCATACCTGGACCAGCCAGCAGAAGACATCAGATTGACTCAAGACTTAGAAGAAATCAAGTTCAGAAAATAAGTTTGACATTCGTCGAACTCAGCTTGACGATAGTCGTGCTCCGCTCGACGAACTCAGAGTTAATTCTCTAAGTTGAGCTCGACGATATTCGAGCTCAGGTCGACGAAGTCTGGGTTTCAACTTCAACACATTTTTTCCAGAATATTTTCTCTGAACTCAGGTCGACGAAAACAGTTTATCAGCTCGACGAACTTGAAGCGCAGATTAGGCAAGTTATCTCCAGAATGCAGTTCGCTGAGCTCTGATCGACGAACTTGGATCTCAGGTCGACGAACATTAATTCTCTGGTCGACGAACAAGATTTCTCAGCTCGACGAACTTTGATTTTAGGTCGACGAAATTTATTCAGAGGTCGACGATTTCTGTTGCAGTTTCAGACTTAGAATTTTCCTCATTTTTGTCCTTATTCTATATTATTTAGCAATAATTTTCTGAGTAATTAATGCATATATTCTCTGAATATAGCGTTAGTGGCAGCATTAATTATGCTCTTTATCAGGTTAATTATTTGCTTAATTTATTGGGACAGTTGGGAAACTCATTAATGAAAATATTCTCCAGCCGTATTTCATTCTCCAGGCAATCAACATTCAATGTATGGAATTCAAAATTCAAAGGAGAATTCGACAGAAAATATATAAAAGAGTTTTTCTTTTCAGAATAGGAGAATAGAACAGATAGAGCAATACAGAGAACACAGAAACAACTCTCAGAAATTTTCTGTGCAGAAAACACTTTGTTTTCTCCTTGATCTTACTGAAGAAGAAGAAAAACAAAAATCACAATCAAGAGTCTTCTTCAACTTCCACTCCAGGAGCTTTCAAGGACACCAAATCTCTATCAGTCAGAAGTTCTTGGATTATCTCAAGTCAAGGCTGAAGACCTACACTCTGTGCAAGGCTCCAAGTGATATTGATAGGAGCTTTTGACAACAGCAATCCACTAAGTCTTCTCAGTTGTTTGAGAAAGAGAAGACACCATCAAATCTCTCTCCCCCTCCTGTATAAAGGGTATATTAACTCTCTTCAAAAGTTTATTTGGTTTTTGGGCACCTGATTAAAAGCTCAAAAAGTTGTGAGATCTCTCTGAAAATAGATCTTGTGGTGGCAGTCACCTTATCAAAAACCTGCTAATGGATTCCTACCGGGGTGGATGAAGAGTGGATGTACCCAGCTTTGGGAACCAATATAAAATTTTTGTGTCGTCTGCTTGTTCATTTTCTGTGTTGTTCTTGCTGTGCTTGTGATGGATTAGGCTAGTTGTGCTGTGTTAGAGTAGATTAACTTAGACTGTTTTTCCTTTTTATCATTATTGGTAACACCTACTTCTTACTCTGATAAAAATTTAAAACAGCCAAAATTCTAGATTACTCTATTCACCTCCCCCCCCCCTCTAGAATAAATCAGGTCTAACCCCTATCTTTCAATTGGTACCAGAGCAGGTTCCTTCGGTTGTATAAAAGATCCTTGTTAGATCTGTTCCTTAGTTTTCCTGTTTATCTCACAGCATGCCACAAAACAAAAATTATGCAAGCACCAGACCTCCAATCTGCAACTTGAATAAATTTGCAATCTGCAAGACAAGAATTAGGTTGTATATGAATTCTATTGATTAGGACATCTATAATTCTATTTTGACAGTTCCTCCTCAACCTACAGCTGCTACATCTACCTCTACTTCAAGCATTCATGTTGTTCCACTACTTGAGTGGACAGATGCTCAAAAGAAAGCAAAGATTGTAGATGCAAATGCCATGAATATACTGGCTCAGACTATGTCAGATGACATATTCCAAAAAGTGGCTGAGTGCACATTTGCAAAAGTCAAATGGGACTCTCTCAACCAGATGGTTGTTGGTTCAGCTGATGAGAGAAAAGATAGAAGATCAACTCTCACCTCACAGTATGAGAATTTCAAGAAAGAAGAGCTTGAGTCTGTTAGTGATATGTATAACAGACTGAGCTCAAACATTAATGAGCTAAAGACACTGGACAAAGATATCACTCTCACTGAGGTGATTGACAAGATCCTCATGTACTTCCCTAGCTCATGTGATTCCAGGATTTGGCCAATCAAGGAGGCCAGAAGCTTGAATGAGATTTCTACAGAATCTCTCCTAGGAAAGCTCAAATCTTATGAGCAATTGATCAAGACAAGGGAGCCTGCTGATCAGAAGGCCTCCGCATCATCAAGAACGGAGCAGAACATGGCTTTTAAGGTTGCAGAAGAGACAGAAGATCGAACAGCAAATGAAGAACTCCTGAGTTTCTTAGTTAAAAGATTCTACAAGATGACAAGGAAGAACTTCAGGAGAAAGTCATCCAGGTATGATGACAAACCCAGGCATGACAAACACCCACTAAAGAAATTGTTTGTTTTTGGTGCAGGAAACTATGACACTTTATCTCAGAGTATCCTGAGAATTAAAATAAGGAAAGAAGAAGAGAGAAGGACTCTAGGAAACAGTACTACAACAAGCCTTCCTCCAGCAAGCATAAGAGAAAAGAGAAGGGCTTTGTGGCTGAGATCTAGAGTGATACAGAAGAAGAATCTTCATCTTCCAGCTCCAGTGAAGATGAAGAGGAGGCAAAGGCAAGGGAAGTTTGTCTTATGGCTATCAATGTCTCCTGCAGCCTATCTGATACAGAAGAACAAGCAGAAGAATCAGTTAATAAAGAATCTGAATCAGAGGCAGATCAGGTACTATCTTCCTTTGATTATAATTCTAATAACTTTAAAACTGAATTTAAATCTCTTTGCATAGATTTAATAAATTCTGAAAAATAAATTAAGACACTTAGAGAAAAATTATCTGAACATGAAAACTATATTTCTGAAAATATTAAGTTAAAAGATGAATTAACTTTACCTCAAGAAAAAATTATAGCATTAAAATCTGAGTTAGCTGAGACTAGGCAACTTGAAGAATTCCTGAATGGGAGAAGGATCAAGTTGATGGACATCACAAGCACAGTTAATGTCAGGTTGAATGACAAGCTGGGTTTAGGTGCTTCATCAAGTCAACCCCCACTAATTCAGAAGAATATACTAACAACTCCCATAAAATTTGTCTCAGAAAAGGGAAAAGAAAAGATAAAAACTAATAATAATATTAAACACACAGAACTAAAACTAAAGAATAAGAAGAAGAAACAAAATAAGAAAAATCCAAATAATAACAATGTTCAACAGATTTCGTCGAACTCCGGTCGACGAAATGTGTACAGTTCGTCGAACTCCAGTTGACGAACTCCGAACGCAGATTTTTATTATAATTATTCGTTGAAATACGATCGACGAAACCAGTATGATTCGTCGACCAGAGATCGACGAATTTGGGGACCAGAGAATGAACAATTTCATTCTCTGAGTGGAGTTCGACGAATTCATCCCCATTCGTCGAACTCAGATCGACGAACGTACCAGAATTCGTCGAACGCAGTTCAATTTAACAGAAACTTTAATTTTGCTAAAATTAATAATCAACCAAGATATTCCTATAATCAATTTAATCAATGGATTATACCACCTAAAAGATATCACCCTTTAGGTTACAAATGTCAACCTGAATATTCATTTACTTCCAGTTTTAATTATGTGAATAAAGAATGACCTAATGTGACCTGTGTCAAGAATAGCTAATCTGTTTTATTGCAGGTGAAAGACTATCTCAGCACAGAGCAACAGTGGTACTTGGATAGTGGTTGTTCTAAACACATGACTGGAAACAAAGACAACTTAACTCACTACAAGTTAAAGTTATGACCCAAGGTAATATTTGGTGACTCCAATTGTGACCAGACTGAAAGCTATGGACAAGTCAAGATTGGAGCTGTCACCTTCAGGAATGTTGTCTATATAAGTGCACTGAAGCATATCTTTATCTTCATAAGTCAGTTATGTGATGAAAGATTTCAGATATCATTTACTAAAACTTTTTGTATTATTACATTTGTAGATAACAATGTAATTTTGACTGCCACTAGAGTAAAAAACATTTATATAGTTAATTTTAAATCTGTCAAAACAGAAATATGTTTATTCAATCAAACTAGCAATAACAATGACCTTTGGCATAGGAGATTAGGTCATGTAAATTTAAAAAACATTGTCAAACTCTTTATGGACAACCTTGTTAGAGGATTGTCTTCTTGCCCCTACAAGAAGCAAAGCCTCTGCAGGGCTTGTCAATTAGGCAAGCAAACTAAAAGTAGTTTTAAATCCTTAAATAAAAGTGACTCGCCTAAAATATTGTACTTACTACATATGGACTTTTTTGGTCATATTGTTGTACAAAGTATAGGAGGAAAATCTTATACTTTAGTGATTGTATATGACTTCTCTATATTCACTTGGGTATTCTTTCTAAGATCTAAGACAGATAACTTCAAGAATCTTACAGATTTTCTCAAGAATATACAAATTGAATACTCTACTCCAGTTGCATTGATCAGAAGTGATCATGTTACTGAGTTTGAGTCTCTTCTTATGCAATAGTTCTGTGAGAATGAAGGTATCAGACACTGTTTCTCAGCTGCTACAACACTTCAACAAAATGAGATTGCTGAAATAAAGAATAGAACCCTAATTGAATCTGCTGGCACATTACTTGCAGATTCTTATATGTCCATATCCTTTTGGACAGAGGTTGTGAGCACAACAAATTATGTACTGAACAGAAGTCTTATACACAAGCTTAAAAATAAGACTCCTTATAAGCTACTTAAAAGGAAGAAATCTCAAGTAAACTATTTTAAAATATTTGGTTGCTTATGTTACATTCACAATAATAATAAGAAACACATTAGAAAATTTGAAGTCAAGGCTGAAATAGGAATTTTCTTGGATATTCCCAAGTAACCAAGGCTTATATGGTGTATAATAAATCAACAATGAAAATTGAAAAATCTATCCATATTTATCTAATGAAACTAACATGTTTTACAAGGAGAGGATTCTTTCTACCAATGAGTCTTTACGAGAACCAAATCTGTGTGAGAAGCTAAATGAACTGACCCTCACCAATGAGGCAGTTAGTCACCCTTCTCCACACATTGCTGAAGACAGTGAAGATGAAGACACTGAAATCAGTGTAGAGCCAACAACAGCTACCATAATTCCACAAGAGCAATTTATTCTCCAAGTTGTTGCTCAACCAACTCCTCCTACTGAATTTATCACACTTAGAGATCACTTTGTATCTCTAGTGATTGGAGACATTTTATTTAGTGTGCAGACAAGGCATCAACTCAACCAAGACTTAGATGCATGTCTGTTTCATATCTCAAATTGAGCCTCAATCCATCAAAGATGCTGAGCAATATTCACACTGGATTATTACAATGCAAGAGGAACTCAACCAATTTGAGAGATGCAGAGTTTGGGATTTAGTTCCAAAGCCCAAAGACTACTCAGTCATTGGAACTAAATGGGTATTCAGAAACAAACTTGATGTCCAAGGAGTTATCATAAGAAACAAGGCAAGCCTGGTTGCTCAAAGCTATAGGCAAGAGGAAGGTATTGACTATGACCAGACATTTGCACATGTTGCAAGGCTGGAAGTAATCAGAATCTTTTTTGCATATGCTGCCTATAAGAAGTTCAAGGTTTACCAGATGAATGTCAAGAGTGCATTCCTTAATGGTGAACTTAAAGAAGAGATTTATGTAAAACAACCTTCAGGTTTTATTTCTCTTACTTATCCTTCTTATATTTTTAAGTTGCATAAAACTCTCTATGGTCTAAATCAAACTTCAAGAGCTTGGTATGAAAACTTAGTTAGCTTTCTTTTATAGCATAAGTTCTCTAGGGGCACAGTAGATAGGACATTATTCACTAGACACCATAAGGATCAAATCTTGTTAGTACAAATCTATGTATATGACATTTTTGGGGGTCTATAGATTCCAAACTATGCAAAAGGTTCTCTGACCTCATGCATTCAAAGTTTGAAATGATTAGTATGGGTGAGCTCTCTTACTTCCTTGATATTCAAGTGAAGCAGCTACCTGATGACATCTTCATATCACAATCTAAGTATGCTAAGGAGGTTATCAAAAAGTTTGGGATGTCAGATGTCTCAGCCAAGAAAACACATATGCCTACAAATGTTGTAATTGACTCTGATGAACATGCCAAGCCTGTTGATCAGAAACTATATAGGGCATTGTTGGGTCTCTGTTGTATCTTACAGCAAGTAGACCAGATATTATGTTTGTTACATGTCTTTGTGCTAGGTTCCAGGTGACCACTAAAGAATTTCACCTTATTTTCTTAAAAAGGATTTTAAGATATATAAACAGTTGTCCTAGTCTAGGACTCTGGTATCGCACTGAGTCAGAGTTTGAGTTAACTGGATACTCAGATGCTGACTTTGCTGAATGTAGAGTAGACAGAAAAAGCACCTCAGGGACATGTCAGTTCTTTGCTGTTAGACTAGTGTCTTGGTTTTGCAAAAAACAGTCATCTGTGTCTACTTTAACTGCTGAAGCAGAATACATAGCAGCTGACAGTTGTTCTCAGTTGCTGTGGATTCAGAACTAACTTCTATATTATGTCTTCAACTTAAATAATTCAACTCTAATTTGTGATAACAAAAGTGCAATTTTCATTGCACAAAATCCAGTGCACCACAGTAGGACTAAGCATATAGACATCAGACATCATTTTATTAGAGAGTGTGTGGACAAATAAAATTAAGTTTGTCTACATCTACACTGATTTGCAAAGAGCAGATATCTTCACCAAGCCCTTGAATGAGAACAATCATTTGTTCTTTATAAATCAACTAGGTATGATCGATGGAGAAGCCTTAATTTCATTTATGCCTTTGTTCGAAGAATTTGCAATAATTTGTCGAACGGAGATCAACGAACTGAGAAAAGTTCTAGAGAAATTCGTCGAACGGAGATCGACGAACTCTCTGTGAGTGAAGTTCTATTCGTCGAACGGAGATCGACAATATTACTTTAGAAAATATTCGTCGAACTGAGCTCGACGAAATGTTTTCACTTCTTCTGACTGAGATCGACGAATTCTTTTGTCAATAAAATATTTCGTCGAACGCAGATCGAAGAATTTTATTTATTTCGTCGGACGGAGTCTGCCGCTTCATATTCTGAAAAACATATATCTAGGTTTTCTTCGAGATCCGTCCTGCGCTTTCTGTTCTATTGCACTTGATCTCTGTTTTTCTTTTGCAGATGAACTAATGGCGATTCCGGCGAACTCTCTTGTTGCGATGAAATTCGACATGGGATTTGGCATCGACTTCGAATCATTCCAGCACTCTGACCAGATTTTTGTGGATATTCTGAAACTGCTTGAAGAACAAAATCGGAAGAACTTCATGTCTCGTTGAATCAAGATAGCAATGACTGAGATTAAGGAATGGGTATTCACCTCTACAACACCAGAGGAAGATACAATGACAGGGACAATATCCGGTAATGCAGTTTCTCTTTCCCCCACTGTTTTATCTGAGATTTTTGGTTTGCTGAATGGTAATGAAGAAATAGAGATGGATAGTGATGAGTATGATAATATGTTGATCAAGATTGGTCATTCTGGAGAAAACTCAAACAAACTGCTGAAGAAAAATTTATCTGCTGAGTATAAATTTTTAGCTGATGTTGTCGGCAAGGTTTTATTGGGAAAACATATCGCACACGATTACATCACCAGACACCAGTTTCTTGTGATGAGTGCTCTAGTTGAGAAGAAAGCAGTTAATTGGGGCAAACTTCTGTTTAATTTAATTAAGAAGAAAAATAACAAGAAGGAAGTTTGCTTTGAAAGGATTCTGGGAATAGTCCTTCAAGAAAAGGCTCCTGAACTACTGGTCTTCACGCCAGTGTTCATTAATGCTTCCAAAAGACTGACTTGTGTCTTGTTTGGAAGATGGGAGAGGACCATCACAAAGCCATCTCGGGCTTCATCCTCCTTCAGGACTTCTGAGAGCACCAGGGCAGTAACAGCCGCTCCTCCACCTCCAGAAGAAATTTCTTCCTCCACCAGCATTCCTTCTCCTCCTCAACCTCAACAACATCTACCCACACCAGTTCCAACACCAATTCCATCTCCAGAACCTACTATACCACCTCCACATTCTTCTCCTCAAATTCATCTCCTTGAAATACCATCTACCTCTATTTAGGAACCATCCTTCAACCTCCTGTCTCCTCCACCATCTCCACAACAATCTCCAGTTCAGGAAACTACATCTCCACCCACAACCACAGTCCAACCTTCTACCTCTGCTATTCTTTCTACTGATATCCCTTCAGTCACCCACACTGACATTCCATCTACTGCTCCAGACTACATACATACAGACTTCTCTAATGCATTCTATGTATGTTCAAACTGTGGACATCACACTCCATACTCCTTCTCTGCTCCTGAACCTCTTTATCTCAACTTCTCTGATATAGCTAAAGACCTTCTAGCATTCATTTCTCTCACTCTTAACAAGCTTATAACTGAAGTTATAGCTCCTCTTTCTGCTTCCATCGCATCTCTTTCTTCCAGAATTGTCGCTTTGTCATCTGTCCCTTCATCTGGAGGACTGGCTTCAGGACCACCTGAACCCAGTCAGGTGGAGATGTTCTATGAAGAAGTTCCAGCAGCAGCAGCAGATTCTGTGATGTCAGATGATGATTCAGAAGAAGCAGTCATTCCAGCTGAAATAATTGATTTAGTTGATTCTGATATATATATATGGATGATTCAGTTATGCCAGAAATAATAACTATTGGTGATTGTGTTGTCAATCACACAATTGATTTATTCAATTTATTAAATTCTTTTGATACAATTCATTTGAATTATCTTCCATTTGTCTGTCCAAAGCCTTCAACGACCATAGTTCCATATACTGCCCAAATAAGTCCTGCAATTGCCAAGCAACTAAAGGCCAGTTTTGTAGTTGCAGAGCTTCCAATAGTATCAGCCCCCAAGGCCCAGTTCTTCTCCAAAAGCTATCTCACCTCCCACATACAAGATGGATGACAGTCGCCTACCAGATTTGGATGAAATCATTATGGCTGACATAGAAGAAGAAAACTTATTAGTTTCTGAAAATATTGCTGAAACAGTTGTTCCACAAGTTGCAGAACCTCCAGTACAGCCTCAGGCTGAAACACAAATTTCTAAAGATATTCTGAAGGCACTAGATGACTTATATGACAATCCTCAGGAATCTTCTGATGAAGAGGATGATGATAATTCTGATGATGATGATAGTTCTACTACCAAGAAGAAGGTTTCTAAGAAAAGAAAGGTTATTCCCAAAACTGCTCCCAAACCAAATCTCACTCATGATACTCCATATTATATTCTACAGAATATCACTCCATATCCAGGGATGCCAGCATGGATGTGGCTTTCCAAGAATGAACAAAAAGCCAGGAAGAAAAGTAGAAGGTACTCACCTCCTCCTCCTTCTCAAAGGAACTGGAGAGGACCTCCTCCTCCTCCTCCTCCTGCTGTTGGTGCTTCAGGAAACAATTCTCAGAGATCTACCTCCTATGCTCAAACCTTATCAAAGACATCAACGTAAATCTTCAAGATCACAAGGAAGCAGTCAGCAGAGATATTCTTCTATCAGCAAACAACAACAGCAGCAACAACAAGCATCTGGAATTAAAAATCTGAAAGCCCAAAAAGGCCAGAGTCTCCACCGATCCCATTTGTGGATCCTGAAACAGAAAATACTGCAAGAATGATCAGATTCCAAGAGCTTGTTGGACTATCAATGATTAATAAAGCTAAAGCTGAAGGGAGAGATCCATCACAATACTCTACCATGTCAACTTATAGAAAAGAAGAGCTTAAAAGATATGAAAAGACTAACAAATTCTTCAATGTAGATGTCTCTCTTAATATAATTGGAGCTGTTGATATGACTATGTCCAAAAGAGAAGCAGCAAATCTTAATAGAGAAATCAAATTCACACAGCCCTCTGAGAAAAACAAAGCTGACAAGGAAAAGAAGAAGAAGAAATGATATATTATGATTAGTTGTTTTCTGAACTCTATATTTGTTTAAATTGTCACAAAGCTACTATCTATGTACATATCTGCTGAATGTTTCAATTTTCTGCCAGATATATTTATTCTGCTTTGTGAATGTTTTTCTTTCATTTGTATTAGTGACCTCACCCAAATAGGGAGAGATTGTTGGATCCCTAGTTGGATTTGGGCTAGATTCACTATTTAGGATATGTCTGACTCACAATGCACAGTCAGGGTCATGTCTTTGAGTCCTAGAGTTTAGGTTAAGTCATTAGATTCAACCATACATGGACCAGCCAGCAGAAGACCTCAGATTGACTCAAGACTTAGAAAAAATCAAGTTCATAAAATAAGTTCGACGTTCGTCGAACTCAGCTCGACGAACTCAGAGTTAATTCTCTGAGTTGAGCTCGACGATATTCGAGCTCAGGTCGACGAAGTCTGGGTTTCAACTTCAACACATTCTTTCTAGAATATTTTCTCTGAACTCAGGACGATGAAGACAGTTTATCAGCTCGACGAACTTGGAGCGCGGATTAGGCAAGTTATCTCCAGAATGCAATTCGCTGAGCTCTGGTCGACGAACTTGGATCTCAGGTCGACGAACAGGAATTCTCTGGTCGACAAACAGGAATTCTCTGGTCGACGAACAGGATTTCTCAGCTCGACGAACTTTGATCTCAGATCGACGAAATCTGTTCAGAGGTCGACGATTTCTGTTGTAGTTCCAGACTTAGAATTTTCCTCATTTCTGTCCTTATTCTATATTATTTAGCAATAATTTCCTGAGTAATTAATGTATATATTCTCTGAATATAGCCGTTAGTGGCAGCATTAATTATGGTCTTCATCAGGTTAATTATTTGTTTAATTTATTGGAACAATTGGGAAACTTATTAATAAAAATATTCTCCAGTCGTATTTCATTCTCCAGGCAATCAGCATTCAATGCATGGAATTCAAAATTCAAAGGAGAATTCGACAGAAAATATATAAGAGTTTTTCTTTTCAGAATAGGAGAATAGAACAGATAGAGCAATACAGAGAACACAGAAACAACTTTCAGAAATTCTCTGTGCAGAAAACACTTTGTTTTCTCCTTGATCTTACTGAAAAAGAAGAACAACAACAATCACAATCAAGAGTCTTCTTCAACTTCCACTTCAGGAGCTTTCAAGGACACCAAATCTCTATCAGTCAGAAGTTCCTGGATTATCTCAACTCAAGGCTGAAGACCTACACCCTGTGCAAGGCTTCAAGTGATATTGATAGGAGCTCTTGACAACAGCAATCCACTAAGTCTTCTTTGTTGTTTGAGAAAGAAAAGACATCATCAAATCTCTCTACTCCCTCTTGTATAAAGGGTTTATTAACTCACTTCAAAAGTTTATTTGGTTTTTGGGCACCTGATTAAAAGCTCAAAAGGTTGTGAGATCTCCCTGGAAATAGATCTTGTGGTGGCAGTCACCTGATCAAAAACCTGCTAGTGGATTCCTACCAGGGTAGTTGAAGAGTGGATGTATTCAGGTTGGGGAACCACTATAAAATTCTTGTGTTGTCTGGTTGTTCATTTTTTGTGTTGTTCTTGTTGTGGCTGTGATAGATTATGCTAGTTGTGTTGTGTTAGAGTAGATTAACTTATGTTGTTTTTTCCTTTTTGTCATTATTGGTATCACCTACTTCTTACTCTGATAAAAATCTAAAACAGCTAAAATTCTAGATTACTTTATTCACCCTCCTCCCTCTAGAATAAATCAGGTCTAACTTCTTACTCTGTTGTGTTTGCTACTTTAGGTATCTCCAGTGCTCACACCGTGTTTTCATCCCCTTCCGAGTGTATTATAGACTCGGGTACGACAGATCAAATGACTAGTTCAGCCTCAGGTTTTACCTCCTATAACCCTATCTCTGGTCATGATAAGGTTATTGCAGCTAATGGTTCCTTGTCTTCTATTGCTGGCAGAGGAACCGTTGCCTGTTCCCCCGACCTATCAGTCTCTTCCGTTTTGCATGTCCCTTCGTTTTCTCGCAATCTTCTCTCCATTAGCCACTTAACTTCTTCTTTAAATTTTTTTGTAACCTTTTACCCTGATGTTTGTGTCTTTTAGGATCTGGATACAAAGCTGACGCTTGACAGTGGTAGGAACTTTGGCGGGCTGTACTTGTTGAACCAGTCGTTATCTTCCAGTGCTTTTTCCACCACCAAGGCTCCTACCCCTCACGAGTCACGACATCCAGCGCTGGCATCTGTTCATTAGGCACTCCTCTCCTTTATATCTCATCAAACTTTTTTGTGTTTTCAGCTGTTTAATTAAATCGTTTACGTGTGACACATTTGATCGTTCAAAACATGTTCGTCATAGTCTCAGTCATGTTTCGCTTCCTAGTTCCGCTCTGTTTGATGTTATTCATTCTGATGTTTGGGATCCCTCCCCGGTGTTATCTTTATCTGGCTATAAATGGTTGGTTACCTTTATTGATTGTCATTCACGTACTACTTGGTTATATTTATTAAAAAGAAAGTGTGATGTTATTCCCTGCTTTTAGTCTTTTCATAAGATGGTTGTGAACTAGTTTAATGACACAATTCATGTGCCTCGTAGTGATAATGGTGAGGAGTATGATGATCAGAGAGCGTTTGGTACCTATCTGTTCGACCATGACATCATTCACCAAACCACATGCGTCCACACCTCTACTCAAAATGGTGTTGTCGAACGGAAAAATAGGCACTTACTGGAAGTTGCTCGGTGTTTGTTAATTGCAATGCAACTTCCCAAGTCATATTGGGGTGATGCAATTCTGACTGATGCTCATCTCATTAATCGTCTTCTGTCTCGCTCTATTTCCTATGATACGTCTCTCGGTCGTTTAGCCACGAACCATATTGTTCATACATCTAACCTCGCTCCTCGCATCTTTGGCTCGGTCTGCTTTGTGCATGTTCATACCCCACATCGCGATAAGCTGGATGCTCGCTCCCTTCATTGTGTCTGCATTGGCTACTCTCCTACAACAAAAGGATATCGGTGTTATCATCTTCCTACTCGTCGCTATTACTGTAGTATTAATGTTACTTTTCGGGATGGGGAGTCCTACTTGGTCCTTGTCGGGGGGAGACGAGTGGCAACCGTGACGGGACTATTGATTCTTCTCTCCCGATTGTGGCTTCTCCTCATATTCCCACTCCTCCTGCTCCTAGCTCACCGACCGTTGCTTCTCCTCATATTCCCACTCATCCGTCTCCTGGCCCACCAACCTCTGCTTCTGTCCCTACCACCTTTATTCCTCTGATTATATATACCCACTCTCGCAGACCTCGAACAGCTGAGCAAGTACAGACTGTGGCGGTTCCACCGATGTCAGTGCCTGTCTCCGATCCGGATTCAGACGATGACCTGCATGTTCCCCTTGCTCGTCTTAAAGGTAAAAAGGGAGGCATCAGACACCCCATTGCCAACTACATCTCTCTCACCTCTCAGGGTCACAAAGCTTTTATCTCACATCTTTCCTCTATTGTAAGTCCTAAGACCTGGCAGGAGGCTGTTCAGATACCTGAGTGAAAATAGACTATGAAAGAAGAGATGCGTGCCTTGGAAAAAAATGGGACATGGCGGCTAGCTCATCTTCCCCCAGGAAAGCGAACTTTTAGATCACGCCGGATCTTCTCTGTGAAGCAGAATCAGGATGGGGTGGTGGAGCGGTATAAAACACGCTTTGTTGCTCAAGGGTATACTGAGACCTAAGGAATTGACTACCAAGAAACTTTTGCTCCGGTTGCAAAGATGAATTCTATTCGGGTGATTCTCTCTTGTGCTGTGTGTCGTGGGTGGGAATTACAACAGCTTGATGTTAAAAATGCATTCCTGCATGGTGATCTGGAAGAAGTCTACATGCATATCCCTCCTGACTTTACAAATAAGGGTCCAGTGGAAAGATTTGTCGTCTGCAAAAATCCCTATATGGCCTGAAGCAATCCCCTAGAGCTTGGCTTGGTCGGTTGAACAAGAATATGCTCTAACTGGGATACCAATGATTGATTGGAAGACTCATATATTTATCTTATACTCGCCTGGATATCACATACACTGTGGGGGTCCTAAGTAGATACATGCATGCTCCACTATTCTCCATCAGCAGGTAGTGTATCGGGTATTGAGATACCTCAAGAAGTCTCCACGACGTGGTCTATTGTTCTCTACAAACCAACCTTTGGAAATTGAAGTGTCTACAGATGCCGATTGGGCTGGCAGTCAAGACGACAGGAAGTCTACCACCGGCTATTGCTCAATTGTGGGTGAAAACCTTGTATCGTGGAAAAGCAAGAAACAGAATGGTGTGGCTCGCTCAAGTGCGAAAGCAGAATATAGGGTTATGCCGCAAGGAGTATGTGAGGGTTTGTGGTTGAAAATAATTTTCCAAGATATAAGTCTTCAAGTGAACAAGTCAGTCACTATCTACTGCGACAACAAGGACGCCATCAGTATTGCTCATAATCTTGTTCAACATGATAAGACGAAGCATGTGGAGGTGGATCGACATTTCATCAAGGACCACTTAGACGAGAAATATATTCACTCCGTTCGTGAATTTGCATGACCAACTTGTCGACGTCTTTATAAAGGGGTTAAGCCATGACAACTTCATGAACAATACAAGCAAGCAAGGAATGATCTATATATATTCCCAACTTGAGGGAGAGAGTTGAATATACGTATTTTTGGGCATCTTTATTATATTATTTGTTTCCTTTTTAGTTCACATGTTTTGTCATGAGGTGTTTATCCTATAAATATGTATTCTCTACTCGGTTTAGGGTATTCGAAATAACATTGATTCCTCTTCTCTACTATAAGCTCATATCACGTTGACAGTAAGACTAATCCTTTGATTACTTCTAGATCACAAAATTCTAACAGAAGGAATGTGGACGGTACAAACACAACGAGAAGGCAAATAACACTGAGTAGTTGATGAAATCACTCCCTCGACCCCAAACGCAACCAAGGATCACGAGGAGGCGCGGATTGACGACCAAGAGCTCTTCTCGATACCCGAGGCAAAGTCTTGTGCACTGTTTGCATTTGTTTTCTATTCCTTCGCAAAATTAGGGTTGAATTGTTTTCTTCTATTTCATGGATGGTAGAATCATGTGTTGGATGTGGTTTTAATCATAGGTGTGTTTTCATTATAGTATTGATTATAATTTTATTCAATGCATTTTGGTTCGATGGAAATTGTTGAAGAAAGCTCTCTTAGTTTAAGTATTCAATTTGTTGTTTTAAATTAATCTCTATCTCCAACATTCGATTCTCCCAAGTAGTTCACAAAATCGTATTTTAGTAATCTCAACTTCATTGCACATATACAGGTTAACAAGTGTTCTCCTTTTAAGTTTTGCATCAATTGTGATTATCAGTATAAGATTTATAAATATTTTTATTGCAGGTACTCCTACGTCGGATAGACTTATGCATGCTACACAATGACAATGAATGATGGTCAACAGGCATAATGGATCTCCAATGCAGAGGCTCTACAGCTCTCCAGATTTCATTCCAAGGGGCACATGATTAGGGGCTTCAATGGGTTTGGTGTTAAACAAACCATCATGGGTGTGATGATCATTTAAATAATCATCTGAGGTGTCAACACAAATGACGATGGAATTTATCCCCAAGTTATCAAGAGGACTCTCTCTCTACTGACTCATAGAAGGTGGATACATACCTAAGGAGTGGTGATTTATCTGGAGGATATGTTGATGGATTGTCGAAATACTCGTCGAGAGTGAGATAAACACTCAAAACACTATGTAAGACTTTGGTATTGAGATATCACTCGATGCTATCTATAATGCCTCTATAAAGTGAAAACTCAACAGGTGACTCACAGGGAGGGGTATAATAAAATTCATCACAAATGAGATGAGTACTAAAATATGTTCTCCGTATAGCGGGGGTGTCATCAAAAGCATGTGAGATAGCCACTACAAAATTAATATCAGACTCTTAATTTTTACTACGGACATGACTCATCACTACTTCATCGTGAAGCTCGGATGAACAAATGCTCAAAGGTGAGTCGATGGTTGAGTAGTATTTAAGTCAACACATTGGGTAGTGGAAGGACGCGTAACTATATGATCACAGGTCGCTTGTACACACACTCGGTCGGGGTCACATAGACTGGTTTAGACTCAAGTGGCAGAACACTCAACGGACACTGAATCTCATTGGTGAAATCTATACCAGTTGTCTAGTTTTTGTGTCCATAAGGACGCAGGTGGGCATGGGTATAGCTTCAGGCTAAGGAGTACTCTCGATATGGGCCAGTCCGGATGTGAGAATACTAGACTAACCTTAGCAAAATCTCAGGGCTTGCTCATGGTGGAGAGTGAGCTGAAATGTCTGCTACACAGCAACAAACTGATGATGAATCAGTGATATGTATATTACAGTCAAAAGTCCAGAACAGAATCTAGCAGCGGCTGTGAGTGGTTCATCATGAATGTCGCTCCTCACTGCTAACTCATCAAAGTAAGTTTTATACTCAATAACAGACATAGATCTTTACTGAAGGGCGAATATTTGCCCAAGGAGACGACTCTTATATGACATCGGTAAATATCTGTGACGCAATCTTCGCTTTATCTCCACTCAACTAGTTATGGGGTGAAGTTGATCTCACTTAAAGATCCACCCAATATTATCCCAGTAATGTCTCTTCTAACCTAACAACCTAAGCTTCACAAACCTGACACAGCGCACACTGAATAACTCAAAGTGATAGAGAGAAAAATGAAAATCTCATGCCCATAAGCCAATATTTAAAGGTCTCGAGATTTGACAAACCATCGAATGGCAAGGCGACTTTGGAGAACTTATACTCGAGATTCTCTGTAAAATGATGTTCATCGCAGTAACTCCTATGATAGTCTGGTCATGTCGAAGGATCAACACGACCCCAATAACTGATGGGTTGGGGACGAGAATAATCATAAGTAACTCTATGGGATTGAACATATGTGGACTCCGGTTCCCCAAATAAAGGATTTAAGTACAAATGACTACTATGATATGACCTGAGGTGCCATACAAACTCACGTCCCGTGTATTTCAAACTAAACACAAACCTAAGGCTCTAATACCAATCTAACGCAGGATGGTCATATTAAAGACTGGGTAATCTCTATAAGCATGCACACTTCCGACAATTGTTTTGCTTGCAAGCATGCACACTTCCGACAATTGTTTTACTTGCAATAATTTTTTTTTATAAATCAATATAAAAAAATGTCACATCAGTTTACAACATACAAACAAAGAGTCAAGTGAGGTGGTACAAATGATAGTGTTTGAAACCAAATAGCTAAGAAAATGAAAACATACAGCGCTTCAAAACTTGAAAACAAAGACTACAGACTAGTATTCCTCGAATAGAAAATTAACACACAATTCAATCATAAAATAAAGACTCCTAACTAGACAACTCACACATATCTGAAATGAGGGGGGATTATAAGGGTATTTGGAGAACTTTGTGAAGCTGAAAGGGTAGCCCGCGGTTGGTTTAAGCCTCTGTCTAAGTATCCAACTGCAGGCCTGCAATGGGTGGTGCCGGAATCGACTTATCTGAAGGCTGGTTGACTAGCTGTGGTTGTATGAAGGTCAGCAGGAGATGGGGAGCTCTGGACTCAGGACTGCTTCAAGGCAGTAAGGGGGAGTTGCTGGCAGGCGGGCATTCAATCCTGGCAGCAGCTGAGAGGGATGTGGAGCAGCTGAGAGGGATGTGGAGCAGCTGAGAGGGATGTGGAGCAGCGAACGGCTGTCAGATTGGTGTTTCCAGCAGCAGAAAGGAGATGTTCAAGCCCTAGACAAAGTTCTGGAAGGTGTTTGAGGGCAGGAGAAGAGAAGCTAGGTGGTTGGGAGGCTGTTCCAGAGGGCTGCCACAATTTTGCCTCTCCTGGATCATATTTTTGTAGGGTTTTACTTGACAGCACATCAAATATGCGCAGCGGAATAAAGTTTAAGAAAACCATAAAGAGAAACTTGGATCTTGCGATAAACATTGATCAATAAGTTTGCATCACATAAAATAAGAGTATACATGAGTGAGATTGAGTCGGCACTCAATCAAGATGCTCCAGAACAGTTCTTGGCCAGCGGATGAGTTCACGCAAAATGAATTTGCGGCTCTACAAGAATCCACACAAATGGGGAGAACACCGGCACCTTGTCAAACAAGATCCAGGATGAATAATGGAAAGCCATCTGCGTCTCCACCATTCTTGTCATGGCGTCGCCTAGGCGTCGCCAAGGCGACGCCTAGGCATCACGGCGCCCAACAGTAAACAAGGCGTTTGGCGTCTTTTTTTATAAAAATATGGGAATCGACTGCGGTTTATATATAAACCGCAGTCTATTCCATGAATCTGAGCATATACTGCGATTATTTTAAAACCGCAGTTTATTCCTTGAACCAGAAAATAGACTGCGATTTATATATAAACCGCAGTCTATTCTAGGGGTCAGTGTAGAATAGACTGCGGTTTATATATAAACCGCAGTCTATTCTCAAATAGACTGCGGTGTATGAAACAACCGCAGTCTATTTCATGAACCCGAGCATATACTGCGGTTATTTTAAAACCGCAGTTTATTCCTTGAACCAGAGAATAGACTACGGTTTTTACGAGAACCGCAGTCTATGCTAGGGTTCATTGTAGAATAGACTGCGGTTTATAGATAAACCGCAGTCGAATCGCAAATCAGGAAATAGACTGTGGTTTATAAAACAACCGCAGTCTATAATACATCAAATAGACTACGGTTGTTTGACAATAACCGCAGTTTATTCTATCCTGAACCTCAGAATAGACTGCGGTTTATGCATAAACCGCAATCTATATTATCTATTTTTAAATTTTAATCGTGAGCCGTAAAAATCTAGTGTTGCCCCGAGTTTTTGGTTCTTCTTTTTACGGTCGTTGCGCTTTGCGAGAAAATCTAAAGACGATTTTGTTCAAGTTTCTGCTCTCCTTTGCTTCGATTTGACGATTCTTCTTCGACAAATCTAATATTCTCACTTAGGTATATTATTTCTTAATACTTTTCTCTGTTTTGAACTTTTGATCTCTGTAGTCTGTGCTAAATTGCTAATGTTTTTATTATTATTACTTTATTAGTAGTAGTACAGTAGTAGTAAATTAGTAATGTAGTATAAACATTGTGTTCAAATTTCTGCTCTCATTGCTATTTTAAATGTATATGAAGTTATAAACAACACAATGTGCCGAAATATTGCAGTTTAACTCATATTATACATGTCTAAACCTGTTGAATAACATACTAACATAGTAACATATATATTTATGTGTGAATTGTGATTGTGTGGTAGTAACTAGTAGTTCAATATCATTGCGTTTTTGTATGAATTTTGTTTAGTTTTTGTATGGTTTAGCTTTTTTTTACGGTTTTACAGGAAAATGTCGGATAAGGGATCGTCATCGAGGTCAACAAGAGGCTTCACGAAAATGAATGAATTGAATAAGCTTAGGCTAGAGGGGAAGAAGCTTATTATTTCTTTCTGTGATGATAACCGCACTATTCTCGGGCCTGAAACAAATAAATTGATGAGTTATATATGATCTCTTGTGAAGTCTTATGTGACAATTACATATGTTGCATGGAAGGATGTTGATAAACAAATTAAAGATTAAATATGGACAGAATTAAATGTACGTAACTTTGTTAACAGTGATTACATAACTTTGGTGTTTTAGTTAATTTTTAATTGATATTGTCTATTATTTTCAGATTTATTTTGATAATATTGATGGTCATTACAATGCATTAATGAAAAGTACGGGTGAAAGTTGGAGGACTTGGAAATCCAAATTTTTTATCAATTATGTAAAAAATGTTGATTTGGAGCATCGATACAATATTCCTGTCAAGTATAGTTTTATTACTGCCGAAAACTGGAGAGTTTTTGTCGACCATCGCACTACTACAGAATATATGGTTATGTGTTCTTATTAAATTCAATGTTTTATATCATTCTTTAACTTTATAACTTATAAGCAAATTAAATATTAACACATATTTATTTGTGTATGAGAAAAGATTAATACTAAGAGAGCAAAAACATGAAAACCTTTCATACTACTTTCAGAATGGGTTATTCTGGATTATAAAAAAGTATGGTATTAGCTCTTTACTTCTCACTCGTTTTTGTATTTTAAAATTTGGTTTTCTCAATTATTTGTATGATAATTTATTTTCATTTTATTGTCAAAGTTGAACAAGGTGAAGCTGCACCAATTTCACATGCGGAGTTATGCAAAGTCGGTCATAAAAGAAAGACTGGTGAATACATTAGTAAAGATGCAGCTGAGTTGACATCTAAAATGGTAAGTGTAAATATATCATTTCATCATTTGTAAATTATCGATAGTAATACTTCTTGAAAAGTATATTTTTTATCTGCAATTCTGTTTCAATATTTATTACTTTTGTTTAGCACAAGTTGTCGAGCCAAGAGTCTCAGAGTGCTGAAACAGTGTTACAGGGAAGAAATGACATCCTTGCATCTGTTTTAGGCCAACAACATCCGCGCAGAGTTAGAGTTGGTGGCAAGTTTTCCACCATTATAAGATTTTTCAAGAATGATAGGCGGAGCGAGAGGACACCAATAGCTCGTATTGAAGATGTTGAAGTTATAGTACAAGAAAGATTGAGCCAGCAACAAGAATTATGGAGCCAAAAAAAACAAGCGCAACAAGCTGAGATTATTAGTATGAAGAATCAAATTGAAGAACTTATGTGCATGTTTAGTGCTAGAACTGGAACAAGTGTTGCACTTGCAGTTGCACAGGTATTATTATGTTTAAATATTTATACTTTTTATGAAATGTTATGTTCTTTTTTTGTTACGCAGCTAATTAACTATTTTTTTGTTATTTTTGGTTTCTCAGCCGGAGCATAAATCCAGGTCACATGAACCTGAGAGTAGTCAGAGTAGACATGAGCTAATACCTTCTACGGTATTATAATTTATAATATTATTTTTGACTTTTATGTAATCAATGAATTCAATATTGATGTCCACTATATTAATTATTTTATTTACACAGGCTAGTGAGATTACAAATGAATTCATTGATAGGTTGCCCGGTTTCATAAATAAGATGAAGAATGAAGATAAAATAATATCTCTAGTATTAAATTCAACAGTATTTGAGAGTGCTGAATTAACATGTACATACTTTAAAATTTTAGAGTTGTATGATTTTCTAAATATGAAAATGATTGGAGTTAACATCATATTAGCATGCATTGGGTGGGTATTGTGCATCTGACTACTGAGTATCAAATATTACAAAATTAAGAAATTTTATTAATAAATAAATTGATTTTGAATTTACATGTTTTTGCAGCTACATAGACACACAATTAAAGAAATTTACATACAATACAGGTGTATATTTTCATAATCCACATGTCATTTTTGCTTTTGATGATGACTATGTCAAAAAACATTCAAAAACACGAGTTGAAAATATAAAAATCAGGCTTAGAACGCTTAGTCAACTCCAATCGGATTCTTTATTATTTGTGTCCTATAATAAATTATAAGGATGAAAAATCTATGTATCAAATATCAATGATTATTACTAATTTTTATTTTAATTAAGTTATTAATTTTTTCATTTATTTCACAGAGAACATTGGATGTTAATTTTATCCTGCGGTTTTTAGGAGAACCGCAGTCTATGCTAAGGTTCATTGTAGAATAGACTGCGGTTTATAGATAAACCGCAGTCGAATCGCAAATCAGGAAATAGACTGTGGTTTATAAAACAACCGCAGTCTATAATACATCAAATAGACTACGGTTGTTTGACAATAACCGCAGTTTATTCTATCCTGAACCTCAGAATAGACTGCGGTTTATGCATAAACCGCAATCTATATTATTTATTTTTAAATTTTAACCGTGAGCCGTAAAAATCTAGTGTTACCCCGAGTTTTTGGTTCTTCTTTTTACGGTCATTGCGCTTTGCGAGAAAACCTAAAGACGATTTTGTTCAAGTTTTTGCTCTCCTTTGCTTCGATTTGACGATTCTTCTTCGACAAATTTAATATTCTCACTTAGGTATATTATTTCTTAATACTTTTCTCTGTTTTTAACTTTTGATCTCTGTAGTCTGTGCTAAATTGTTAATGTTTTTATTATTACTACTTTATTAGTAGTAGTACAGTAGTAGTAGTAGTAGTAGTAGTAAATTAGTAATGTAGTATAAACATTGTGTTCAAGTTTCTGCTCTCATTGCTATTTTAAATGTATATGAAGTTATAAACAACACAATGTGCCGAAATATTGCAGTTTAACCTCTATTATACATGTCTAAACCTGTTGAATAACATATTAACATAGTAACATATATATTTATATGTGTGAATTGTGATTGTGTGGTAGTAACTAGTAGCTCAATATCATTGCGGTTTTGTATGAATTTTGTTTAGGTTTTTGTATGGTTTAGGTTTTTTTACGGTTTTACAGGAAAATGTCGGATAAGGGATCGTCATCGAGGTCAACAAGAGACTTCACGAAAATGAATGAATTGAATAAGCTTAGGCTAGAGGGGAAGAAGCTTATTATTTCTTTCCATGATGATAACCGCATTATTCTCGGGCTTGAAACAAATAAATTGATGAGTTATATATGATCTCTTGTGAAGTCTTATGTGACAATTACATATGTTGTATGGAAGGATGTTGATAAACAAATTAAAGATTAAATATGGACAGAATTAAATGTACGTAACTTTGTTAACAGTGATTACATAACTTTGGTGTTTTAGTTAATTTTTAATTGATATTGTCTATTATTTTTAGATTTATTTTGATAATATTGATGGTCATTATAATGCATTAATGAAAAGCACGGGTGAAAGTTGAAGAACTTGGAAATCCAAACTTTTTATCAATTATGTAAAAAATGTTGATTTGGAGCATCGATATAATATACCTGTCAAGTATAGTTTTATTACTGCCGAAAACTGTAGAGTTTTTGTCGACCATCACACTACTACAGAATATATGGTTATGTGTTCTTATTAAATTCAATGTTTTATATCATTTTTTAATTTTATAACTTATAAGCAAATTAAGTATTAACACATATTTATTTGTGTATGAGAAAAGATTAATACTAAGAAAGAGCAAAAACATGAAAACCTTTCATACTACTTTCAGAATGGGTTATTCTGAATTATAAAAAAGTATGGTATTAGCTCTTTACTTTTCTCTCGTTTTTGTATTTTAAAATTTGGTTTTCTCAATTATTTGTATGATAATTTATTTTTATTTTATTGTCAAGGTTGAACAAAGTGAAGCTGCACCAGTTTCACATGCGGAGTTATGGAAAGTCGGTCATAAAAGAAAGACTGGTGAATACATTAGTAAAGATGCAGCTGAGTTGACATCTAAAATGATAAGTATAAATATATCATTTCATCATTTGTAAATTATCGATAGTAATATTTCTTGAAAAGTATATTTTTTATCTGCAATTCTGTTCCAATATTTATTACTTTTGTTTAGCACAAGTTGTCGAGTCAAGAGTCTCAGAGTGCTGAAACAATGTTACAGGGAAGAAATGACATTCTTGCATCTGTTTTAGGCCAACAACATCCGGGCAGAGTTAGAACTGGTGGCAAGTTTTCCACCATTATAAGATTTTTCAAGAATGATAGGCAGAGCGAGAGGACACCAATAGCTCGTATTGAAGATGTTGAAGTTATAGTACAAGAAAGAATGAGTCAGCAACAAGAATTATGCAGCCAAAAAGAACAAGCGCAACAAGCCGAGATTAGTAGTATGAAGAATCAAATTGAAGAACTTATGTGCATGTTTAGTGCTAGAACTGGAACAAGTGTTGCACTTGCAGTTGCACATGTATTATTATTTTTAAATATTTATAATTTTTATGAAATGTTATGTTCTTTTTTTGTTACGCAGCTAATTAACTATTTTTTTTGTTATTTTTTATTTCTCAGCCGGAGCATGAATCCAGGTCACATGAACCTGAGAGTAGTCAGAGTAGACATGAGCTAATACCTTATACGGTATTATAATTTATAATATTATTTTTGACTTTTATGTAATCAATGAATTCAATATTAATGTCTACAATATTAATTATTTTATTTACACAGGCTAGTAAGACTACAAATGAATTCATTGATAAGTTGCCCAGTTTCATAAATAAGATGGAGAATGAAGATAAAATAATATCTCTAGTATTAGATTCAACAGTATTTGAGAGTGCTGAATCAACATGTACATACTTTAAAATTTTAAAGTTGTATGATTTTCTAAATATGAAAATGATTGGAGTTAACATCATATTAGCATGCATTTGGTGAGTATTGTGCATCTGACTACTGAGTATCAAATATTATAAAATTAAGAAATTTAATTAATAAATAAATTGATTTTGAATTTACATGTTTTTGCAGGTACATAGACACACAATTAAAGAAATTTACATACAATACAGGTGTATATTTTCATAATTCACATGTCATTTTTGCTTTTGATGATGACTATGTCAAAGAACATTTAAAAACACGAGTTGAAAATCTAAAAATCAGGCTTACAACGCTTAGTCAACTCCAATCGGATTCTTTATTATTTGTGTCCTATAATAAATTGTAAGTGTGAAAAATCTATGTATCAAATATCAATGATTATTACTAATTTTTATTTTAATTAAGTTATTAATTTTTTCATTTGTTTCACAGAGAACATTGGATATTGGTTATTATTGATTATAATAATTATACAGTTTATTGGTTTGATCTCATAAATAATGACATTCGTGATGATATTAAAAATATCATTACAAAGTAAGTTTATTAATGAGTTATTTACTTACTTTCCTATTTGGAATTCAGATTTTGCTATAAACTATTTTTTTTATATTTTATGAAGTGTATTTAAAGATTTAGCAAAAGAGCGGCGTACCAGTTTTAAAAAACTAAATATTACACAGTTAATTCGGGTAATTTTAGAAATATAGCATATATGAGTATATGTATTGTAATTTAAAATTTTGTAATTAAAATACTTACAAATTGTTTATTTGTGTAGTGACCAAAACAACCGGATAGTATTCAATGTGAGTATTATATCATGTGATACATGATTGATATAGTTGATGCTCTTAAAATTGGGTCAATGTCATCATTGGTAAAGGTATGTGACTTATGTCTACTGTCTAGTGCATGTAGATTGGTAATAATTATGTTGAATTGATTTTAATAATTTTTGTTTTATTGCAGATCTATCATCGAGTGACACAATTTTCGCCGGAGAAAATAAATAATATTAGAAATAAAAGTTGTCATTATATAATCACTAATTGTGTGTTATGAATCATGATTGGATTGACAAATGAAAAATGTATTTTTTTATTGCTAAATTTATCATGGAGTGACTTGTCTATACTATAGAAGTAGAACAAATGAAAATGGTCTTATGTGTACAACCCCGTGTCCGGCGAGCAAGGTCGCCAGGAACCAGACAGGTCGGGCTGAAGGCAGTAGGCGAGCTCGACAGTTGAGAGGTCGAGCCCGAGCTCGGCATTCGTCGACCAGAGCTCGGCGATCGTCGACCGGAGATCGGCATTCGTCGACCGGAGATCAGTATTCGCCGACCCCGAGCTCGGCATTCGCCGAGCTAGTCCCAGCTCGCGCCCTTGCAACGAAACTCGGCAACAGCAGGCGAGCAGGACCTGCCGAGGTGACCAAGCCCCCCAGCTCGCATGGATGAATGAGGTATTTTTTACTGTTTTGCCTCCGCAGGTCTGCCTATAGCCCTTCAAAATAGCGGAGTTTGGCTGTTGGCAGACCCAGTCAAGGGTATTTTGGTAATTTCAGGGCAGTTCTTTCGGTTATTGGCAGTTCAGATTCTAAAAACTATAAATAGGACTCAAGGGGTACCCCAGAAGGCATGCTTCTTGTGTCTTCCTGCTTCAGCTTCCAAGTGCTTTCTGAGGGTACCTTAGCTCGGCTTCTGGCTAAAGAGGGGAAGCGTTCTGAGATCTTCCGGGTGTGTGGTGGGACCTCCCCGCCGAGCCCTTGGGTCGGTTTCTCCTTGTTTTCTCCGTTGTTTTGCTTGCAGGAGTGAAGTAGGTGCGAGACCACCCCTTCCCCAAGGGTCGAACTCCACGGGAGATCGAATTTCGGTTTCAACATTTTGGTGACGTGAGCGTGGAGCGTGGTCAGTACAGAAAAGCTTCAGCGAGCTCGATGACGGGAGGACAGGGATCTGACAGGCCGAACTCGCCGCCCACCCCCCCACCCCCACCTCTCGCCACGGTGGGGATGTTTGAAGATTTCAGGAATGAGGTGCTGACTCTTGTCAAGTTCGCACTCGGCACGCGGGCCGAGTGCTCGACTCCGGCAGTCTAGATCGCGGTCGCCCCCTCCTTGGGCGAGGACGCTCCCGGCAAGCGAGCTGGGAAGGAAGTGGCCGAGGAAGGCCGGAGTTACGAGCTCCCTGGGCGCGAGCTCTTCCCTGGCTCGACAGGCCGAGGCCGGTTCGGCGAGCTGTGCTCGCGAGACTCGCCAGCTCTCCCAGCGGGGGGAGGAAGCCCTTTCAGCGAGCTGGTCTCTTCAGCTCCAGTTCCAGATGGGTTCAGGGAACCCGAGATGTCCTACTACACCGGGAAGGGAGACCCGGTCCAGCATGTTCAATGGTTTGAGGATGTGGTCGCCATCCGACAGATGTCGGACGGGTTCAAGTGTCGGCTTTTTGCTATCACCCTCAGGGAGAAGGCAAGGGAGTGGTTTCATCAGCTACCGGCCAGCTCCATCTACTGCTTTGAGGACCTGCGTCGGGGGTTCATGCTAAGGTTCACTACCTCGAAGAAGAGGAAGAAAGAGTCAGAGTCCCTGTTCCACATCAAGCAGGGGGTGAACGAGACGTTGGGAAGCTATGTGGATCGATTCCAGGAGGAGGTTACTCAGGTTCAGGAGATGCCAGGCCATAGCTTGATGATGGCCTTCATCCTGGGCCTGCAGTAGGGGTTCTTTAGGATGGAGCTGAAGAGAGTTCCCTCCCCCCCCCCCTCTCCTACGAGGAGCTAATGGAGAGGGTGGCGAGAGAAGTCGACGGGGAGGCATCAAACCCGGAATTTGCAAGGAAGCTGGCCAGGTGGGCCACGGAGGAGGAGAAGGAGTCGAGAGGAGGAAGAGGACAGGAGGAGAGGAAAGGAGAGCCCCGGCAGAGGGAGCAGAGGCAGCCCCAGTGAAAGAAATTATACCTAATCACCTAGAGGGGGGGTGAATAGGTGACTAAATTTTTTAAAACTTTTTAGGCAGATTGCAGATAATATCACAGATTTATAATTACTTTTTCACAGCAAACAATCAGCAATCACAGAATAAACATGCACAAAGTGAACACACAGATTTATAGTGGTTTCCCAAGGTTTGGGTACATCTACTTTCCCCCTTCGCCTATCTAGTAGTGTACTAGATTCGGCCAAACTCCTCCACTATATCTCAGATCCACAGATCTTACACTCAGAACCCCAAATGGTTCCTACAGCTCAGGCTCAAGGCCCTACAACTCAGTCTTCTCCAAAGACCTACACTCAGCCACAAGGCCTACACTCAGCCACAAGGCCTACACTCAGCCACAACAGGCCTACACTCAGAGAAATAGATCTCCTACACTCAGGCACACAGGCTCTACCACTCAGCCTTTATAATTGCAGGCTTACAACTCAGATCCCTAAGGATCCTACAAGAAATATAGAATACAAATTATATACCTACAACTCAGGAAAAGAGAGATGAGTTGACAGGTTCTTGATGAGTTCTTGAATGAACTCTGCTGAGATCAACCTCACTTGGCTTTCTTCAAAGCTTCTTGAATGTAAAACACAATAGGATTGATTCTCTGCAGCTGATCTTCAATCACTGCTAACTTAAGATTCAGAACTAGGTCTGAACCCTTCTTCACAGCCTGTTTTCAACGGCTGTCTTCTTAGAAGGAGATCTCTCTCTCTCCAACTACTTAGATCTTCACTTGAAATGATTCTTCAATGAATAGCTAGATCTTCTTCTCTTTCTCTTGTTGCTGTTCTTCTTCTTCTGTTGACAGAATAGGACTATATATAGGCCTTCTTCATGGTGACCGGCTGATCCGGTTTCTAACGGCTTTCTGACATCTTTGACAGTTGCAGTAGACCGGCTGGAATGGCAGCTGTCATGTCATTCAGTCACTTCTTGAAATATCTGTAACTGTCTGAAAGTGTCGAGACTGTCTGTCTTTAAGTGTCGACACTTATAGACCAAGTGTCGACACACGTAGACTAAGTGTTGACACTAGCCTTCAAGGTGTCGACACAACTCTTTGTGTTGTAGAAATTACTTCTCGACACAGCTTTTTCATCATGTGTCGACACTGATAAAGTGTGTCGACACAACTCCTTGTTCTTCAGTACTTAGTTGATTTCTTGTAAGTGTCGACACAACTCCTCTGTGTCGACACATCTTCTTGTGTTGATCTTGTTCAGTGTCGACACATCTTCTTGGTGTCGACACATGCCTTCTGTGTTGATACTTGCTGGGTGTCGACACTGCTCCTTGTGTCGACACATTCTTCTTTTGTTGAGACTTTGGCTGAGTGTCGACACATCTCCTTTGTGTCGACACTTGTACTTAGAATTTTTGTTGAACTTTGCTGAGTGTCGACACAGCTTCCTAGTGTCGACACAGCCTCCTAGTGTCGACACTTTCTTCATGTATTGAGTCTTCTGCTGTGTGTCGACATATTCTTCATTGTGTCGACACTTTCTTCATGTATTGAGTCTTCTGTTGTGTGTCGACACATTCTTTATTATGTCGACACTTATACTTAGACTCTGTTGAAATTTGCTGAGTGTCGACACAGCCTCCAAGTGTCGACACTTTCTGATGTCGACGATGTTCCTCTGGGTGTCGACACTGCTTTTAAGTGTCGACACTTCTTCACTGGACATTTCTTCAATGAGTGTCGACACATCCTGTATGTGTCGACACTTTTTGTCTGCTGTCGACTCTGCATCCCTGGTGTCGACACAATTACTCCAAGTGTCGACACTGCTTCTCTGGGTGTCGACACAAGTCTTCTTAAGTGTCGACACTTTCCTTCTGGGTGTCGACACATGGACTTAGAATCTTTTCAGCTTTCCCTGTGAATACTTGACCTGCACAACTAAACTCAAAATACATCAAATACATTTTGATGTATATCATTGAGTAGGGTGAGGCTTCTTCAAATCAGGTACATTTAAACCAATGTACCCAACAATCTCCCCCTATTTGGAGAAGTCATAACCCTTAGTCAATGATATACACCATACACAATAAAATCACAGTATGATGTAAAACAGGATTATATAACACGGTAAATTCATAAACATGTAATAAACAAAACATGTATATACCAATATCTCAGAACAATTATGTAATAAAATTAACACACATCACATAGTTCTAAGAACTTCAATATTTTCATTATCCACAAGTTTACAAAAGTTTTAATACAAGTGATTACAATTGTAAACTTAAAAAAAAATTATTCTATTTCTGCTCAGCCTCCTTGATCACTATGCCCTTTCCAGATTGTATCTTTGCTTGGACTGGGGCTTCAGTATCTTCAGCAGCAGCAGGCTTCTTGCCTTTCAGATCCTTCTTCTTTAGCTCCTCAGTTTTGATCTTCTGCCTTTCAAAATAATGATAAGGCTTGGGAAAGTACTTGCTAGGCTCCTGGGCAGTAGGAGGTAGCTTTCCCATCTTTGTCTTTCTTCTATACTGCACAATGGCTTCTTGCCTTGTCTCATGCTTCCTCCACTCCAATTCAGAAAACCACTTGTTTCTATCTTGAATATTGTCCTTGGCAACCTTCCATGCAGTTAAGATAATATTCCTTGAAGTGGGGCTCCACTGTTCAAAGTCAGGCATTTGTTCAGCTTGCTCTCTGAACTTTTTCTTAGACAATAGAGTTTCTTGTTCTTTGAGCAGCAAAGCTTCTTGTTCTTTCAGTATAGCCTCTGGCACTGGCTGAACCACTTTTTCTATGATGACATTTTGTTTTCCCTCAGGTGGGCTATACATGGACTGTATATCTGCTTGTACCATATCAAAGTCTGGAGGAGGGTAGATTACTTGAGCCACTCAGGTTGCTCCCCTCCAAGGTATGCAGGATGAATCTCAGACTCTGCTACATTGTCATCATCACACAATGGAGGATATCCAAGAGTGGCTCTGATGGAATTGAAAATCCATTTTGTCTGATCAGAGTTGGCTTTGACTAACACCCTCTCCCTCTTTATGACTTCTCTTTCCATGTGATCCCTTAGATCATCTTTCTGAAACCTTATTTGGGCATCCAAATAGTTTACTCCGTCCTTAAAGTAAGGTTTCAACCTTTGGAGTTTTTCAGTGATCAGCTTCTGAGAATCTTGATCTTGCAAAACTTTGTCAAATTCTGCCTTATCAGTAGCAATAGTTGTAGTCTGACCAGCAGCTATATTTTTCATTTCTGTAACTATGGCATTGTGGGAAGCAGTCAAATTATCATTCATCATGAGTTGGTTCTCCAGAACATAGCCTTGCTTCAGTGCAATGTCATCCACTTGAGCTTTGATTTTCTCCTGATGAGTAGCTAGATAGACTACTGCATTCTCTCCCTTGTGGAAGCAGTCAGTCATCTCCTTCTTATTTAGATTCATCTCAAATCTAATAGACTTAATGTCCTGAGCCAGATCAAACTGTAGAGATTTTTGTCCTTCATCTACATACTTTTCAAGAGCTTGCCTTTGCTCATCAAGCTTTATATGTAATGCAACCATCAAAGAACTGAAATCTGTTGATGGTGCAGGCTGTGGGGTAGGCTGTTGTGCAATGGTTTGTAAAGCTTTTTTATAAGTTTGGCTCCTTCTCTTAAATACTTGGAATTTCCTCTTTTTGGCTCTGTCAGTCTCTTCATCTTCAGATGCAGATGTACTAGCTATATCAACCCTGTCCTTAGGGCTTGGAGGCAAATCCTTCCTAGGTAATTCCTCAGCATTCTTAGGCTTTTCAGTCTCTTTGCTTGCAGTTTCTTCTAGAATCTCCACTTGCTCCCCCTCAACTTGGGCCTTCTCCCCCTCAGCAACAGCACTTTCCTTCTCAAAGTCTGTTTGGAGGAGATCAGGGAAAAGTTTTTCCAAAGTAAACTCTTGTTGATGAGGGGGTGGAGAATTCTTGATCTCATCAACTACTTGATCAGATACTACTTGACTTGCAACAGATGTGTCCTCCATGACAACATCTTGGGGTTGGCTAGGTGTTTGAGGTTGCTGATTAACATGAGGTATTGAATCAGACAAAACATCATCTTCAATAGGGAAATTTAATTTATTAATGTCAGTGATTACCCCAAGTATGGTATGGGTAGCTTTTTCACTTTCTAGTGTAGTAGGTTCATCCACCAGTAGAGGCTCCCCCTGGATTGAATCCTGGTGAAGTGGGCTAGCCTGTGGTAGCTCCCCCTGCCTCTCTGCATCATCTTGTCCAGCTGGAGACTTTGCAGCAATTCCAGTGTCTTCTTCATCAGGAGTGAACACTACTTGTTCCTCAGAACTGCTTGATGATTCTTGAGCCACAGGGGCTGATTTCTTCTTCTTTAGGGGTGTTTCCTTCTCAGGAGTGGGCATTTCCTTAGTTAAGACCATGTCCCATCTAGAGAAGATTCTCATGTTCATCTTCCTCATGTGATTGATCTTTGACCCTGCAGCTTGGGTCATTACCTCTGGTATACTACCAGCTAGGTATAGACTAAGAATCCTACTCAAATTGGTCTTCTTCAGGCTCTACTTAATCTTCTCAAACACTACTGCAGACCAATCAGTATGTAGCTGGAAGATTAACCTTGTCATAAGACTGAACATATATGCTGAAATCCTGTCATGTCCTCCAGACTTGCACAGGATCACTTTTTCAACTATTTCAGACAGAAATTTGTCTTGGTTGTTCATTCCCTTTCTGTTGAATACTGATCCAATTTTCATCTTGGAATCCAGTCCACACCACGTTAAAGCTTCTCTGGTCTTAGAAGCAGAAACTTCATCTTCTACCTTAGTCCTTGGTAGGTTTAGTACCTTTCTCAAACTCTTAGGTGAGACTTTCACCTTTTCCCCATGAACCCTAGACTTAATCTTTAGTCCGGATTCATCTAGGGATGAGCCATTTAGAAATTCCAGAACTTCTTTCTTTCATATCTTTGTCGGCTCTGAAACAAGAAAATCTAACCCTGAGTTTGCAACTGGGGTTACCACATCCTTGATCTCTGGTTCTGCGTCATCAAATGCATGCCGCACCAGTTCATATCCTTCGTTCACGTTCTCTTCGAGCTTGGGCGCCATTAGGGTTTAAAAATTTTGAATTGAGAGAAGAGAGATGTCGACACACAAGTTTGGTCTCGAAACTTTGGTGAGCGTGTCGACAGACAATGGTGAAACCCTATTTATACATTTCTAGGAACGAAGATGAAAGGGCGCGTCAATAAACTTAAATTGTGTCGACACTGTTGAAAAGTGTCGACACAGACTTATAATGTCTCGACACATATGTGTCGACACAAGTATAGTCGACAGAATATATGTGTCGACACTTGTTGATGTGTCGACACCACTTAACTCGACACTTAGTCGAGACTTTACTTCACTAATTCTGCATAAAGTATAAGTGTCGACACCACCTTGGATGTGTCGACACCTACCCTGTATGTGTCGACACTAATTTTCTGAAGTGTCGACACCAACTTCCTAGATGTGTCGACACCTTTTCTCTGAAGTGTCGACACCACTTTTCTGTCTCGACACAGACAACTCTGTGTGTCGACACTATTTTACTTAGCCATTTCTGTGAACTTATTCTAAGTTTATCATACCTAATTCAATTTTAAACCTATTGAATTTGGTTTCTTCTAAAAGCTTAGTATACATGTCAGCTAGTTGATTATCTGTATTAACATACTCCAGTGAAATATCTTCTTTTTCTACATGTTCCCTTAGAAAATGATATTTTATTTCAATGTGTTTAGTTCTACTATGGGAAACAGGATTGTTTGCAATAGATATAGCACTAGTAGAATCACAAAATAGTGGTGTTATAGTTACTTGAATAGCATAGTCTTCTAGCTGATGTTGTATCCATAGAAGTTGAGCACAGCAACTTCCTGCAGCCACATTCTGATTCTGCTGTGGAGATAGCCACACTTGTTTGCTTCTTGCTACTCCATGAAATTAGTCTTCCACCTAGGAATTGACAGGTACCAGTTGTACTTTTCCTATCTTCTTTGCAGCCTGCAAAATCTGCATCTGAATAACTTGTCAGTTCAAAATCTCCATTCCTAGGGTACCAAAGGCCTAGATAAGGTGTGCCCTTTAGATATCTCAGTATCCTTTTGACTGCTGTCAAATGAGACTCTTTAGGGCATGCTTGGTACCTAGCACAGACACATGTAGCATACATGATATCTGGTCTACTTGCAGTCAAATAAAATAGAGAGTCAACTATCCCTCTATACAAAGTCTCATCTACAGGTTTCCCTGCATCATCTTTGCTAAGAGACATACTTGACCCCATAGGAGTCTTCATGGTACTGGATGAATCCATATCATACTTCCTTATCAGTTCTAGGGTGAAGTTAGACTGGCATATGGATAAACCATTCTCAGTCTGTCTAACTTGGAGACCCAAGAAGAACTTAAGTTCCCCCATACTGCTCATCTCAAATTGTCCTTGCATAAGTTTTGCAAACTTTTTGCAAATACTAATTTCAGTAGACCCAAATATTATGTCATCTACATATATTTGGACTAGTATGATCTTGCCTCTAGATTCCCTAAGGAATAGAGTCTTGTCTATTTTTCCTCTTGTGAATTTATTCTCAATGAGGAAACTAGATAGGGTTTCATATCAAGCCCTAGGGGCTTGTTTTAACCCATACAAAGCCTTCCTAAGTCTATAGACATAATTAGGTTGAGTTGAATCAACAAAACCTGATGGTTGTTCCACATATACCTCTTCCTTCAGAGTACCATTCAGAAAGGCTGACTTAAAATCCATTTGGTAAACTTTAAATCCTTGATAGGTTGCATAGGCCAAGAACATCCTTATTGTCTCCAGTCTGGCTACTGGAGCAAAGGTTTGATCAAAGTAAATACTTTCTTCTTACCTATATCCCTTAGCAACCAGTCTTGCTTTGTTCTTAATAATCACTACATGTTCATCCATCTTGTTCCTAAAGATCCACTTGGTTCTAATTATGTTGTGGTCTTTTGGTTTAGAAACAAGCTCCCAGACTTTGCATCTCTTGAACTGATTCAGCTCCTCTTGCATTGCCTCAATCCAATGAGGGTCTAGGATGGCTTCTTCAAATTTCATTGGCTCTACTTGGGATAAAAAACTGGAGTAGAGTACTGCACTCAGATTTCTGCTCCTTGTTTATACCCCTTGTCTTAGATCACCAATAATTTGATCTGCTGGATGATCTCTTAGATGTCTATTATCTGGTGGCAGCCTGACTTCAGGTTGAACTCCTTCAGCTTCTTCAACTTGCTGCACTTCATGATCTTCTTCTGCATCAGGTGCATGTAGTACTCCCCCTGGACAACAGCCACTATCTTCTACTTGCTGTCTTGCAGTAGGTCCTTCTTCTATAGTGAGTTTGTCAATCTTCTCAGTCACACTTCTGGACCTGCAAATACTACTAGACAACTCATTGTTAATAAGTTTAGCTTCATCAAATACTACATGAACTGACTCCTCTACAACTTGTGTAGTCAAGTTGTAGACCCTATAAGGCTTACTGTTGTTGTTGTACCCAACAAAGATCCCCTCTTGGGACTTGGCAGCAAACTTGGTCAAGTAAGACTTACCATTGTTAAGTATATAGCATTTACAACCAAAGATCCTAAAATAGGATAGGTTTGGTTTTTTGCCTTTCACAATCTCATATGGGGTCTTATTGTGGCTCTTGGTAATGGTAGCCTTATTAATTACATGGCATGCAGTATTAACTGCCTCAGCCCAGAAATATTCTGGGAGAGATGTGTCACTTAATAGGGTTCTACCAGCCTCAATCAAGGTTCTATTTTTCCTCTCAGCAATGCCATTTTGCTGAGGTGTTCTAGGTGAAGAAAATTCCTGAAATATCCCAAATTCTTCACATAGTTTTATCATACTATCAGACTGGAATTCAGTACCATGGTCACTTCTTATTTTGACCACTGTACTGTCTAACTCATTCTGAATTTATTTGACAAAACTATAGAAGATACTGGGTGTTTCAGATTTCTGTCTAAGGAAGAACACCCAGGAAAACCTTGAGTAATCATCTACAACCACAAATGTGTATACCTTCCTACCTAGGCTGTGAACTGGCATAGGACCAAAGAGATCCATATGCAAGAGGTATAAGCACCTCACAGCATCTTTGTTTTCAATGCTATTAAAGGTGGATCTAGTCTGCTTGCCCTTTTGACAAGCTGAACATATTCCATCTTTAATACACTTAACTTGAGGACCATTCCTCACTAACTCTTTGCTATAGAGTTGGCCAATTGTCTTGTAGTTAAGATGGGCTAGCCTCTTGTGTCATTTGACACAATGAGAGACTTTCTCATCAGCTACAAGACACACTGGAGAAGCATTGTTCTCACACATAATGTCTAGACAATAGACATTTCTTTTTCTGTAACCAGTCAAAATGATCTCTTGATCATTTGATCTCCTGATATGACAACCATGTTTGACAAATGAGATGTCATATCCTAAATCACTCAATTGACTTATACTAATAAGTTTATGTTTCAAACCTTTAACATAAGCCACTTGAGTAATTGTTATATGGGTGCTAGAAATGTTACCAAAACCCTTGATGATTCCTTTTTCAGAACCACCAAAGGTGACTTTAGGACCATCCTTGATTGGTGTGAAGTCCTTTAGCAATCCCCTAGTTCCAGTCATGTGTCTGGAACATCCACTGTCCAAGTACCATATTGGGGCATGGCCACTTGGACTCACCTGCAAAACAGATTAGTTGACCTTAGAACCCAAAGAATTTTTGGGTCCTTGGTGCTGGTTAGTTTGCCTCTTAACAAAGCTACATGTAGATCTTCCAACAGGCAGTTTGCTACTCAACTTGACACTAGAATTGTGCCAACAGTCAATGGCATAATGGTCTACCTTGCCACAGCACCAGCACTCAAATCTATTGTACTTTTGCTTAGGTACAACCCTAGCTGTTCTATCTACAGCAGGCTTGTTGAGTACTGGGGTTTTGCCCTTAGACTTGGACTGAACAGTCCTAGCAGGTTTAGTAAACCCTAATCCAGTTTTACCTTTTTGATGAACAAATTCATCTATCAAAGGTAGAACAGACTTTGGTTTAGAAAACCTTGCAACAATGTCTCTCTCCTTCTGAAGACTAATCTCCAGATTTCTGATTTGATCATTCTTGAATGTTATAGTCCCTATCTGAATAACAGTTATGTTCTTCAGTCTGGCTATTTCATTTAACTTTTGATCAATCAGCTTATCAAAATCAGTTGCAGCCACTTTGAGACTTGTAATCTCCTTAGCCTGACTCTTGGCCAAGGATTTGCTTTTCTTAAATGCTTGCAACAGAACTCTATATTCATCAATCAACTGATGAACATCCCCTTCAGATTCAGATCCACTGGCATCACTTGATGCTGATGTAACTGAATCTGAACTAGCACTAGAAATTGAACTTAAAGAACAATTTTGTACCTGACTAGGTCCAGGCTGATCCTGGATTTTGTCACCTTCTGTTAAGGCCATCAGTCTTTTGCACTGAATGTCCTCTTGCTCATATATAGAGTTCATTATCTGGATGAACTCCTCTTCCTCTTCTTCAGCAAACAGTCATATGTATGCTTCAGCTTCTGACTCAGTTTCTGAAGAAGATATGTCTGACAGGCTTTTGTCCTTCTTGGCAACAAAGGACCTTTCCTTTTTGCCCTTGGTTTGAATCTTCTTCTTATCATTAGACTCTTTCCTTTTCTTAGGACAGTCAGCAATAACATGTCCTTGTCTGTTACAGCAATAGCAAACAATTTTTGATAAAGTTGCTTTGCTTGACTTGGTCTTTCTCCTATCTTTCTTTGATGACTTCTTGTTCTGATAATAGTCATCTTTTTTCTGTGAAGTGGATGGCTTTGACCTCCACTGTTTCTTCTTTAGAAACTTCTGAAAGTGTCTTGTGAAAGCTGGAAAGTCCTCATCACTCTCACTGCTTTCAGAATTCCTACCTTCTGATTCATCTGACTCAGTCTCAGCCACTTTAGGAGGTGGAGATGGAGACTTACTTTTGTATTTCCTGGTGGCTTCTGTCTTGAATGTCATTGTCCTTTCTTTATGCTCACTTCTTGTAGTCTTCTCCTCTTCTTTCCTCACCATCAACTGCATCTCATAGGATAGCAGTTTTCCAAACAATGTTGGAGGAGGGATATCTGCTAACTTGGTCATTTCCCTTATGCCACAGATCTTGGTGTCTCAATCCTTTGTTAGAGACCTCAAGAACTTATCATTCAGCTCATAGTTGTTGAATTCTCTTCCATAAGACATCAACTCATTGACAATCCTATAGAATTTCTTATAGCATTCTGTTATGCTATCAGACATGTCTTGCCTGAAACTTTCATATTCTTGGTTTAACAAATACTTTCTGTCCTGCCTAACTTCTTCAGAACCCTCCATATACACTATCAAAGTATCTCATATCTCTTTAGATGTCTTACAGTGTATCAAGTTCTGAAAGGTAGCATCATCTATGGCACTTACAATGATATTTTGAGCTCTCTTGTCCATTGTGGCTAGAATTATCTCATCTTTTGTCATTTCAGAAAAGTCCTTAGGTGTTCTCTGATTTGCATCCAGAACTGAAACCTTCATAGGCACATATGGCCCTTCTTTAACTGTGATGTAAATTCTAGGGTCTGAGGCTTCCATAAATAGTCTCATCATTTCTTTCCAGATTCCAAAAATCTCTTTTCTGCAAATGGGCAACTTCATGGATCCAAGTTCCTTATGATTCTCTGTTGAACTCATGTTTCTTGATTTTCTTGATTCTGTACTTTATTTATTCCGAATCTGCCAACAGGATCTACTCAGACAGTTATGTCCTTTTTTGAGTAATCTGGCTCTGATACCACTTGAAAGAAATTGTACCTAATCACCTAGAGGGGGGTGAATATGTGACAAAATCTTTTTAAACTTTTTAGGCAGATTGCAGATAATATCACAGATTTATAATTACTTTTTCACAGCAAACAATCAGCAATCACAGAATAAACATGCACACAGTGAACACACAGATTTATAGTGGTTGCCCAAAGTTTGGGTACATCCACTTTCCCCCTTAGCCTATCTAGTAGTGTACTAGATTCGGCCAAACTCCTCCACTATATCTCAGATCCACAGATCTTACACTCAGAACCACAAATGGTTCCTACAGCTCAGGCCCAAGGCCCTACAACTCAGTCTTCTTCAAAGACCTACACTCAGCCACAACAGGCCTACACTCAGCCACAAGGCCTACACTCAGCCACAACAGGCCTACACTCAGAGAAATAGATCTCCTACACTCAGAGAAATAGATCTCCTACACTCAGGCACACAGTCCCTATCACTCAGCCTTTATAATTGCAGGCTTACAACTCAGATCCCTAAGGATCCTACAAGAAATATAGAATACAAAGTATATACCTACAACTCAGGAAAAGAGAGATGAGTTGACAGGTTCTTGATGAGTTCTTGAATGAACTCTGCTGAGATCAACCTCACTTGGCTTTCTTCAAAGCTTTTTAAATGTAGAACACAATAAGATTGATTCTCTGCAGCTGATCTTCAATCACTGCTAACTTAAGATTCAGAACTAGGTATAAACCCTTCTTCACAGCCTGGTTCCAACGGCTGTCTTCTTGGAAGGAGCTCTCTCTCTCCAACTACTTAGATCTTCACTTGAAATGATTCTTCAATGAATAGCTAGATCTGAAAGTGTCGAGACTGTCTGCCTTTAAGTGTGGACACTTATACACCAAGTGTCGACACACGTAGACTAAGTGTCGACACTAGCCTTCAAGGTGTCGACACAACTTCTTGTGTTGTAGAAATTACTTCTCGACACAGCTTATTCATCATGTGTCGACACTGATAAAGTGTGTCGACACAACTCCTTGTTCTTCAGTACTTAGTTGATTTCTTGTAAGTGTCGACACAACTCCTCTGTGTCGACACATCTTCTTGTGTTGATCTTGTTCAGTGTCGACACATCTTCTTGGTGTCGACACATGCCTTCTGTGTTGATACTTGCTGGGTGTCGACACTGCTCCTTGTGTCGACACATTCTTCTTTTGTTGAGACTTTGGCTGAGTGTCGACACATCTCCTTTGTGTCGACACTTGTACTTAGAATTTTTGTTGAACTTTGCTGAGTGTCGACACAGCCTCCTAGTGTCAACACTTTCTTCATGTATTGAGTCTTCTGCTGTGTGTCGACACTTTCTTCATGTGTTGAGTCTTCTGCTGAGTGTCGACACATTCTTTATTATATCGACACTTATACTTAGACTCTGTTGAAATTTGCTGAGTGTCGACACAGCCTCCAAGTGTCGACACTTTCTGATGTCGACGATGTTCCTCTGAGTGTCGACACTGCTTTTAAGTGTCGACACTTCTTCACTGGACATTTCTTCAATGAGTGTCGACACATCCTGTATGTGTCGACACTTTCTGTCTGGTGTCGACTCTGCATCCCTGGTGTCGACACAATTACTCCAAGTGTCGACACTGCTTCTCTGGGTGTCGACACAAGTCTTCTTAAGTGTCGACACTTTCCTTCTGGGTGTCGACACATGGACTTAGAATCTTTTCAGCTTTCCCTGTGAATACTTGACCTGCACAACTAAACTCAAAATACATCAAATATATTTTGATGTATATCATTGAGTAGGGTGAGGCTTCTTCAAATCCGGTACATTTAAACCAATGTACCCAACACCCAGGGGCAGCAGCAGCCGAGGTGGGGGTGTCAGGAGCCCGACCGACGGCTAGGTTGGAGACCTGAGTGGCAAGGGCAAGGGCCACAGAGAGGATACTATGGAAGGGATCGCTACCAAGGGGGGTAAGATCAATTCCACCCCCCGGGCTGGAGGCAGGCCCAGAGGCCCCGGCTCCCCGACCAGGAAGAGGCTATGGTCATAGCCTTGGGGGCGAGGAGGAGGATAGTAAGAAGGAGGAGAAGAGAGGTTAGGGTGGAGCTGCCCTATTGCGACTTCCATCAGGAAGAGGGGCATGCCACAGCCACCTGCCCGGAGTTCCTTGAGATGAGAGGGAATAGGGAGCAGCAGCAGCAGGGTCGGCAAGAAGTGAGGATTGAGGAGGTCCTGCCTCGGGCAGAGGAGGACCGTTGCGAAGACCGGGTGGATGTTGGAACCCGAGGAGGGATCGGAGTGATCCACGGGGGGTAGGGGTCGAGGCTTCCCGCAAGGCGAGCATCCACGTCATGTACCGGCGAAGCGTCGCTTCCACATCCCAGACCCCGCCCCCAGAGGAGAGGATCACCTTCTCCAGAAGCGATATGCCAGATCACGAGGATCCATTCTGTGATGCGCTGGTCATCAAGGCAGCCATCGAGAATTTTACCGTCTCTCGGATCCTCGTGGACAACGGGAGTTCCGTCAACGTCGTCTTCAAAAAGGCGTTTGACGTGATGAAGGTGGAGGCAAATAGGGTGCTGGCCTCGGATGGACCCTTGTTCGGGTTTTCAGGAGAGAGGAAGGAAGTGGAGGGAGGAGTAGGCCTCCATGTTACCTTGGGGGGGCAGTCCAGAAATTGCAGGTTCGTCATTGTGGACGCCCCCAGCAGCTACAGCGCCATCTTCGGGAGGCCCCTTATCAGCTCCTTCCGCTGCGTCCCCTCATCATTCCATCAGTGCTTAAAGTTCAACGCTGAGGGGATCCAGGTCAGGGTCAGGGGGGACCCAAAGGTGGCGCGGGAGTGCTACGTCACTGCGGTGAACACCACCTCTTGGCAGGAGGGAGCCGAGGAGATGGGGCGGAGGATGGAGGAAGATGAGCAAGAAGGAAGAAGGGAGGAGCTGGAGATGGGGAACTGCGCAGAGGGGGAGGCGGCAGGAGGAGACCAGGAGGAGCTGGCCGAGGTGATGGCCGTGGAGGAGGAGATGGAAGTGGAGGTCCCCGTCCCAGAGGGGAGAGATGTTGAGGAATGGGGAAAGCAGTCCAGGCTAGAGGCTGCGGAAGAAGTGGTGGAGCTGGAGGTGCTCACCCGTGGAGGCAGGATGGAGAAGATCCGCGTCAGTGGGGGGCTGACCCCGGAAGACCAAGGCAGGATGGTGGAGTGCATCCAGAAGAACGTGGATATCTTCGCTTGGAACGTCGCAGAGATGCCGGGGGTTGACGCGAATGTGGCCTGTCACCGCCTCAACCTGGACCCGGGAACACGCCCCGTTCAACAGAAGAAGAGGTCCACTGCGGACAAGCTGGCAGAGCCCATCAGGGAGGAGGTGGCAAAGCTCCTCAAGGCCGGCTTCGTGTCCGAGATCCAATACCCCGACTGGATCTCCAATGTGGTCATGGTCAAAAAGGGAGAAGGCCGGTGGAGGATGTGTATCGATTTTTCTTTACTTAATAAAGCTTGTCCTAAGCACTGTTATCCTTTGCCTCGAATCGACGCGCTGGTTGACTCAGCCGTCGGTTTTTCTGTAATGAGTTTTCTAGATGCTTTTTCAGGTTATCATCAAATCAGGATGCACCCCCCAGACATCAAGGATGTCTCGTTCATCACAGGGGATGGATGTTATTGTTACAAGATGATGCCCTTCGGGCTGAAGAATGCAGGGGCAACCTACCAGAAAATGATGGATAGGGTCTTCAAGGAGAAGAAGGGGAGGAATTTGGAGGTGTACGTGGATGACCTCATGATCAAAAGTCGGGATGTGGACTCCCACCTCCGGGACCTGGAGGAGACCTTTGCCACCCTGCGCAAATACAAAATGCGGTTGAATCCCCTAAAGTGTGTCTTCGGGGCTAGCAGGGAAAAGTTCTTGGGGCACCTCCTCACCCCCGCGGGGTTCGAGCCGAATCCTGATATGGTCAAGGCTATCTTGGAGCTAGGGTCGCCACGGAATGCTAAGGAGGTCCAACGGCTGACGGGGAAGCTAGCAAGGCTGAGTAGGTTCCTCTCCCGAGCAGAAGAAAAGTGCTCCCCCTTCTTCAAAACACTGAGGGGTGGTCGGAAGTTCGAATGGACCCAGGAGTGCGAAGAAGCGTTCCAGGCCCTCAAGATACAGTTGACCCGGGCCCCGCTGCTCCAAGGGACGAAGGAGGGGGAGGACCTGTTTTTGTATCTCGGGGTCGGGGCGGAGACCCTGAGTTCCGTCCTAGTTCGAGAAGATGGAAAGAAGCAGCTCCCCGTATATTATGTGAGCCGGGTCCTGAGGAAGGCCGAGCTCCGGTACCCGATTTTGGAGAAGTTGGCCTTCGTCTTGGTTATCTCAGCCCGAAGGCTGCGGCCCTATTTCCAGGCACACTCAATCTGAGTTGTGACTGACCATCCCCTCCGCAACATCTTTGAGGGGGTGGAGCATTCAGGCAGGTTGGCCAAGTGGTCGGTAGAGTTGAGTGAGTTTGACGTTTCCTTCGTTCCGCGGCTCTCGATCAAAGCTCAAGCGATGGCCGACTTCTTGGCTGACTATGTGATCGAGGTAGCAGAGGAAGAACTCACTCGTCCGACTCCTTGGAAGGTGAAGGTAGACGGCGCCTCGGGGAGGCATTCCCTAGGAGTGGGGGTGATCCTGGAGAGCCCTCAGGGGACTCGAATTGAGCAGACGGTGGTGGTGCACTTTCCCATCACCAACAATCAAGCCGAGTATGAAGCCGTGATAGCAGGGCTGCGGCTAGACAGGGAGCTGGGGGTGTTGGACGTGGAGGTCCTTACCGACTCCATGGTGGTAGCTTCCCAGATCAACGGGGAGTTTGAGGCAAGGGAGCCCACCCTGCGATTATACTTAGCCAAAGTGAAGGGGGTCATAGGCACTTTCCAAACCTTCTCCATCCGACACGTGCCCAGGGAAGAAAACGAACAGGTCGACCAACTAGCAAAGCATGGTCCCCAGGTGGGGGGTACCATCACCGACCTATTCCGCCCCTCCATCGAAGAGGGGGAGCTCATGCAGATTGATCAACAGGCTTCATGGATGGACCCAGTTGTGGCTTTTCTTTCCACAGGAGAATATCCAGAGGGGGCAGATAAGAAGAGGCTGAGGCATAAGTCGGCATACTACCTCCTCCAGGACGGGCAGCTGTACAGGAAGACACTCTCAGGGATGTTGGCTCGTTGTGTGGCCGAAGGGGAGGTACAAAGAATCTTGGAGGAAGTCCACTCCGGAGAGTGTGGGAGCCACTCCGGGAGTCGGACCCTGGAAGGAAAAATAGTCAGGCAGGGGTACTTCTGGCCCACCCTAAGCCAAGACGCCACGGAATTCGCAAGAAGATGTCACAAGTGCCAGCTGTTTGCCCCCCTCCAGTTACAGCCGGCTCAGCGACTCAAGAGTATCACGGCCCCATGGCCCTTCGCCATTTGGGGAATGGATTTGGTTGGACCATTCCCCCAGGCCAGTGGGCAAAGGAGGTTCCTCCTAGTAATGATCGACTACTTCTCCAAGTGGTTGGAGGTGAAGGCGCTGGCCAAGGTGACCTCCCAGGTAATCAGAAACTTTGTTTGGGGGGAGATCATCTGCCGCCACGAGTTGCCTCAAGCCATTGTCACGGACAACGGGCCCCAGTTCGCCAACGTCGAATTCACTAGCTTCTGCGAGCAGCTTGGAATCGACCTCAGGTTCGCCTCGGTCCATCACCCCAGGAGCAACGGGCAGGTGGAGGCCGCGAACAAGATCATCGTCAACCTCCTCAAGAAGAAGGTGGAGAATTTGAAGGGGAGCTGGGTAGAGCAGCTTCCCGCGGTTCTTTGGGCCCTAAGAACCACCCCCAACACGGCTACTGGAGAGACCCCCTTCAAGCTCTCTCATGGGTACGAGGCAGTGCTCCCCGTGGAATTTGAAGTCCAAACACCTCGAGTCGTTGCGGCCAAAAAAGGCCGAGAGGAATGGCAAGCAGAGAACGAGGAGGAACTGAGGCTCTCCCTTGACATGGTGGAAGAGATGAGGGACCTTTCCGTTATCCGACAGGAGGAGGTGAAAAGAAGAATGGTCAAGTACTTTGACAAGCATGTCAGGGTCAAACAGTTCGTGGAAGGGGATTTGGTGCTGAAGAAGGTAGATGCAGCAGGAAGGTCAGCATCCGTAGGGAAGCTCAACCTCAGCTGGGAGGGACCGTTCATTGTAAAAGAGGCTTTAAAATCGGGAGGTTATCGACTCCAAAATGTAGAGGGCGAGACCCTGAGTCTCACCTGTAGTGGTGACGACTTAAAACGTTTTTTCCCCTGAAACATGTAAGTGATATCTTGATGATAATAAAATTCTCTAACACTTCAAGTACTGTCACAGCTAGCTTGCATAGAGAAATGGAATGTGTTTGGCCTCGAGCAGATCCCGTTGTCAGGCTCTCACCTAGCTGGCAGGGCAGGAAGTCACTCGATGGCACTGATAATGGACCCCGAGCAGATCCCGCTGCCAGGCTCTCACCTAGCTGGCAGGGCAGGAAGTCACTCGGTGTCATCCTGGGTCTCGAGCAAATCCCGCTGTCAGGCTCTCACCTAGCTGGCAGGGCAGGAAGTCACTCGATGGCACTGATAATGGACCCCGAGCAGATCCCACTGTCAGGCTCTCACCTAGCTGGCAGGGCAGGAAGTCACTCGGTGTCATTCTTGGCCTCGAGCAGATCCCGCTGTCAGGCTCTCAACTAGCTGGCAGGGCAGGAAGTCACTCGATAGCGGTAGTAGTGGACCTCGAGCAGATCCCGCTGTCAGGCCCTCACCTAGCTGACAGTGCTGGAAGTCACTCGATGGTACTGCTAGTGGACCCCGAGCAGATCCCGCTGTCAGGCTCTCACCAAGCTGGCAGGGCAGGAAGTCACTCGGTGTCATCCTTGGCCTCGAGCAGATCTCGTTGTCAGGCTCTCAACTAGCTGACAGGGCAGGAAGTCACTCGATGGCGGTAGTAATGGACCCCGAGCAGATCCCGCTGTCAGGCTCTCACCTAGCTGGCAGGGCAGGAAGTCACTCGGTGTCATCCTTGGCCTTGAGCAGATCTCGCTGTCAGGCTCTCAACTAGCTGGCAGGGCAGGAAGTCCCTCGATGGCGGTAGTAGTGGACCTCGAGCAGATCCCGCTGTCAGGCTCTCACCTAGCTGACAGGGCTGGAAGTCACTCGATGGTACTGCTAGTGGACCTCGAGCAGATCCCGCTGTCAGGCTCTCACCTATCTGACAGGGCTGGAAGTCACTCGATGATATCGGCCTTGAGATTGCCAGGAAGAGATCAAGAAGTTTCAAGTGCCAAGGAGCAAGGGGAAAGGGGTTTTGTATAGGCCTAAGTTATCAAATGCGCAAGGCGCACCGAGGCGCAAAGGGTCCCTGGAGCCTAGGTGCAAGGCGCAGGTGCGCGTCTGAGGCACGTGAGGCGCAAAATTGGGAAAAACGAAATTGAGCGAATTGGGCGCCCAATTCGCTGGAATTGTGCGAATTGAGCGCCCAATTCGCTGGAATTGTGCGAATTGGGCGCCCAATTCGCTGGAATTGAGCGAAATCGCGGAATTTCAGAGAATTGGGCACTCAATGCGCGGAATTTCAGCGAATTGGGCGCCCAATTCGCTCAATTTCAGCGAATTGGGCGCCCAAGTGCGCCTAGGGGGTGCCTCGGGTGCATCTGTTGGAGTTACCATGGTGATCTGGAAGTGGTCAAACATGTAATCTCACTGCCAACGCGATATGAGCTTGCAGGGTCGCACATAAAAGATGTGGAGAAGTTGGATGATTGACTGTGTTGGTAAAGGTTACCAATCACCGACCTGAATGGGGTTGTGGGCAAAGTGTTGCCTTAAAGGAGAGTCGGATTGGGCAAAGTGTTGCCTTGGTGGATTGGTGCTCGGATTCTCGCCGATCGACGAGAATCGTCGAGTAGTGTACTCTGATTCTCGCCGATCGACGAGAATCGTCGACCCTGTTCGAAGTGTATCGTCGGTGATTCTCGACGATCGACGAGAATCGTCAACCTACGATTCGACGTGAATCATCGGGCATTCTCGCCGATTGATTCTCGCCGAATCTGCTGGTGATTCTCGCCGACCGATTCTCGCGGACTGGTTCTCGCCGATCCTAGCCGATACTCGTCGATCCTTAGTGATTCTCGACGATCGATTCTCACCGATCGGCTGGTGATTCTCGCCGATTCTGGAACCCTTATTCTTGGGTGGTCTGCGGATAGCGACACTCCTAAGTCTATTTTATACTTTAGGTATAAATAGAATACTTAGGGTTTTTGGGGTTCAGTTCTGTTCCTTGCGTGCTGATCGAATCGCGCGACGGAAGCGTTCCGCCGTTCCGCTGATCCCGAATCCCGCCGCCGACGGAAGTGTTCCGCCGCCGCCGTGTTCGCTCCGTCGACCTCCTCCTCTCCGGCGATCATCGCTGGTGTTGCTCTTCCTGGCGCGGACCTAGCAGTCCGTGGAGAAGCAAGGTGCGGTCTTCATCCTTCCCGATTTTCCGTGCGACGGAAAGATCGATGTTCTCCCGCTCGTGTGGACTTCTGCAGAAACGTGGACATTATTCCACGTACAACTCGCCACCAGCAAGAATACAAAGCTAGGAGCATCTCCGCTGAGTTGTGACTCAACGCCACCGAGGTAATTTTTGCCTAGTTGTTTGTTAACTTCTTGATTCAATTATCATGGCCCGATCCCATTTCTTTTGGTTTTTCTTGATGTTTTTATTATTCCGCTGCGTGCACAAGTGTTGTGCCATCCTCATAAAGAAACCCAACAACATCTAAGATCATGTTTTTGCCTATATCAAATTTTTTTAAAAACAATATACCTTGAAAGGCCCGGGCGCGCCTGGGAGCCTGTAAGGCGCGCGCCTAGACGCGCCTGGGCGCGCCTGGGGGCACATTGCCCGCCTCAGCTGTGCTGAGGCGCGGCGGCTGCGCCTGGTGCGCCTGGTGCGTCTGGTGCGCCTGGCGCCTCAGGCGCGCCTAGGCGCGCGCCTTGATAACTATGGTATAGACGAGCTCGGACTCGCCTAACCCAGCTCGGCATCAGCAAGAGGATTCTGCGCAGGCGAGTTTGGACTCGCCAACCCCAGCTCGGCATCGGCAAAGTGATGGCAAGCCCGGGTCTCGCTGAAGGAAGGCGAGCCAGGCCGGGGCACTTCACCCCTTTGCCTGTTTTACTTGGAAGATTTTCTCTTCTTTTTGAGTTCAACCTGGAGGGCTCGCGAGCGAGTTAAGATGACATGACAAGGGCGAAGAGCAGTCCGCTCCCAAATCGCCTGGAGCTCGGCGAGCACTCGAAACGTACTCGCAGGCGCGTACACATGATCATCCTACTCGCAGTATTTACCTACGCGAGGTCGCCTGGGGAAACGCTCGCGGATATACAGCACAACAAACAAAGTACAAAAAAAAGAAGAAAGAAAAGTGGCACGGGTATGATCAAAAATCTCTCATTAAATAAGTGTTTACAAAATGTTTACAGGGGGCTCGCCTCGGCGAGTAAACGAAAAAGAAGAAGAGATGTACAAGTTCAGGCCTCGCCCCCCCCCCCCCCCGGACTGGTCCCCTTCACCCGACTGATCCTGGAAGCTCTTCCCGAACATCGCATCCAAGCTGTCTTCCTTCTCACTGGGCGGCGTTGCCGGGAACAGGCCCGGCATTAGGTCCCGGGCCGAGATCCCCTCGCATCCCTCCACCAGCACCCCCGAGTCCTTCATCATTTGGAGGGTGCACTCGGCAGCTTGGATGGAGTTGATCCGCAGTCTCTCGGCGAGGTCGGCCTCGCCAAAGATCCGCGGGCTCTTGTAAGGGAGGGTAGGGTCGATGTCGTGGGGCGGGAAGAAGATCTCCGTCTGGCGACGGACCTCGCGGAGGAGGTGCTGATTCTCCACCTTCAGCTTCGTGTTCGCGCCCTCCAGCTCGGCGAGGCGGGCGCGCAGTTGGCTGATCTCCTCCCCCTGCTCGGCATTGCGAGCCTGAAGCTCCCCCGCGGCCTTGGCATCCTGGTAAAGAGAAGGTCCAGTTAGCAGCAGCGCAGAATTTTCTAAGTAAAAAAGAAGAGTAGTGCTTGACACTTACCAGCCCCCCGGCGGCTTGGGCGAGTAGACCCTCCACGATGCCGAGCTGCCTCGCCTGGTCAGTGACCTTATCCTTGGCGACGTCGCGAGCTTGCTCAGTCTTTTGGATTTGGTTGCTGAGGGCGAAGCTGCGGCGGGTCAGCATGTGGTGGAGCTCCAGGGTCCGGAGATGGGCCTGCAGACCCTCATGGCCGAGCTGCCGGAGGGTCATGTTCTTGTAGGCCTCGGCATCCTCGCGGCCATAAAGGCCGAAGCCGAGGGCGTAGGCATGGCCGGTGGCGGGCTCGCGGTCATGTCAGGAGGGGTGCAGGGTGGAGATGGAGACTCGATGGGCGAGCTCATCCCACTGCAGCATGGGCTTTCCCGCTGAGTCCTTCCACCGCCCGCCGAAGTTGAAGAGGGGGTGCTGCTTCGGCGCCCCGCGCTCGCGAGCCGCTCGCTTCGCCGAGGGAGGTGGCGAGATCTCCGCCGTAGAAGAAGGGGACCCGCCGCCCTTCCGGCCTTTGCTGGTGATCTCCTGCAGCGGGCTCCCCGGCGACGCGTCGGGAGGGGTCTCCGACGAGCTGATGTATTTGGGGTTGGGTTGTTGATGTTTTTGTTGTTGCCCCCGCGGAGCCAGCAGGGCTCTCCGCATCTTCTTTGGAGGTCGCGGGCGGTGTGGCGGGTTCGATCCTGCATCCTCAGGTGGCCTCTTGCTGGAAGAGGGTTGAGAGAGGGCCGCCTCATCTCGGCAGGCCGCCGCCTTCTCGCGAGCGAGAGGGTCCGGGTGCGACCCCGGATCCGCAAACGGCGGGTTCGCAGGAATTATCCGCTCCCCTGTAAGGAAAGTACTTGGAAAAGAAATTAGAAAAGATTCGGCAACAATATGGCGAGCTTGGCGACCAGGCGAGCTCGGCAAGATGAGGAGAACAATACCTTCGCCGGGCAGAACGGGGGGGAGCGCGTCGAGGCCCCTTCGCAGGAAGACGACCTCAAAGTCCTTGTGGAGAAAGAACTTGTGGAGCTCGGACGTCGTTGCCGGACACGGCAGGAGGGCGGTAGACCTCCTCGCCTTTTTGCTGGGGCGAGTAGGGGATGTTGCCGAGATCGCCCTTGATGAAGGCGATCTTGGTCATCCAGGTGTGATGTTTGTTCGCGATCTCGCGAACCTTGATCAGCGAGCCGCCGAAGTAGGCGACCCCATCCGGCGTCGCCTTGTAGGAGAAGAGCTTCCTGAACACTGTCAGGTTGAACTCAATCCTCTCCCGCCGGAGGTAGCTCGCGAACGCCACCATCATCGCGATGGCGTTGGAGTTTAACTGCGCGGGCACGGCTCCATAGTACTTCAGGATTTGCCGGATCTCCGGCCAGAGGGGGAGGCGCAACCCCACCTCGAAGTGCGAGATGGGGAAGGCGAGCTCGTCCCCGTAGAAGGTGTTAATGGCCTCGCCCTGCCTCGGCCCGCGCACCTCGAAGCCCGGCGGCACATACTCGGCTCTGAACTCCGCGAGCTCCTCCTCGCTAGTGTGCCCCTCAAAGAAACAATAATCTGTGAAGTGTTGCGCGCACTTGGAGCGGCCGTCGGCATCTGGATTGGTCTTGCCCATGCTCGCGGAGAAGGAGGCAGAACGCGAGCAGAGAAAGGAAAAGCACAGGAAGAGAGGGAAAGAAAGCAATAAAGGCACAGTACGGGGTTGGTGAGGGGGGGGGGTATTTATAGGAAAAGAAATCTGGGGCAGGCCGTCCAATCGGCTCAGCTCGCCACTCCAGCTCGCCACCCCAGCTCGCCACCCCAGCTCGCCACCCCAGCTCGCCGACTTCCGGCGCATCCCAACCAAGGCTAAGTCAAACGTTGCAGTATATTATTTGAATAATGCATGTTCAAGAATATTCTAAAAGCTACTTATTACAGATCAAGTTCAAGAATACAAAGTAGGGCGCGCAAGCAGGGAGAGCACTGGGATGCGAATGCCGGTCGGCTCGGCAAAGGAGCCGCCCTCTTACCTACCCCGGCCTCGCGACCCCCGCCCCCCAGACTGCCGCGCGCGGAGCAGCTCGCGGATCCTTCCCGAATTCCTCTGCGCCACCGAGAGACCGTCATCTATCTCGTCCAGGAGCCGGGAGGGGGACATCAGCTCGCCAGCCTGGCCGCTTCGCACCTCGTCGGCGAGACGCGCGTAGTCGCGTTGGAGCGTCTCGTTGACCCCCTGCACCTCGCGGAGGCCGCACACCAGCTTCTTGAGGAGCTTGACCTCCCTCCTCGTCAGCTCGCCTTGATCCAACTCGGGACCCAGGTAAGAGTCCAGCGAGCTTGGGGATGGGAGGGGAGAGTAGTGGGCTGCCCGCGAAGATTCCTCGGCAGCGGATTGGCTGGGAAGAGCTGTGAAGACAAGTGTCAGCAAGAAGAGAAACGCAGAAAAAACTCATGGGGCAAGAAGTCAAGCAAGATTGACCTGACGAGCTCGGAGGCTCAAAGGAGATGCGGGGAGGGATGAACCTGAGATCCTTCCCGCGACCTGGACCGCGAGCCCCCGACGAGAGGAGCTCGAATCCCGGGGTGGGGATGGTTCTCAGGCCCGCCCCCGCGACAACGTCAGTTTGCCGAGGAGAGGAGGCGCGCACCGGCGAGTTCGGTCTCTGCGAACTCACTGGCAGGATCCCAAAGAGAAGAGGCGGGTCCTGGGGACGGTTATCCGGTGCCATGAACCGCGAGTCCGCGGGAGTCGCCTCGCCTCGCGGTATGGGCTCCCGCGGCGTGGCGCCCTCCATGTCGTCAGGTTGGCCATCCGGGTCGTCGCCGACCACGACAACCTCTCTGTCCTTCTCAATAATTGTCCGACTGGAAGACCCGGTCTCGCGCTCCAGGGTGGCCCTCGGGTCGTGGTAAATGGGCTCGGCCGCCTGGGGAAAGGATTTCTACTTCTTGGAGATGGGCTCGGCAGAGTCAATTCGAGAAACTTTAGCAGGAACCGCCGTCAGGGCGGCTACGCGAGCTGCGGAAGCATGGCGAGTTCGGTGTAAGCGCTCTTGGATCTCCTTGGGAAGCGGCATCTTGGCAGGGTTAGAGCAAAGGGAATGGCAAGAGTCAGGCAGGTGGACAGGTGCACATATATATAGCCGCAGGTGGACCCCACCCGAAGATTCCCTCCAACTCGTCAACCCGCTTTCGCCGCACACTTGGGGTTGGATGTTTCTTTCCGAGCTTTGTCAAGCTCAAAAAGAGCGGGGATTATGTACAACCCCGTGTCCGGCGAGCAAGGTCGTCAGGAACCAGACAGGTCGGGCTGAAGGCAGTAGGCGAGCTCGGCAGTGGAGAGGTCGAGCCCGAGCTCGGCATTCGTCGACCAGAGCTCGGCGATCGTCGACCGGAGATCGGCATTCGTCGACCGGAGATCAGAATTCGCCGACCCCGAGCTCGGCATTCGCCGAGCTAGTCCCAGCTCGCGCCCTCGCAACGGAACTCGGCAACAGCAGGCGAACAGGACCTGCCGAGGTGACCAAGCCCCCCAGCTCGCATGGATGAATGAGGTACTTTTTACTGTTTTGCCCCCGCTGGTCTGCCTATAGCCCTTCAAAACAGCGGAGTTTGCCTGTTGGCAGACCCAGTCAAGGGTATTTTGGTAATTTCAGGTCAGTTCTTTCGGTTATTGGCAGTTCAGATTCTAAAAACTATAAATAGGACTCAAGGGGTACCCCAGAAGGCATGTTTCCTTGTGTCTTCCTGCTTCAGCTTCCAAGTGCTTTCTGAGGGTACCTTAGCTCGGCTTCTGGCTAAGGAGGGGAAGCGCTCTGAGAACTTCCGGGTGTGTGGTGGGACCTCCCCGCCGAGCCCTTGGGTCGGTTTCTCCTTGTTTTCTCCATTGTTTTGCTTGCAGGAGTGAAGTAGGTGCGAGACCACCCCTTCCCCAAGGGTCGAACTCCACAGGAGACCGAATTTTGGTTTCAACATTATGGTCTTGTTGACTCTTCTAAATGAGCATGTCCTTGAGAGTTCTTTAAATTGTTCATTGTGATGATTTCTTTAGCCGTTATTTATTTCATCGTCCCGACCTAACTCTACAATCTATAGGTCCTGTTTGTGAAAGATGGAAGACCAAAATAACAACACTTTTGCTTCATTCATTGGTAGCAATGACCTTAATCCAAAAATGGATCATAAACGAAAAGCAAAGTCAAATGATCCTGGTTGGAAATACGGTCATTGGCTCAATCTAAAAGATAAAAATACAGTTAAATGTAATTTGTGTGCTAGATTGATAAAGGGTGATATCAAAAGATTGAAGCAACACTTATGTGCCGGGTATGAAGATGTATCCAAGTGTTTTAAGACTACTTCTGAAATAGCAGCTGAGATATATTCAGCTTTAAATGCTAAAAAAAGGACAATGTGAATCTGACTGTTGATGATGACAATGAGAGTGGCCAAGAAAGAGAGCCAACAGGGTCACAAAATGTATCACAGGCATTATCTACAGCTAAAACGTTATTTATCTCAAGTTCTGGGACAAGTGCCAAAAAGAGGAAAGTAATCCACATGCCACAAAAAAGGGGGCCTATGGATGCTCATGTGAGGCGTGCTTCTGAAGATATAGTAGATGATAGATGTGCAAAAGGTCCTGCACAAACTACTATCGAGAGATATTTTAGATCATCTGAAGAGAAAAAGAGAGTTGATAGTTATGTTACTGATTGGTTCTATGAATGTGGAATTTCATTCAATGCTGCAAAGACACGAAGTTTTGAAGTCATGTTTGAAGCAGTTGGACAGTATGGGTCTGGTTATAAAGGTCCTAGTTATCATGATTTGAGAGTCTCATTGCTAAAAAATACAAAAGATAAAGTTATGGAGATGAAGACAAACTATAATGTGTACTGGAGAAGATATGGTTGCACACTTATGTCAGATGGTTGGACAGACAGGAGAGGGAGACATTTGATCAATTTTCGAGTCAACTGTCTAGAAGGATCCTATTTTATGTGTTCCGCAGATGCATCCAGTCATATTCAAGATGCTACAATATTATCAGAATTGTTTGATAGTAAAATTAGAGAGATAGGAGCAGAGTGTGTTGTTCAGGTAATTTTTTTGGTTTTATTAATTTAGTAATTTTCATATTTCAAGTTTAATAGTCTAAAACTTTCAATAATTACAAAGTTATGTTGTATGCACTCTGCAGGTGGTGACAGACAATGCTTCCAATTACAAGGCAGCTGGTAAAATTTTAATGGAAAAAAGACATACATTATTCTGAACTCCTTGTGCAGCTCATTGCATTGATCTCATGATAGAGGATATAGGCAAGCTACAACAAAACAAAACTGTGATAAGAAAGTCAAGAATGATTACAAATTTCATCTACAGACACACTCGTTTACTTGATGCAATAAGGACTACTATAGGTGGTGATCTAATGAGGCATTCGGTAACTAGATTTGCAACATCATTCCATACTCTACAAAGAGTGCTTAAGCATGAGGAGAAGCTGAAATTATTCTTTATGTCGCCCTCGTGGAATGCCGCTAATTTGGCAAAAACTGAATCCGAAAAACAGATTGTTAAAATAATACTTTCAACTTATTTTTGGAATGGAGTAAGAGATTGCATAAAAGGAGGAAAACCACTGATTGCCGCTTTGCTATTAGTAGATGGAGATGAAAGCTCGGTTATGCCTGAAGTATATATTGCAATGGAAGAAGTCAAACAAAAGATCAAACAACATTTTGATAACAAAGCAAGATTATTTAAAAAGATTATTGAGATTATTAAAAATAGATGGAAAAATCAAATGGAGCAAAAATTGTATAAGGCGGCTTTGTTTCTAAATCCAAGCAAATATTTTGAATACGAGAAACAAAATAATGATAATGCCTGTAAATTTCATGATGTTTTCAATGATGTTATTGCAAGACTAGTGTCCGATCAAGAATTGCAAGACAAGATTGCCGAGCAAGGTACTAACTACAAAGCATCTCTAAATAGTTTTGGAAAGCCTATGGCTATTAGGCAACGAACCAACTTAAATCCAAGTAAGTATTGTTTACGTTTTTATTTTTTCTTAAATTATTTATATGTCAAATAATTTATATTTGTCTTAAATGAATAGTGGACTGGTGGGGTGCACATGGAGGACCAAATGTTGACCTTACAAAGATATCATTGCGCATAATTGGCTTATGTTGTTCTTTTTTTAGTTGTGAGCGCAATTGGAGTACTTTTGAGTTTGTAAGTATACAAATATTCAATATAAAATTTAATATTTTTATATTTACTAATTTACCAATATGTTTGAAATTATCTTGATCCAGATTCACACAAAAAAAAGAAATAGATTGGAACATCAAAGGCTTAGTGATTTTATATACATCCAATATAATCGTCGTCTACAAGCACGATTCCAAAAAAGACGTGAAAAGGAAAGAAATTACAACTCTTTGGTGCTTGATGAGCTCGACTGGAGTAGAAAGTGGATGGTGAACAAACCAGGGGAAGCTCTAATTTTTGATGATGATAATCTCACATGAGATGTTGTAGAGAGAGCTCTTGGAACTGGGGCTCGAAATTTATGAAGTGAAGTTGGAACTAATCGTCAACTAAATGAACTAATAGCTCAAGGAGATGAAAATTTAGATCATTTTGGATTTGTCAATGATGATGAAAATATTTATGATAATTATGGGCAAATGGCGAGTACCTCAAACCAACCAAGCACATGCAATGTCAATGACGACTTACTAGATGATGATTCTAGTTGATCTTTTATGATTATTTAATGTTTATGTTAAAAATATTATTCATGCTAATATATTATTGTGCAATGGATGAAGACATTTTGGATTTGACCACAATACTAGACTGATATTTTTGTGTTCCTTTTTTTTGTTATTGCTTTCTCTGAAATCTGTATTGACCATTGATTGTCATTGTTTTTTCTTACTGTTACATGTTTACTGCTTCATGGTATTTGAGATAGTATGAATGTATTGAGCCTTGAGAATTGAGAATTTGAGATATCATGATTCATGAATACATGATATTGGAAGTTGGAACATTTGTGATTGCTACTTGTCTACTTCTTGTCATACCATGTGTTGAGAATTGAGATATGAAGATATCATGAATCCATGATATCAGAAGATTCAGAAGCTATACTTAGTTGCCTAGTTGCTAACTGCTACCTGTCCATATATGATATATCAGAAGCTATTCTTAGTTGCTAACTGATATGCTTAGTTAGTTGTCTAATGCTAACTGTCTATATATCAGTAGCTATTCTTAGTTGCTTACTGTTAACTGTTAGTCTGCTATGAAAAAAAAAAATCTCTGGTTGTGTTGGTACTTGGTAAACATTATCTCAAAAACAATGGAGCTTTACACTGCAGTTATTATAATAACCGCAGTCTAAAGTATGGCAGGGATGTTATAGACTGCGGTTATTATAGTAACCGCAGTCTATAGACGAATATAGACAGTGGTTATTCTAATAACATCATTCTATAGTCTTAAGGATATAAGTTGCGGTTATTTTATTAACCGCGGTATATAGCCTGCAGACTAAATACGGCGGATATTATAAAACCGCAATCTATAACATGTATACTATAAACTGCGGTTATTATAAAACCGCAGTCTATATCATGTATACTATAAACTGCGGTTTTTATAATAACCGCAGTTTATATCCTTCAGACTATAGACTGCGGTTATTATAATAACCGCAGTCTCTATACTGCCTTTTCAAAAAAAAAAATTGCGACTTGCTCGCCTTAGTGTCGTCTAGGTGTCCGCCTTGTCGCCTAAGCGTCAAAGCGCTCAGTGCTCGCCTTGGTTCGCCTTGACGTCGTGACAAGAATAGTCTCCACTGATTGCTAGGTCTGCACCAGGAGAGGCGGCGGCAACGGGCGTCGGAATCGGGGCGTACGGGAGCGACAGGATGGGCACTTCAGGAAACACTTTCTGTCAGTTTCGGGTTCGCCCTAACTCATGCATCTCCAAGTCCTAAGGCAGCAGATATATATATCCTGTAGCATAAAAAGGCTTGAACCATCGCTATCCGCAGACCCAGAACAGGAATGAGATGACTCGACGAATCGACGAGATGTCTCGACGCACTCAATGTCTTGGCTATGTGGTCTCGACGCACTCAACGCCTTGGCTGTGTGGTCTCGATGCACTCAACGTCTTGGCTGTGTGGTCTCGACGCACTCAACGTCTTCAAGTGCTTGGTCCTTCACTTATCACATATGAGTAAGACCAACAAAATTCATTCCTCCAACTTCTCCAAATGCTCTAATGTGCGACCTTATAGACTCATATCGTGTTGGCAGTGAGACTACTTGTTTGACCACTTCATGATCATCATGGTAAAACCAACAGTCTCTCACTTGATCTTGAACGTATCAAACAAAAGCCTCACAAACAATGAACAACATCTAGCAATGCATCATTGCTCCTCAAGCAATAAGAGTTCAAAACTCAATAAGCTTTTATGACCAATGTATCAGTGTTGTCATGTCTCTTAGTCTCTTACATCCGGATAGAACTAGATGCATGGACCGTGTCACCATCAAAATTGTTCAATCAAAGTTTCTTAATCTAGAATGGACTTCTGAAAATTGGTGAGCTCAATATCACATATTAACTCAACCAAGCATGATCATGCATTTCTCAGTCTCATTCCATCAAGAGGATCATGGATGCAAGCATGTAACTCCTGTCAAATAGGAGTACAAATCTCATTTTTGTCCACACACAAACAGTCAAATGACTCGTAACATACCCAATAACCACTGTCATCGTAAACATTTCTTAAGGAAGACTTTTGATGGCATCAAAATATGTTCTTCCTCACTTGATGAATGTTGTGACTTCAGGTCAAAGAACCACAAACACTATTGTCACTTGATACTTACTTGTGACACGTTCATATAACAATCCACAAAGTAGTTTCATGATGAGTCTGTCCAGTACAACTTGTTCACTAACAAATACTCATGTGATGACTTGATATCACAATATCATGACCTGTGAGAGAGCCGGTCATCGGTCAACGTACATGCTAGTCTTAATGTATCATCATTGTCCTGGACTTCTAAGATGTTACGCCGACCAGGGACCATTTAAGAATGAAGCCTCTAAGAAACATAGGCTCTCACATTCAAGTCATCAACTTGAATTCTATGAAAACAAACATTTTAAGGGCATTTATCACGTTAATTAATCTAACATAGAAATAAATTGACATAATAAAAAAACTTGTCATAAATATAAAATGAAATACATAGTACTCTATTCATCAAATGATTTACAACAACCGACAAACATACAATTCACAAGACTCTCACTAGAGTTGATCATTCGGGTATCTAATACTCATTGATCTAGTATAACCATCATGATTTCTTTGTGCAAGAAGTTTCGTCAGTGGATCCGCAATATTTTTTTCAGTCAATACTCTGCATATACTCACATCTCCTTGATCGATAATCTCTCGAATAAGATGTAATCGACGAAGTATGTACTTGGAGGGTTGGTGGGATCTAGGTTCCTTAGCCTGTGCAATTGCATTGTTGTTGTCACGGTAGAGAACTACGGGATTAACAATGCTAGGAACGACATCAAGCTCGACGATGAATTTCCTAATCAACACAGCCTCCTTCGCTGCATTTGCGGCGACAATATACTCGGTCTCAGTTGTAAAATCAGCAACTGTCTCTTGCTTGGAACTCTTCCAGCTAACAACTTCTCCATTCAAGCAAAACACAAATCCTAACTGAGACTTTGAGTCGTCTCAATCAGTTTGGAAGTCAGCATCTGTGTAACCCTTTACAACGAGCTCTTCCTTTGCACCAAATACCAAGAATACATCTTTTGTCCTCTTAAGCACTTTAGGATATTCTTGACAGTGATCCAGTGACCATCACCAGGATCAGACTGTTATTTGCTAGTCATGTTCAAAGCATAAGAGACATCAGGGCGAGTGCATAACATTGCATACATGATTGATCCAATTGCCGAAGTATATAAATCAACTTCACGTGATCCTTATCTTCAAAATATTTCAGACACTGGTCCTTAGAGAGACCCACAGCATGAAACATGGGTAAGAATCCTTTCTTGAACTGAAGCATGTTGAACCGTTTCAACACCTTCTCAATGTATATACTTTAGGTCAAACTCATCAACTTATTTGATCTATCTCTATAGATCTTAATACTAAGTATATAAGTTGTTTCACCCAAGTCTTTCATATAAAAGCAGTCCGCTGGGTTATTCTTAACAACTTGCAGTGTCGGAATGTCATTCCCGATCAGTAGTATGTCATCCACATACAATATCAGGAAGACGATACTCACGCTAACTCTTTTGTAGACACAAGGTTCATCTTCATACTTGATAAAACCAAACTCTTTGATTTTTTTCATCAAAATGAAGATTTCAACTTCGAAAATCTTGTTTTAATTCATAAATGGATCTCTGTAGCTTACATATTTTAGTGGTTTCACCTAGAAATACAAAACTCTCGGGTTGTGTCATATATACTCTCTCAATGAGATTTCTATTTAGAAAATTCGTTTTGACATTCATCTGTCAGATCTCGTAGTCATTATACCCAACAATAGCAAGCAGAATTCTGATAGACTTAATCACAGCAACAGAGAAAAAGGTCTCATCATAGTCAACACCATAAATTTGCTTGAAACCTTTAGTCACTAATCGTCTATTGAATGTTTGTATATTCTCATCCAAGTTTGTCTTCTTCTTGAAGACTCACTTGCACCCTATGGGTCGTACCCTTTCAGGTGCTTTTACCAAAGTCCAAACTTAGTTTGCATACATGGAGTCCATTTAAATTTCATAGCCTCAAACCACTTCTCGAAGTCCGGTCCACTCATAGTCCCTTGGTAGGTTGCAAGCTCATCATCATGATCAAGTTCCAATTCTGATTCATTCATTGTTTGTGGTTCCTGAACTTCAAGTTCCGTCTTTGTAGTCTTTCTGGATAAGAACTCTTTCTCCAAAAAAACACAAGTTCTTGCGACAAACATTTTGCACTCAGACGGCAGGTAGAAGTAACACTCTTTGGTTTCCCTGAGATACCACACAAGATAACACTTATCTGACGTCGCATGTATGTCTCACAGCCCCAAATCTTCATGAAGGACATACCAGGACGCTTCTCAGTCTACATCACATATGTTGTCTTTTGAACAGTTTTCTTTGGAGCACGATTTAATGTGAAAACAACAGTCTCTAAAACAAAATTCCAAAAAGAAACAGGTAAATCTGCATGACTCATCATCGACCGCATCATGTCTAACAGAGTACGATTCCTCCTCTCAGATACACCATTATGTTGGGGTGTTATAGGTGGAGTGAGTTGTGATACAATATCATACTCTTTTAGATGATCACGAAACTCATGATTTAGGTATTCGTCACCTCAATCAGATCGGAGTGCTTTAACCCTTTTTCATAACTCATTTTCTACTTCACTTTTAAACTCTTTGAACTTTTCAAAGGTTTTGGATTTGCATTTCATAAGATACACATATTTATATCTAATGAAATCATCAGTAAATGCAACGAAGTAGAAGTACATACCTCTAGACATAGAATTCATGAGTCCACATACAACACTATCTATTACACCCAAGAGATCACCAGCCCTCTCAGTATGACCAGTAAAAGGGACTTTAGTCATCTTGCCTAATAAACAGGATTTGCATCTATAAAATGATTCATAATCAAATGAGTCTAGTAGTCCATCTTTATGAAGCTTGGATATGCGTTTCTCATTTATATGGTCCAAACGACAATGTCAAAGGTATGTAGGATTTGAGTCATTCGTTTTTAGTCTTTTAGTATTTTTTATATTATAGATCGAATGATTTAAGTTCAAAACATACAAATCATTAAATATTTGGGCTACACCATAACAAACATCATTCATAAAAATTGAACAGCAGTTGTTCTTAATTATAAATGAAAAGTCTTTCATGTCTAAACATGAAACAGATATAATGTTTTTAGTTATGGAAAGTATGAAATAACAGTTATCTAGTTTTATTACAAGCCTTGTGGGCAAAGAAAGACAGTAGACACCAACGACGGCAGCAACTGTTGCTCAATTTCCAACACGTAAGTTCACCTCTCCTTTACCCAGCAATCTCCTTCCTAGTTCATGCACATTTGTACAAATGTGAGAACCACATCTGGTATCTAATACCCAAGATGAAAGAGTAGAAAGATTTATCTCTATAATATAAATACTTGAAGCGGAAGTCATACCTCCCTTCATCTTCTGCAGACCTTCAATGTAAGAACAATTTCTCCTCCAATGACCAGCCTTGCCATAGTGGTGACATTTCCCTTCCTGTGTCACGCCCTTCTTCTTTAGTGTTGAAGACTTGTGGTCAAGAGATGACTTAGGTACAACTTTAGTATTTTTAAACCCATTAGCTTTGCCCTTTTCTTTATGCGTCATCAATATGTGGCTAGTAGGCTTGACCTTCTCCATATTGATCTTGGTAGTTCTTAACATCCCTACAAGCTCGGACAGTGCCTTGTCTATCTCATTCATGTTTTAGTTCAAGACAAACTGCTCATAGCTTTCCGACAACGATTGTAGGATCGGATCAGTAGTCAACTCTTGGCCCAAAGGAAAGCTTAGTCTTTCAAGGTTTTTTATATACCTAATCATCTTGAGTATGTGAGTGTCTACTAGGTCTCGAGCTCCCATCTTGCACAGAAACAACGTCTTGGTGACGTCAAACCACTCTTATCGAGTTTGCCCTTGAACCATTTTCTTAAGTTGATCGTCAATCTCTTTACAATCCATGTTCTCATGTTGCTTCTGAAACTCAGAGTTCGTGGTGGCAAGCATGAGACATTCGACATCCAAGGAGTCGTCATTATACTTCTTATAAGCATCTTTATCTACCCGAGCGGCAGAGGTGTTTGGCTCAGCAGGGGGATCTACTTCCAAGACATGGAGCTTATGCACTTACCTAAGAACAATTCTCAGGTTCATGTACCAGTCCAGATAAATAGTCCCGCTCAGTTTGTCCTTCTCAAGGATAGCTCTGAGGGACAAGGTGGAGTGAGATCCATTTGTGAAAATTATACAAAGAATTTATGCAAAGAAAACTCAGTACTATTTTTCAAAATATATCTTTATTTTAATATATACTTTAATTAAATACTTCTACTATTTTAATCAAATTGATAACCCTCAATATCAATTCAGAGAGTTTATGAGAGCTACCCTTTAGTGAACAAGATCCGTATTTCACCAACATCATGAGTCAGCTTTGACTTTTCTCTCGCAATGTAATTATTTAGATATGCAACACTTGTCAATTGCATCATCATGCAACTCTTATATGATTGATAAATAACTCTTTACTTGTATCCATCATATGGTGCATGACAACCCTATGCCTCTGGGAACTCAACCTTTGAGGTCACCCAGTTAAGTTTAACGGTTTAACCCGATGTCGACATTGGGATATCACAATTATCCACTCGCACATTTACCAAGATAGATTAATGCATTTTGCTTTGACAAACTCACACTTCATCGATCGAGATAGGAAGAGTGTCATCCATCAGAAGGCATCCACACACTTAATATTGGATAAGAGATTTTATAATAATTGATCAACATTTGATGCTCCGAGAATAGATATGGGCATTTAGAACACTTCTAAATCTCTAAATCTACACACACCAGATGCAGAAAACTTCTGAAACAATGATCATCGACAACCTGGCTTTGATACCACTGTAGGGTTTTACTTGATAGCACATCAAATGTGCGCAGCGGAATAAAGTTTAAGAAAACCCTAAAGATAAACTTAGATCTTGCGATGAACATTAATAAAAAAGTTTGCATAACATAAAATAAGAGTATACCTGAGTAAAATTGAGTCGGCACTAAATCAATATACTCCAGAACAGTTCTTGGCCGGCGGATGAATTCACGCAAAACGGATTTGCGAATCTACAAGAATCTACACAAACGGGGAGAACAGCGGCACCTTGTAAAACAAGATCCAGGATGGAGAATGGAAAGCCCTCTGCGTCTCCACAAATTGCTAGGTCTACACCATGAGAGGCAGTGGCGACGGGCGACGGGCGCCGGAATCGGGGCTTACAGGAGCGACAGGATCGTCACTTCAGGAAACACTTTCCGTCAATTTCGGGTTCGCCCTAACTCATGCATCTCCAAGCCCTAAGGCAACAGATATATATAGCCAAGAGCATAAACAGGCTTGAACTGTCGCTATCCGCAGACCCAGAACATGAATGAGATGACTCGACGAATTGACGAGATGTCTCGACGCACTCAACACCCCGGTTGCGTAGTTTAAACGCACTTAACGCCTTGGTCGTGTGGTCTCAACGCACTCAACGCCTTGGCCGTGTTGTCTGAACGCACTCAACGCCTTGGCTGTGTGGTCTCAACGCACTCAACGCCTTGGTTGTGTGGTCTCAACGCACTCAACGCCTTGGTTGTGCGGTCTTGACTCACTCGACGCCTTCAAGTGCTTGGTCCTTCACTCACCACATATGAGTAAGACCAACAAAATCCATTCCTCCAATTTCTCCAAACGCTCTTATGTGCGACCCTATAGGCTCATATCGCGTTGGTCGTGAGACTGTCTGTTTGACCACTTTCAGATCATCATGGTAACATTAACAATTTTAGGTGGTCTATAGGGGGCTGGGAGGCTGTTGGGGGCATGTCTAGCCGTTTTCAGAAGGGAGAGGGCTAAAAATGGCTGTGGGAAGATGTTTCCAGCAGCAGCTAACTGTTTAAAGCCTTCCTGGGCAGGTTCTTACAGCTGCCAGTGGAATGGGGGTGCAAGGAGTGGGTCGCCGGCTGTTTTGGAAGAAGTGGGGGCTTGGCTATGGTTGAGAATGGGGATCCACGTGAGAGGAGAGGGGCTGCTGAATGAGAGTAGTGGAGGTTCGGTTAGAGGCTGAAAATGTGAGAATGAGGGATAAGTGGGAGAGTGGGCTCATGGGAGGAGAGAAACTTTAAGGGGTAGTGGCCCTAAACTTTAGGAAGAGGGGATAATGGGGTTAGTGGGATAGTAATGGCGATTAATTATTATGTGGTGGCCGGAGGTGCCCGCCGGAGGCTGCCAAAAGTGATGGAAGTATCCAGAGGTGTTTTCCGGCAATCATCGGAAAATGAAAAATGTAAAGGATTTTGTGAAGGTGACGGTGGCTTGACGTAGATTCCCGGAAATGATTTCCGGTAATCGCCAAAAATTGAAGACGGATAGAACTGGATAAGGAGGTGGCCAAAGGATTTTGGAGGGGAGTTGAGGTCATGGTAGTGGTCGGCTAGTGGAGGTGGGGAGGAAGGGGGCCGGCGAATGAAGGTGGAGGGGAGGCCGACTACGAGGTGTAGAGGGGATGGGGAGGAGATAATTTCCAAGCTTCGGCACTCGGATTTTCGGTATCGGTACTGGGTGATCGAAAGGGGCAATTTTTTTCTTTACTTAACTTTTAATACCATCCAATTGAACCCTCTATTCTTATTTATAGACTGTGGGGTCATCATGGATGGTAATGATTCTCCGATCATGATGGTCTACACTAATACATGAAATAAAATTCAAAAAAATATAGAAAAATAACAAAACATCGGATCGGCAATCCATATAAAATGGATGGCTCTGATCGTCGTGTAGATCGATATGTGTCGCGATCTCCTTCGAAGTATGAATCCTCCTAGGCCATTGCATAAGTCTTCACTTTCATTTGCATTAAACAAGAAGCAAGTTTTCAAAGAAGCGTGTAAAGTATAAAGCTTTGCATAAGCTAGGTAACATACTGATAAATCAACTTTATAAAAAATCAATCAAAATGAAAATTACCTTTCTCTTCTTGTTTCTTTTTCTTTTCTCTAGGAATATAAGTTCCATCCGCTTTTGTGACACAGTCAGACTTCATTTTTGCATATTGAATTCTCTGCAAAAAGTAAATTATGCAAATTAGAATCTCAATTTCAAGCATCAACATTCCAAGAAACATAAAACTTGTAATAATAATAATAATAATAATAATAATAATAATAATAAAATATTCTAACAACAATGGTATCGTTGGATGAAGAAACTTGATACATTTATCTTTCTTAGTTGGATTCTTCAATACCCTAAGACTACAAGGTTTGAGTATGAATCAGCTGGAAAACCATATGGCCTAAATAAATTGTGTAGTTTTTATTGGAAAAGCCCATGTAAAAGGCCCATTTAATGGCCCACTTTATTTATTTTCTTTCTCCTCCTTTAGTCTCACATCATGTATAGGATTTATTCTTCTCTCTTCTCTCCTATATATTTGTATTCTCTCCTTGTATTTACATACTTGAATAATACATACAAGCTTTGGGCACTATCAACATGGTATCAGAGCCAGGTTCCTTCTAGCTGCGACCTGTCTTTTTTTTGTCCACTCGGTCTCCTGCGGACTGCCCTTCTGCATCCGCCTCTCTGCGGACTGCCCTTCTGCATCCGCCTCCCTGCGAACTGCCCCTCTGCATCTGTCCGCTCGGCTATCCTGCGGACTGCCTTCCTGTCCGCTCCGGTCTCGTGCGGACTGCCCTTCTGCTTCCGCCTCTCTTCTCTCCCTCTGTGGTTCCACCCTCCTCAGGCTTCTTATAGCCATCTTCTGCTCTGACTCGTGGGGCCAACCTCTCCTATCCGCTCCGGACGATCCTTCATGTCCGCTGCACTCTCTGTTTGTGTCCGCTCGAGCCTCTTTACTCGCGGACTGCTCACTCTAGCCCGCTTTGTTTCTGTCCGCTCGAGCCTCTGTGCTCGCGGACTCCCTATCCGCAGTCTCTTGCGGACTGCTCCTGTCCGTTGCGGGCTCTCCTTGTGTCCGTTGTGCGCTCTTCTCTTGCTGTGTGGCTTCTTCCTCGCGATCTCTTCTTCAGTCCGCCACGGTGTTTTTCAGCGGCCTGCCCCAGTCCGCTGCGATCTGCTCCACACTGCTGCGACCTCTGCCGCGGACTGCCCCCAGTTCGCCGCGACCTCCTCCAAGCTCTGCTCCAAACCGCTGCGACCTTTGTTGCGGACTGCTCCAACTCTGCTTTAAACCGCTGAGATCTGCTCCACACCGCTGCGACCTCTTCCAATTCGCCGCGACCTCCTTTCGCGGACTGCTCCTGTTCGCCGCGACCTCACCCTGTTCGCCGCGACCTCACCCAGTTCGTCGCGACCTCCTCCAGTCCGCCGCGACCTCCTTTCACCCGCTGCTTGCCGCGCGGTTTGTTCTCTTCGTGCCCTGCTGTAGTCGTCATGTCCTCCAGCGACTCCACTACCGCTCAACCCCCGGCTGACCACGTGGCTCCTCTCGAACTCCGCGATGAGCTTCGGATTACTACTATTTCCCTCTCTGGCAAGTCCAACTTCATCCCATGGGTCCACTCCGTCCGCCGGGTCTTACAGGCCAAGGGTCTTGCACGTCACCTTACCCAGGGCTCACCAACTCCTCCTACTGATGATTGGCTCCGAAATGACGGTCGCGTCCAGACCTGGATCCTGAACTCGGTGGAGGGTGAGCCGTACCAGATGATCATGTATCATGAGACCGCCAAAGCCATGTGGGATGAACTTCATTCGTTGTACTCAGGGAAGGACAGCCTTCAGCATCTTTTTGACATCATCACTGATCTTCAAGCCTTGGATGTTGGCAAAGCTCTGGACATGACCTCCTTCGTGGCCCGTGCTAAAACTCTCACGGAGGCCTGGATTCAGCACCAGCCCGCGACTACTGATCTCGCTGCCCAACGCGCCCAGAAGGAGGCTGTTTGTATTGCTATGATTATGGCTCGCGTCCCGCCACACCTGCACAGTATCCGGGCCCAGGTTCTGGCTTCACCCACTACCCCTTCCTTCTCCGATGTCTGCTCGATGTTACTTCGCGTACCACCTCCACCGGAGGCTCCTGCACCACCCTCGCCGGCCCTTCTTCAGCAGGCCCTTCCTCCTTTACTTCCACAACCCTCTTTTACTCGGGGTGGACGTACGGGCTCCCGTGGGCGGGGCCGTGGTGGCCGCGGACGGCCCAAGTGCACCTACTGCGGCCGGGATGGCCATACTGAAGCAGTCTGTCACAAGAAACATGGCTACCCTCCGCGCCCGCCTACTGTCGCTGTTGCCGATAGCTCTCCTCCGACTGGTACGGATCTTGAGGCTCTTCGCCTTCAGCTGCAACAACTTCATGGGCTCCTCAACCCTCCATCTGCTTCCATTGCCTCCACCTCCCATGCAGGTATTATCTCCACCTCCACTACAGGTCCTGCATGTCTTTCCTCCGGATCTCGCTGGATCCTGGACTCGGGAGCCACCCACCACATCACTTTCATGCGGCCGCCCCAGTTCTCTGCTGCTGCTCATCCCCCGTCTATTACTGTGGCCAATGGTGCGCTTGTCCCGGTCTCGCGCTGATCTCTTCCTCCCTCCCTCCCTCTCTTCGTTCCGTTCTTTATGTGACAGCATCACCTTTTAATTTACTCTCTGTTGGTCGTATTACTACTGATATGAATTGCTTTATCACCTTCACCTCTTCTGGTTTTTTGATACAGGATCAGCAGACGCGGATTACCATTGGTAGGGGTCGACTGCAGAACGGGTTCTACCTCCTCGATGTCTCTCCCACATCCCTTTCCTCTGTTTCCTCGTCTGATTGGGATTGTCGGCTTGGGCATGCCCCTCTACCTATCCTCCAGAAGGCGCTTCCAGACCTTTCTCTTCCTGCTTTTAAATGTGATTCTTGTATTATTGGCAAACAGCCTCGCTCTTCTTATCCCGTTCATTGTACTAGGAGCTCTGCTCCGTTTGATTTAATACATTCTGATATTTGGGGACCGTATAAAGTTTCTAGCATTTCTGGTTATCGTTATTTTATAACATTTATTGATGATTACTCTCGCACTACCTGGTTGTATCTCCTACATGATCGCTCTGAGCTTCCTCGTGTCTTTCAGGCGTTTGTGTTAGAGACTCGTACGCAATTCTCTACCACCATTAAAACTTTTCGCTCTGATAATGCCCGGGAATACACTAGCCACGAGTTTGTCACTCTCTGCGCAAACTTCGGTATTGTTCACCAGACCTCTTGTCCCTACACCCCTCAACAAAACGGGGTCGCCGAACGAAAGAACCGTCACTTGCTTGATGTTGCTCGCTCCCTCATGCTTCACATGCACGTTCCCAAAGTATTCTGGAACTTTGCGGTGTCCACTGCATGTTTTCTTATCAACCGTCTCCCCTCTCCGGTTCTCCAGAACGCTACCCCCTTCAGCCTTCTTTTTCCCTCCACACCCGCCTTCCCCCTCACCCCCTGGGTTTTTGGATGTACCTGCTTTGTCCATCACCTGGGCCCCACTCTTGACAAACTGGATCCCCGTGCGGCCAAACACATTTTCGTCGGCTACTCCCGCACCCAAAAGGGCTATGTTTGCTACTCTCCGCTCACCCGGAAGGTCTCTGTATCGGCTGATGTTACTTTCTGGGAGGATCAACCCTTCTTCCCTCCCCCTTTGCCACCACTTCTCCCACCACCTCCTACAACACCCTCCCTCCCACGGCCGGTGATCCCCGTCCACTCACCTCCCACCATCCCTCCGCCTCCTCCCACCCTTGACCCTCCTCGACCCCCCGTCATTCGGGTCTACACTCGTCGCCCTCTTCCTCCCATTGCTCTTCTGCAGTCGGCTTCGACCTCGGCTTCTCCGTGTTCTGCTGCTCCGGTGTCGGCCTCTACCGCTCATCCAATGGCGGACTATGTTTCTCTCCATCGCCTCTCTCCACCTCTTCAGACCTTGGCTACTTCGCTATCCTCGGTCTCTATTCCTACTTCTGTCCAGGACGCTCTTCAACATCCTGGGTGGCGTGCGGCCATGGAAGACGAGATGGCTGCTCTTTGGGCCAACCAGACTTGGACCTTGGTGCCCCTTCCTCCCGGCCAGAAACCTGTTGGGTGCAAATGGGTCTTCGTCATTAAACATGCTCCTGATGGGAAAATTGATCGCCTCAAAGCTCGTTTGGTTGCTCGTGGCTTCACCCAGCAACAGGGGCTGGACTATGACGAGACTTTCTCTCCGGTCGCTAAGCTCAACACGGTCCGCATTCTCATTTCTGTTGTTGTCCATCGCCAATGGCCCTTATTTCAACTCGACGTCAAGAACGCTTTCCTGAATGGCGACCTTCAGGAAACGGTTTACATGCAACAACCTCCCGGGTTTGAGACCACGGGGGAGTCACGGGTTTGTCATCTTCTCAAATCACTATATGGTCTCAAACAATCCCCTCGGGCATGGTTCGACAAGTTCAGCAAAGCTCTCCGGGAAATTGGCTTCACTCGCAGCTCGGCTGACTTCTCATTGTTTACTCGCCACCAGGCCACTGGTACGATTCTCCTATTGGTATATGTCGACGACATCATTATTACTGGCAGTGACTTGGACAGCATACAGGCCGTTAAGCTACATCTGACCTCCGTCTTCCAAACTAAAGATCTGGGACATCTTCGGTACTTCCTCGGTCTGGAAGTGGTCAGACGGTCAGATGGGTTGGTTCTCTCTCAGCGCAAATATTGCCTGGATCTTCTTCATGATGCAGGCTACTCTGGCTGCAAACCTATTAACACTCTCATGTATGCAAATCACAAAATATGTGCTCAGGGCTCGGATTCTGATTCGCTTCTAACAAATCCAGAATATTACTGTCGTCTAGTTGGGAAGCTTATCTACCTAACAGTTACAAGACCTGATATATCTTTCGCTGTGGGACTTGTGAGTCGCTATATGCACTCTCCTCGAAGCTCTCATCTCCAGGCTGTGGAACGCATTCTCGAATATCTTAAGACAGCTCCTGGCCAAGGACTTGTATACAAAACCTCATCTTCCATTCCTACACTAGTGGCATACTCTGATGCCGACTACGCTGGCTCCCTCGACGATCGACGATCTACTAGCGGGTTTTGCACCTATTTTGGAGGACATCTAATTACTTGGTGAAGCAAGAAACAAGCAGTGGTTGCTCGATCCTCAGCAGAAGCAGAATATCGGGCAATGGCTGCTGTGGTCTCTGAACTCACATGGATTGAGAGTCTCCTTACCGACCTTGGAGTTAAACTACCTTCACCAGCTCTCCTCCTATGTGACAGTCAAGCTGTCATACATATTGCTAAAAACTCGGTCTTTCATGAAAGAACAAAGCATATTGAGGTAGATTGTCATTTCATCCGAGAGAAAGTCCACATGAAGAAGATCGAGCTCAAGCATGTTCCGGGTACTGAACAGGTTGCTGACATCCTCACCAAAGCTCTACCTAGTACCCTCTTCTATCAGTGCCTATCCAAGCTTGGCGCATACGACTTGTACGCTCCAGCTTGCGGGGGAGTATTGGAAAAGCCCATGTAAAAGTCCCATTTAATGGCCCACTTTATTTATTTTCTTTCTCCTCCTTCTTTAGTCCCACATCATGTATAGGATTTATTCTTCTCTCTTCTCTCCTATATATTTGTATTCTCTCCTTGTATTTACATACTTGAATAATACATACAAGCTTTGGGCACTATCAACAGTTTTCAACATTTTTAACAACATGAATATAAAAGATGATCCACAAATACTAAAATAAATGCTACAATCCTGCAAAAAACCACAAAAGAAACAGTAAAGCACTAATGTAAGGTCTCATTGTTTGTAGATAGAAAGTATAAATAATATCATCATCGTCAATAGTTCTTCCAACTAATTGTGGTTGGCTTTACAAAAAAAGGCTTTAAGAAACCTCATTTTTATAAATGTGGTGGGTTATAAATGGAGAAAGTGTTTGGATAAACTCTGTTTGCAGTGATGTTCAAAATGAAGAATTATTTGCTAAAATAGAGATAGCAATTACATATGATGTTATTTTCATCTTTTAAAATGACAAGCTCAGACAAATGATATGATTTGATAAACAGAAATCATATCCTTGGAATGGATGGAAGCTTCCAACCATAAACATAATCAAAGCTCAAACAAAAAAATAAATTTCCCCAAACAGGGAAAAAAATCAAATCAAACTTCAAACAGAAACCTTCCAACAATTGATATGACAAAAAAATCGCAAACAAACAAAGTTTGGATTTAAGCAAAAAAAAGGTCGATGCCAGACCTTGGAACTGATGAAAGCTTTGAGACAAATATAGAGAATCGATGGAACCTGGAATCAATGAAAGTCGGACCTTAGAATCCTAGATATTAAAGGCGCAAGGCGCACCAAGGCGCAAAAGGGTCTTGGAGTCTAGGCGCAAGGCTCAAGGCACAGGGGCGCGCCTAACGAAGGCAAGGCGCAACCACATTCATTTTAAAAAATAAGCATCAAACAACAGTGCATCTTCTTGATCTGATTTTTCATCTATTTTACTCCTTAAATATTCATTACTATTATTTATATATCTTAAAATAGAATTAATGGGATCACTTGCATCATATCTAAAACATTAACACTCGAATCTTGCAAAAACTATTGAGTTCTTACAAAGGTTTTTTTTTTTGAAAAAAAGATTTGTAACAAAAATCACACCCGAACGAGCCTTTTATGCTTCAAAGGCGCAAGCCTCTGAGCCTGTTGAGCCTGGAGCCTTAGGCGCAACTTTAACAACATAGCTTAGAATAGTGCGAAATCCCTGAAAACTGGAATAGATGGAGAATATGTGCTATTTCCAGCATAGGAGTTCTAAAAATATGTGAAATACCTGGAACTGAAAAACCTGGAGTAGATGGAATCTTAGCTATTAGCCAGGAGTTAATTTGGAGGCAAAGGAGGCTTACGAAGCACAGATACTTAAAAAGATCCTACGTATCGGCTCGAACACGTTTTGGATACCGGAAACGTCCGAAAACATTTTTTAAAATAAAAAAACAAAATAAATTCAGAATCGCGTAGGATGCGCGATTTCGCGAAAAGAAATAACAGGATTCATGGGTTTAGGCTTTCATTCCTCACGCCCTGATGTTGCCGCTCGAGGATTTGCTCCTGACTCGTCGGCGCGCTGGCAAGCTCCTCTCTTCTTCCTCCTCCTTAGCCTCTTCTTCTTCTTCATCTTCTTCTTCTTCGGCCCGAAGTCACGATTCACGGGTTTCACTAGTTTAGGTTTTCACTTCTTCTTATTCTTCTTCGTCTTCTTCTTCGTTTTATTCTTCTTCGTCTTCTTCGTCTTCGTCTTCGTCTTCTTCTTCCGACCGAACGGGTTTCACTGGTTTTCTTTTTCTTCTTCCCATGTTGATGTGACATGTTGATGTGACATGTTGCTTGATCCCAATTTTTTGTTCTAATATATGTTTGGATTCTTTGTTAAATCTCAGGTTTATTCATTATTTTGAAGATCTGTGTTAAACCACCAACATTCATACTGCAAATTTCTTTTAATTAATTTTGTTGAGAAGCTTGGTCGCTTCAAGCCTTCAACTCCAGAATCTCTATGGAAGAGTTTTTTATGACCATTAAGCTCATTATCTTTTGTTCACCTTGTCTTACATATCATGACGAATTGGTATCATCTTGATCATGCACTTACATGCAACTAAAAACAACTTTAATTTAACTGTATAACAAGATTTCGCCATTGAGACTATACTAGTGCTTTTTCTTCAATTACTACTCAATTGTGTTGTATGCTACTCAATTATGCTGTAATTGCTGTTTTCACTACAATTACTGCTCAATTATGCTGTAATAAAGAGTCTCAAACTTGCTTTGAATTTTTTATATTTTTCCCAATTATGTGATTCTTCTTTCCATTAAAAATGATCTCATACATAACTTATGTTATGAATTTCATTATTGTTTAAATTAGGTCTTATCTTCCATACCATGGATTCAAGTAGCGGCGTTACTGAAAATGACGAAAAGACTCTTTGAAAATATGTGACAAGAAGGAATAAGTTAACTGAAGGAGGTAGAAGCATAAGTTGGACATGTAATTTTTGTGGTAAGTCCTACAAAAGCTCATACACTCGTGTGAAGGGTCATTTACTGAGGATCAAAAGTAGCGGAATTGGAGCATGTACCAAGGTTCTGACCTCTACATACAAGGACATGTTGAAGGAAGATAAAAAAGCTCAAGAGCTTATTGAGCGAAGATTTCCAAAATTTATATCGGTAGTTCCAAGTACTATAAGTGGAGTTGGAAGTGTTGGGAGTGTTGGTGATAAACGAATAAGAAATAATGATCCGAGCAGTAGAGAAAAGAATCTAATTTCTTGTGCATTCAATAATGAGGATAAAGCTAATTTAGATACTTTAATTGCTAGGGCATTTTATTCGGCGGAGTTACCTTTCAATCTAGCAAGAAATCCTTATTTGAGGGAATCATATTCTTTTGCCGCTAGTCATAACCTTGCGGAATACGTGCCACCCGGATATAATTCACTAAGAATCACATTGTCGTTGAAGGAGAAGATCGAAATTGAAAAAAGACTAGCTCACATTCGAGAGATGTGTGTAGAGAAAGGAGTTAGCATTGTAAGTGACGGATGGAGCGATCCATAAAAAAGACCACTGATTAATTTTATGGCAATAACCGATTCAAAAGCAATGTTCTTAAAGGCGGTTAATTGTGAAGATCGAACCAAGGACAAGTATTTATTGCCTCTTTGATTAAAAAGGTATTTTAGAAATCGGATATGAAAAGGTGGTTCGAGTAATAACGGATAATGCGGCGAATTGCAAGGGGGCGGGACAACTAATTGAGAGTGAGTTTCCATCGATTTTTTGGACGTCTTGTGTGGTGCACACTCTCAATCTAACTTTGAAGAACATATGTAACGCTAAGAATTCGGAAAATAATATGGTTACATATGAAGAATTTTTGTGGATTACCCATATTGGTGATGATGTCATGTTCATTAAAAACTATATAATGAATAATTCCATGAGATTAGCTATATTTAATGAGTTTGTGAGCTTGAAATTATTATCAATTGCCGAAACTCGTTTTACATCAATTATCATCATATTAAAACATATGAAAGAGAAGGTTTTGGATGATAATTGGTGGGATTCCATTGAGTATATTCTTTCATTCACCGCTCTAATATATGACATGATTCGTTTTTGCGATACAGATAAGCCTTGTCTTCACCTAATATAGGATATGTGGGACACAATGATTGAAAGGGTGAGGAAGGTTATCTACTCTCATGAGAGGAAAAGAGAAGAAGACATGTCTACCTTTTTTGAGGTAGTACATGTTATCCTAGTGGATCGTTGGAACAAGAATAACACTCCGCTTCATTGCTTTGCACATTCATTGAATTCAAGGTACTTATCTTTTTAATCATAAATTTATATTTTGTCTTTTGTTTAAATTTATTTTTAACTCAATTTTAATTTCACTAGATATTATAGTGAACAATGGCTAGCGGAGGATCCAAATAAAGTTGCCCTTCATAAAGATCCGGAAGTTAGCAAAGAAAGAACTAAATGCATGAAAAAGTATTTTTCAAGCTTAATGTAGCGTAATGTGGTTGCCAAGTATGCAGAGTTCATTGACAAATCGGGGGATTTTAATGATTATGATTCAATTCAAAATCGTTCTATCTTAGATCCAATGACTTGGTGGATAAATAATGGCTCGCCGGCCCCTTTGTTTCTATTGGAAAAACCCATGTAAAGGGCCCATATTGGGCCCTCTTTATTGCTTTCTCTCTCATCTTTCTTTAGTCCCACATCTTGTATAGGATTTATTCCTCTCTCCTCTCTACTATATATTTGTATTCTCTCCTTGTAAACATATACTTCAGTAATACATACAAGCTTTGAGCTCTTTCAACATGGTATCAGAGGCATGTTCGAATTGAGCGGCTTCCCTTTCTGAACCCGCGCGGTTTATCTTCTGTCCGCTACCCGCGCGGCCTCCTGCAGCCTGCCCTCTTGTCTGCTCCGCTCCTCCTCCACTCTCTCTCCCTCCCGTGGATCCACCCCCCCCCCCCTCCGTCCTTTTTATAACCTCTCTTCTCTCCCATGGGCCCCACTTCTCTCTGCGACTTCTCTTGCCGCTTGCGGTTTGTCTGCTTCTAGCCGCCCGGTCTATATCTCCTCTAGCCGCTCGAGTTCCTACTCGCGGCCTCTCTCCTCCGGACCGCTCCCTCTCTCGCGACCTGCTCCGGTTTGCTGCTACCTACTCTGGTTCGCTGCGGACTGCCCCTTCAGCTCTTGCTCGCTGCGGCTTGTTCCTGCTCTCTGCGGCTTGCCTCTTCTGCGGATTGTTCTTAGTCGTTGCGGTCTCTTTCTATCCGCTTGGGTCTCTCTCCCCGCGGTTTCCTTCTCCTCAGGTCCGCCTGACCGTGTGGGTTGTTCCTCTCCCACCCGCATCTTGGTCGCGGTCTCCTCTGGCTCTTCTCTTCTCTGTCCGCGCGGCCTGTCTCTACCCGCTGCGGCCTTCTTCTCCCTTTCCGCTCCGCCTTTGGTCGCGGCTTCTTCCTGCCGCTGTTTTTTTTCTTGACCGGGTGGTCTCTGCCCTACTCGCCGAGCTTACCTGGCTTGTCCTCCAGCCGCTGTGCTCGGCTCGCTACGACCGGCTCCAGCCCGCAGCGGTCTGATCCTATCCGTCGCGCCCTCTTCCAATTCGCGCGGCCCGCCTCCTCTCCTCCTGGTCGCCATGTCCTCTAGCGACTCCACTACCGCTAACCCCACGGCAGACCGCGTGGCTCCTCCTCCCGAACTCCGCGATGAGCTTCGGATTACGACTCTTTCCCTCTCTAGGAAGTCGAACTTCATTCCCTGGGTTCACTCAGTTCGTAGGGTCCTGCAAGCCAAGGGCCTTGCGCGTCACCTTACCCAGGGACCTCCGACTCCTACTACTGATGATTGGCTACGAAATGACGGTCGCGTCCAGACGTGGATCCTGAACTCGGTGGAGGGTGAGCCTTACCAGATCATGTATCATGAGACCGCCAAAGCAATGTGGGATGAACTCCATTCCTTGTACTCGGGCAAGGACAGTCTTCAACACCTTTTTGACATCATCACCGATCTTCAAGCTTTGGATGTTGGCAAAGCTATGGACATGACCTCCTTTGTGGCTCGTGCTAAGACTCACGGAGGCCTGGATTCAGCACCAGCCATCTACTACTGATCTTGCTGCTCAACGCGCCCAGAAGGAGGCGGTCTGTATCGCTATGATTATGGCTCGAGTCCCGCCACACCTTCACAGTATCCGGGCCCAGGTTCTGGCATCCCCTGCTACCCCTTCCTTCTCAGATGTCTGCTCTATGTTACTTCGAGTACCACCTCCCCTGGAGGCGTCTGCACCACCCTCGCCGGCCCTTCTTCAACAGGCCCTTCCTCCCTTACTTCCCCCACCATCCTTTACTCAGGGTGGACGTACGGGCTCCCGCGGACGGGACCGTGGTGGTCGCGGTCGGCCGAAGTGCACATACTGCGGTCGGGATGGCCACACTGAAGCCGTCTGTCACAAGAAACATGGCTACCCGCCTCGCCCGCCTACTGCTGTTACTGATCACTCTCCACCCACCGGTACGGACCTTGAGGCTCTTCGCCTTCAGCTGCAACAACTCCAGGGGCTCCTCAACCCTCCATCTGCTTCAGTTGCCTCCTCCTCTCCTGCAGGTATTGCCTCCACCTCCACTACAGGTACTGCCTGTCTTTCCTCCGGTTCTCGTTGGATCCTGGGCTCGGGAGCCACCCACCACATCACCTCCCTGCTGCCGCCAAAGTTCTCTGATGCTCCTCATCCCCCGTCTATTACTGTGGCCAACGGTGCGATTGTTCCGGTCTCCGTATGTGCTGATCTCTTGATCCACCCCTCTCTCCATTCGCTCCGCTCGTTATGTGCCGGCATCACCATTTAATTTACTGTCTGTTAGTCGTCTTACTACTAATATGAACTGTTATATCACCTTCACCTCTTCTGGTTTTTTAATACAGGATCGGCAGATGCAGATTACCATTGGTAGGGGTCGACTGCAGAACGGGCCCTACCTACTCGATGTCTCTTCTACCGCCCTTTCCTCCTTCTCCTCTACTGATTGGCATTGTCGTCTTGGGCATGCCCCTCTACCTATCCTCCAGAAGGCGCTTCCTGACGTCTCCCTTCCTGCTTTTAAATGTGATTCATGTATTCTTTGCAAACTGCCACGTTCTTCTTATCCTGCACATTGTACTCGGAGTTCTGCTCCTTTTGATTTAATACATTCTGATATTTGGGGACCGTACAAGGTTCCCAGCATCTCTGGCTATCGTTACTTTATAACATTTATTAATGATTTCTCTCGCACCACCTGGTTGTATCTACTTCATGATCGCTCGGAGCTTCCTCGTGTCTTTTGGGCTTTTGTATTGGAAACTCGTCCGGAATTCTCTACTACTATCAAAACATTCCGCTCTGATAATGCCCGTGAGTACACTAGCCACGAGTTTGTCAATATCTGCGCCGACTTCGATATTGTTCATCAGACATCGTGTCCCTATACCCCTCAACAAAACGGGGTCGCAGAACGGAAGAACTGCCACCTTCTTGATGTTGCTCGCTCCCTCATGCTTCACATGCATGTTCCCAAAATATTCTGGAACTTTGCGGTCTCCACTACATGTTTTCTTATAAACCGTCTTTCTTCTCTGGTTCTCCAGAATGCTACCCCCTTCAGCCTTCTCTTTCCCTCCACACCCGTCTTTCCTCTCACACCCCGGGTCTTTGGCTGTACTTGTTTTTGTCCATATCCTGGGCCCCACTATCGACAAACTTGCTCCCCGTGCGGCGAAACACATTTTCGTTGGCTACTCCCGTACCCAAAAGGGCTATATGTGTTATTCTCCGGCCACCCGGAAGGTCTCTGTCTCCGCTGATGTTACTTTCCGAGAGGATCAACCCTTCTTCCCTCCTTTACCACCACTTCTACCACCACCCACTCTCCCACCCTCCATCCCACGGCCGGTGATCCCTGTCCACTCGCCTCCCACCCTCCCTCCGCCCCCTCCCACTATTGACCCTCCTAGGTCGCCCGTCATTCGGGTCTACACTCGCCGCCCTCTTCCTCTCGTTGCCCCTATGCAGTCGGCTTCGACCTCGGGTTCTCCGTGTTCTGCCGCTCCGGTGCCCGCCTCTACCGCTCATCCGACGGCTAACTATGTTTCTCTACATCGCCTCTCTCCACCGCTTCAGACCTTGGCTACTTCACTATCCTCGGTCTCTATTCCTACCTCTGTACAGGAAGCTCTTCAACATCCTGGGTGGCGCGCTGCCATGGAAGAAGAGATGGCTGCTCTTTGGGTCAACCAGACTTGGACCCTGGTGCCCCTTCCTCCCGGCCAGAAACCCGTTGGGTGCAAATGGGTCTTCGTCATCAAACATGCTCCTGATGGGACCATTGACCGACTCAAAGCACGTCTGGTAGCTCGTGGCTTCACCCAGCAACAGGGTCTCGACTGTGACGAGACTTTCTCTCCGGTCGCTAAGCTCAACACAGTCTAAATTCTCATCTTCATAGTTGTCCATCGCCAATGGCCCTTATTTCAACTCGACGTCAAGAATGCCTTTCTGAATGGCGACCTTCAGGAAACGGTTTACATGCAACAACCTCCCAGGTTTGAGACTACGGGGGAGTCTCGGGTTTGTCACCTTCTCAAATCGCTATATGGTCTCAAACAATCCCCTCGGGCATGGTTTGACAAGTTCAGCAAAGCTCTCCGGGCAATTGGCTTCACTCGCAGCTCGGCTGACTTCTCATTGTTTACTCGCCACCGGGCAACGGGTACGGTTCTCCTATTGGTATATGTCGACGACATCATTATTACTGCAAAACGCCTTGGACAGCATACAGGCCGTTAAGCAACATCTGAGCTCCGTCTTCCAAACTAAAGATCTGGGACATCTTCGGTACTTCCTGGGTCTGGAAGTGGCTAGACGGTCAGATGGTCTGGTTCTCTCTCAACGCAAATATTGCATGGATCAGAGTATTTAGCAGATCGACCCTGGGACATTTCAGTGGCGAGTTCCATGACATTCTCGACGGGGTCGAGCTCTCTCAACCCCGTAGGAATTGATGGAACTTGAGTCGCGTCATATTTTTTCCCGCATTTTGTTTTGTGAGACGTGCATGTTTACTTTTGTTTTTGTTGTGCACGTTTCTAGCGCATGTTTCTTGTTCTGTGCATGTCGTCGCACAAATTTCTTGTATGTTTTTTTGGTTTGGTAGCGCGCTTGCGCAGTCGTTCGTGTGGCTTGTTGGTGTGACCGGCCAATAAAATCTTAAATAAATTGGTCCGTCAAATTAGGGATAGTGTTAATTTGGGCAAGCAATGAAATTGACAAATAATTATGGTATTATTAAATTAACAATTATAACCTACATGTTTTGAAGTTGTAGAAATTGACAGAAACTTATGTATATTGATTGGGTATATCAATACAAAGAGAGTATACAAATATATAGGAGAGAAAGAGAGGAAACAAATCCTATACAAGATGTGGGACTAAAGAAGAAGAAGCATAAATGGGCCAACAATACATGGGCCCAATACAAGAGTTATTCTAACACTCCCCCGCAAGCTGGAGCGTACAAATCGTAGGCACCAAGCTTGGACAAGCATTGATAGAAGGATGCTTTGGGAAGAGCCTTTGTGAGGACATCTGCAACTTGTTCCGTCCCTGGAACATGCTTTAAATCGAGCTTCTTCATTTGAACTTTCTCTCGAACGAAGTGGCAATCGACTTCAATGTGCTTCGTTCTTTCGTGGAAGACTGGGTTCTTGGCGATATGTATAGCCGCTTGGCTATCACAAAGAAGTAGAGCAGGAGAAGGTAATTTTACACCCAGATCAGTGAGAAGACTTTCAAGCCATGTGAGTTCGGATACAACAAAAGCCATTGCGCGGTATTCTGCCTCAGCCGATGAGTGAGCAACGACCGCTTGTTTCTTGCTTCTCCATGTAACCAAATGTCCCCCAAAGTATGTGCAGAAACCACTAGTAGACCGTCGGTCATCAAGAGAGCCCGCATAGTCCGCATCAGAGTATGTCACTAAGGTAGAAGCAGACGAGGAAGTCCGGTACACAAGTCCTTGACCCGGGGCTGTTTTTAAGTACCTCAGAATGCATTCAACCGCCAGAAGATGAGACTTGCGAGGAGAGTGCATGTATCGACTGACAAGACCAACAGCAAATGAAATATCTGGTCGGGTAACAGTAAGATAGATCAACTTTCCAACAAGTCGTCGATAATATTCAGGGTTCTGGAGAAGAAGATCCGAGTCAGAAGCCTGAGCACACAACTTGTGGTTTACATCCATGGGGGTGTCACATGGCTTACACCCTAAGAGGCCAGCATCATGAAGAAGATCAGTACAGTATTTCCGTTGAGATAGAATAAGGCCGTCCGGTCGCCTGGCAACCTCAAGACCCAGAAAATATCGCAGAGTCCCCAGGTCCTTTGTCTGAAAGACCGAGTTCAGATGTGCCTTGACTGCATGTATCCCTTGTGAGTCATCTCCTGTGATGATGATGTCATCAACATATACTAATAGAAGGACCGTCCCTGATGGTCGATGACGAGTGAAGAGCGAGAAGTCAGCCGAGCTTCGGCTAAAGCCGACAGCTCGAAGTACTTTACTGAATTTCTCAAACCAGGCCCGTGGAGATTGTTTGAGACCATACAGAGCCTTGCGAAGGCGGCAAACCTGAGACTCCCCCGTGGTCTCAAACCCGGGCGGTTGTTGCATGTAGACTGTTTCCTGGAGATCCCCATTTAAGAAAGCATTCTTAACATCAAGCTGAAAGAGAGGTCACCGGCGATGAACAGCGACAGAGAGGAGGACCCGAACGGTATTGAGCTTGGCGACTGGAGAAAAGGTTTCCTCATAGTCGAGTCCCTGTTGTTGAGTGAAGCCCGAGCGACAAGGCGAGCCTTCAGACGGTCGATCGTCCCATCAGCAGCATGTTTGATGACAAAGACTCACTTGCAGCCGACCGGTTTCTGACCCGGAGGGAGGGGGACAACGGACCATGTCTTGTTAGCCCAGAGAGCAGACATCTCCTCTCTCATGGCTGCCCGCCAGCCCGGATGTTGAAGCGCCTCCTGTACAGAGTTAGGAATAGAAACCGAAGAAAGAGAAGTAGCAAAGGTGTGCAGAAGTGGAGAGAGGCGATGAAGAGAGACGTAGGCCTCCAGAGGATGGGCAGTAGAGGGCGTTACCTGATCAGAGGGACGCGAAGTGTCCATGGCAGAGGTCGGCGGCAGAGGGGCAACGGAGCTGGGAGGGCGACGAGTGTAGACCCGGATAACGGGCGGTTTGATGGTAGAAGGAGCGGGGGGAGGAGAGAGCGGGGGTAGTGGTGGAGTAGCAGGAATAACGGGACGAGGGAAGGACGGCGGGAGAGGAGGCGGTGGTGGAGCAGTAGGGGAGGGAGCAGGAAAGAACGGTTCGTCTTCCCGGAAGGTAACGTCCGCAGAGACAGTGACCTTGCCGGTAGCGGGTGAGTAACAAACATAGCCCTTCTGGGTGTGGGAGTAGCCAACAAAGATGTGTTTCGCCGCCCGGGGGTCCAATTTATCGGAGGAGGGCCCGAGGCAGTGGACATAACAGGTGCTGCCGAAGATACGGGGCGAGAGAGGAAAAGCCGGAGTGGAGGGAAACAATATGCTGAAGGGAGTCGCATAATTGAGGACAGAGGAAGGGAGGCGATTGATGAGAAGGCAGGCAGTGGAGACCGCGAAGTTCCAGTAGGCTTTAGGAACATGCATTTGGATCATGAGGGAGCGAGCAACATCCAATAAATGGCGGTTTTTGCGTTCGGCAACCCCATTTTGTTGCGGGGTATACGCACAAGAGGTTTGATGGAGAATCCCGTATTCCGAACATAAGGTGGTAAAGTCGTGGCTGGTGTACTCACGAGCGTTATCAGTACGGAGAGTTTTGAGGGTGGTATGGAATTGTGTCCGGGTCTCGAGGACAAATGCCCGAAACACCCGGGGAAGCTTGGAGCGTTCGCGAAGTAAGTAGAGCCACGTGGTGCGTGAATGATCATCAATAAAGGTGAGAAAATAGCGATAACCACATATACTAGGAATCCGAAATGGTCCCCAAATATCAGAATGAACAAGATCAAAAGGAGCCGCACTCCTAGTACAATGCGAAGGAAACGAAGAACGCGGCTGTTTGCCGAGAATACATGAATCACACTGAAAAGAAGTAAAAGAAAGGTCTGGAAGAGCCCGCTGGAGAACTGGCAGAGGGGCATGACCAAGGCGGCGATGCCAGGCAGTGGAGGAGACGGAAGACAGAGCGAGCGGAGAGGCATCGAGAAGGTAGAGCCCATTCCGCAGCTGACCTTTACCAATGGTAGTCCGCGTCCGCCGATCCTGTATAACAAAAGAAGAGGAAGTGAATATAACAGAACAATCCAAGTCACTCGTAAGACGCCCAACAGAGAGTAAGTTAAAAGGGGAACTCGGAACATGAAGAGTCGAGCGAAGAAGGAGGGATGGGTGGATAGAAAGATCGGCCGAGCCGGAGACAGGACCAGCGCCCCATTGGTCACGGTGATGGACTGCGGATAAGGAGAACCCGAGTACTCGGCAGGCCGTTGCGAAGTGATGTGATGAGTAGCGCCAGAGTCCATAATCCAACCCGGGCTGTGGGAGAGACAAGCAGTACCTGTGTGGGAGACGGAGGCGACAGAGGCCGAGGGGGGGTTGAGCAGCCCCTGGAGATGCTGGAGCTGAAGACGGACGGTCTAGAGATCCGGAGGAGGAGCTTCAGTAATGGCAGAAGCCGTCGGACGAGGGGGGTAGCCGAGTTTCTTGTAACAAGCCGCCTCAAGATGGCCATCCTTGCCGCAGAAGGAGCACTTTGGCCGGCCACGGCCGCCACGGCCACGGCCCCGCGAGCCCGACCGTCCCCCCCCCCCCCCCCGAGTAGAAGGGGGAGGAGAGGGTAAGAGCGGAGGGGCATGCTGAAGGAGAGCCGGTGGAGGAGCTGGAGGATCTGGAGGAGGCGAGACCCGGAGAAGCATGGAGCAGACATCCGAAAAAGAGGGCGTAGTAGGAGCGGCCAGGACCTGAGCACGAAGACTGTGAAGATGAGAAGGAAGTCGAGCCATAAGGATGGCAATGCAAGCAGCTTCCTTCTGAGCCCGCTGAGCAGCAAGATCAGTGGTCGGCGGCTGGTGCTGGATCCAGGCTTCAGCAAGCGTTTTAGCCCGAGCGACAAACGAGGTCATATCTGAGGCGCTGCCAGTGTCGAGAGTGAAGAGATCAGTGAGGATGTCATAAAGATGCTGGAGGCTATCGCGGCCAGAATACAAGGAATGGAGCTCATCCCACATAGCCTTGGCGGTGTCGTGGTACATAGCCATTTGATAGGGATCATCATCCAAGGAGTTCAGAATCCAAGTCTGAACACGACCGTCATTACGAAGCCAATCATCCGTAGGGGTAGAAGGAGGGGCCTGAGTAAGGTGCGGGAGAAGTCCCTTAGCCTGAAGAACCCGCCGAACAGAATGTACCCAAGGAATAAAGTTCTTCTTGCCAGAAAGGGAGATAGTAGTGATCCGGAGCTCGTCACGGAGGTCGACAGAACAGGCCGGGCGGTCTGGAGGACAGGCCGGATGGACAGGGGGCGGGCTGGCCGCTGAGCTGGGAGAAGTACCAGAGGATGTCATGGAGACAGGCCGCAACCCTTAGACGACTAGGGAAGAAGGCCGCGGAGAAAGAAAAGCCGGGCGGACTGAGACAAGCCGCACTGGACTGAGACAAGTCGGGCGACCAGGAGACGGTAGAAGATCACGACCAAGATGCAAGCGAGAAGGAGACAGCCCGCACGGTCAGGCAGATCGTACGCGCCGGACTGAGGCAGGTCGCGCCGGACTGAGGCAAGTCGCGCCGGACTGAGACAAGTCGCGCCGAACTGATACAAGTCGCGTCGGACGGAGACAAGTCGCGCGACCAGGAGAAGGCAGGAGATCGCGACCAAGATGCAGGCGAGAGGAGACAGCCCGCACGGTCAGGCAGATCTGAGCAGCGGACAGAGAAGGAGGCCGCGGCGAGAAGAAAGGCCGCGGCGGACAGAAGAGAGGCCGCGGTGGACAGAAGAGAGGCCGCGACTAGGAGAGAGGCCGCAGCGGACAGGTAAGAAGGTGGTCCCACGGAGAGAGGAAAGGCTATAAAAGCAGGAGGGGGTGAAGGGGGAAGGTGGATCCACGGAGAGAAAAACAAGGGCAGAAGGAGGCGGACTGAAAGAGGAGGCCGCAAGGAAGCGCGGCTAGAAACAAAAACAGGTCGCGAGAAACAAGCCGTCGGGGGAAGACCGCGAGAGAGTTTACACAGTGCGGTCAGACGTTGGCAAACCGCGAGAGGCGGAACCTGGCTCTGATACCATGTAGAAATTGCCAGAAACTTATGTATATTGATTGGGTATATCAATACAAAGAGAGTATACAAATATATAGGAGAGAAAGAGAGGAAACAAATCCTATACAAGATGTGGGACTAAAGAAGAAGAAGCATAAATGGGCCAACAATACATGGGCCCAATACAAGAGTTATTCTAGCAGAAGTTATATTCCAGGTTTTTTCTTTTGGGGAGAATAGTACAAGACCTCTCATTTAAGATCTATGTCCGTTGATTTCCCAATTAATTACCACTTAATTCTCAGCTATTATCATTCAGTTTATTTTCCAATTAATCCCAATTAATTCTCACTTTCTTTTAAGTTGTTACGTTTCCCAATTTGATATTTTAAAACCGGCCCACCACTCTCATGGGGAGGTACGCTGGAAAATTAGAAAACTGACTGAGATTTACTCTTCGGTCAGTTTTCTCTCCAGTGAAGCCTCTGCCGATTCCATCCGCCCGCCGTCAGTCCGGCTAACCGTCCAACTCAAGCCTCTTTTAGCCACGACACCGCCTGTGGAGGCCATTTCAGGGGTCGGCGACTCTACTTTTGTCAGTTGACGGAGGTAACGACGAGCTCTACCTGGCACATTTGGTCCCCACGTCCATAAGCATCTCCAGCAAAGCCATTCCCTTTCATGTCTTCTGTTCCGGTGAGTGGGAACTCCAACTCCTGCTACAGCCCTCCGACATCTTCCAGCAGACTATCCCGTCCGCCGATACCCGAAGAAATTATTCTCGTGGCCCGATCTCTTTTTTCCCAGAACCTGAAAACTCAGAACTTGTAGGGGAAGGTATACCACACTCATCATTTACTCTAAAACTGTTAATTTAATTTTATGTTTGATATTAAATTAATCGCTAATTTCAGAGCTTGCCTAAAAATCACTTTCCTGTTTGTCGTAAATTCAAAACTTGTTCTACCTCACTTTCTTCTTGTTTCTCCAAGTGGAGACACGTGGAACATTAAGTCATATTCGTTAGTTGCTCAATTGTTGGTTCTTATGCACGTGTGCGAGTGCTAGTGTTATTGTTGACAAAAATTGTCCGTGACAAATTTAATAATTTCTTCGGGTATCGGCGGACGGGATAGTCTGCTGGAAGATGTTGGAGGGCTGTAGCAGGAGTTGGAGTTCCCACTCACCGGAACAGAAGACTGTTAATTTAATTTTATGTTTGATATTAAATTAATCGCTAATTTCAGAGCTTGCCTAAAAATCACTTTCCTGTTTGTCGTAAATTCAAAACTTGTTCTACCTCACTTTCTTCTTGTTTCTCCAAGTGGAGACACGTGGAACATTAAGTCATATTCATTAGTTGCTCAATTGTTGGTTCTTATGCACGTGTGCGAGTGCTAGAGTTATTGTTGACAAAAATTGTCCGTGACAAATTTGAAAGCGCCGCTAATTTTTAAATCGGGTCGCAAGTTTATCTTTTAAAATCAATTTTAAAATTCCGGGATGCATCAAGTGGTCTGTCGAAGCCAACAGACTCAATGAAGGGTCGAGTCTTCCATGTAGATCGTGGCGAGGGAAACCATGTGTGACGCGGGCGTGCCCTGGATTTCGAAGTAGTGCTCCGCCCGTGTGAGCCACCCCACGGGGTCGGTCCCGTCAAAGACCGGCAGCTCGATGTGGCGGAGAGCGTCAGCGGCCAACTCAAGCAACGGGAAAACAGAGACTGGAAAATCGTCGGGACTGCTGGCCGAGGCAGTGGTGGCCGGCGGTGGGGTTGGGGGAAACACCGAAGGCGGCGGACAGGATGCCCGGAGGGCATGAATGTCGTGAACGGCCACCTGGAGGTCCGATAGGGTAGTGTCAACCCGGTCGAGGCGGTCGGAGAGTGTCGCTGTAACAGTGGCTGGATCTTGGTCCCGTGCCAAACTCTGGGTGAGGGGCATGCGTCGGAATGACGAGAAGAGACAATCGAGGAAGGATGGGATCAGCGAGCCGCTGGACGGGCCGCTGGGAGGAATGCAACGTGTAGTCCGGCGCAGGGCGACGACCACGAAGCTGACGGGGCTCTGTAGGGTCGGCGGCAACGGCACGGATGTCGGGTGCGCGACACTGCAGTTTGCGACGCACAGAGAGAGGTTGGACCAGTTGTTAGGAGGGTGTTGCGGTGGAGTTGAGGGCCGGCGAATCGGCGACGCACGAGATATTCGGCTATGGCAAACGGGAGAAGACGGCTGGGTACGGTTCTTCTATTCCAATTCAAATCCAAAATAAACCAAGCATACAATAGGGTTCATGTGTTCTCCCTTATATAAGGGGGGGACACACTAGGTCAACGGTCGTACAAGGAAATACTAAGGCTCTATTTGATTGGGTTGTTGCTGATGGTAAACTGCTGATAGAAAAAGTGTTGATTCTGGAAAATGAAATTTTGTTAAAAAACTGTTTGGGTGAAATGGAGTTTGTAAAACAGAGTTTTTAAAAAGTTGTTTGGAAACAAAACGGATTTTTGAGTGAATTTTGTTTTCCACATTTTTTAATTACCAATAATTAATTTTTTGGAATAAACATTTTTTTCATAAAATAACACCCAACACCCAAAAAATGTTTGATTCAGATGTTTTGTAGAAAAAAACCCGTCCTTTTATCCTATGTCCTATGTTCTAGCCTTCATTCCATACTATGGACCTACTTAAACTACATATGTGAATGTTTATAAACATCTGAATGCCAATTAGTTGATATATAAAAAATATTGCATGCTCATTGGCATACCATGAACCTACGTCACATATGGAAATCATCTTAAAATTCAGATCCAAAAAAAATATTGATACAACAATGGACATTGCATCTCAAGAAAGTAAATAATATTGATACTGTAATGTTACTCCTAAAATTTAGATCATGAAATTTTTCAGTTAATAATACAAGTGCATCTTCCTCCTCCCTCCAATTAGAAATCACGCACTTACACGAAGACGACATAGTTATGGAATTACTATGGCTGGAGGCAGAGCTATCTCATTATTGGAGCTCCATCAATGGACGACACAAAGGAGTAGCAGGAGGCCCTCAGTCCAAAGAAGCTAGCCACAAGCTCTATCACCAAAAAAAACAGGGGAAATTGCAGAAGATACAGTAAAAACAGGGATTTTGATGAGCATGATCTACGGGATTTCGATAAGCATGAGCGGAGCAGTCTCGCCAAAGAGAAGGAAACCAGATGGATTACAAAGCTACAGTAAAAACAGATTTCCCCTCTCTACTGAATGCGCATGTGGAAGGGTATGCTTCACTTCGATGATCTCAACGGGGAGGAGATGGGACGTATGGATCTGCGACCAGAAGCATCGGGATTGAGACAGGAGAAGTTGACGACAGCCGGTTGTGGTTGCCGGAGGTTCCTGTCATTCGAGCCTGTCGGCGAGAAGACCTCCGATCAGGGTGAGGGATTCCAGACGGGGTCGGAGAGGGGAACGAGGACACGATCGGGAAGCAGAAGATCGGGAAGAAGAAGATCGGGAAGAAGAAGAAGGACTGCGAGCGGGAGGGGACTTGGATCGGGAAGAAGAAGAACAACAGCGTCTGCGGTGGACAGCGGAAAAAAGTTGTGGTTGGGTATAAACAGGAAACTGCGAAAATTAATAAACGGAGTTTGGAAAATAAGTGGATCCAAACGCTGCTTTTTACCAAAATACCGGTGTGTTTACACCTCACCGCAGGCAAAATCCCAACCAAACGCCACCTAAATAAAAGGAAACGCCACAAAAAGGAAACATACTAAGAGGAAATACACGAAATAGGAAATGTGCGATAAAGGAAATTTATTCAAATTCGGCTCATGTCGTTTCCTTGCCCCTCGCGCACCTAGTGTAAACGCGCGCGAAGCATCTTCCCTCGACCGGATCCGTCTCGTTCATATCAAGCACGCCTTGCGCAGTTGGAGCCTGGAGGATATGTGCAGGACTATTGTTTTCAATAGCAGTGGCTGCTAGAATAGTTGCAACTGATCCTGGAAAAGTTGCAATGGCTGTTGGAACGGCTACGTAGAGTAGTTGCTGGAACAACGACAATAGAGTTCTTGCTGGAACACGGCAACAAGCGGGTGTTGCAGCAGGCGTCCGCTGCTGTTGGCGGGGTTGGCGTGCAGTCAATGGTGGGTGCACGCCGCTACGGCAGAAACCGAACAATGGCAAGGGATAGAGAGTTGGCGGTAAAAAGAGGGAACCCAAGACCTCTTAATACCCAAATAAATTCTTATTCATGAATACATGGTTCACTAGATGCCTCATATATTTAAAATGGGAATGAAATAAAATAAAAGATTACAAGTGCATATATAAAGAGATGAAATAAAATGAGACCACGAGAAATAAAGAAATAATAAAAATGATAAAACTAAAAAATAAGAACAAAATAACGAGCTCAATGTGGTGTATCTACGCCCTCTCATCATGGGATCCCTTGCCATATATGTGTCATCAATCTCCTGTGACATCTCTCCATTTCTTCAAATCGAGCATATACCTGCAAGCTCATAGTCAAAATATGTCTGCCTGAATTCATCCAGTGGCTCCCATTGGAGCATGGAGAGAAATTTTTTGCTCGTCCTCTGCTATATGGTCTGGCGTCCCCATCAACCTGCAACTACAAACAAAGCAACTTTTTGCATCAAAGTCCAGGTGCATATCTCTGGTGATGTAAGATGGCAGATGAAATGGAGTGGGCTGCAACTAGCCCGCCTCCTTCTCAGGTTGGCTTTCAGTCACTCGGTCGGTCAGGAGTTCGTGCCTCTAAGAAAGCAGCATTGTTGGTAATCACCTACCCAATCCAGCTATAGATGACACTCGCAAATCAACCAAGCACATATATGTAATGAGTTCAAGATGAGCCTCAAACTCGAAGTCCAAGCACAGACGTTACCAAAGTTCTGCGATGAAGACAAAGACATATTGCCCATGTCAGATGTTGGGTGCGACAGAGAGGAAAGTATGAAACTTTTCTGCGTGGTCGTCAATTGCCCCCGCGTGCTTTAGGAAAATTGAATCTCCAATGGATTGCATCGGAGATTTGAAGAGGGGTAGACTACATGAATCCGTTGTCTCCATTGCGCCCTATCTTTAGTCATAATCTCACCAATGCCTAAGTACATCATGTATTTCCTTAAAGTTTCATCTCAAGTCTTTTTTGATCTACCCCTACCCCGTTTAACATGCCAAGAGGCTAAACTCTCACAACGTCAAACAGGTGCCTCCAATGGTCTCCTTTGTACGTGGGCAAACCATCTTAATCGAGCTTCTCGCATCTTCTCAACAATTGGTGCCACTCCCATCTTATCCCCAATACATTCATTCCTAATTTTATCTAGTCTTGTGTGTCCACACATCCGCCTAAGCATCCTCATCTCCGCAACGCTCATTTATTGCTCATGTACATAATTCACTTCCGAACACTCATAATCGTAGAGCACCGCTGGTCTAATTGCAGTATAGTAAAACTTGTCTTTTTGTTTTATTGGTACTTTACGATCACATAAGATCCTAGACATGCCTCTCCACTTCAACCTAAATAATTGGTGCCACTCCCGTATTATGTGAGAGCTCTTGCATATGTAACATTACATCCAAGTCCTCTTGGAGATGCAGCGGTCCTTGCCAAGACGCGGCATTTGGACCATACGACGAGTACTCTTACATATTTAACACTACAGTCAAGTCCTGGAGATGAACTAAACAAATGACTCAATGTAACTAATTACCGATGTACAGTATACATCATCTATGATAGCATTGCTTTCATAAGGGTATCAAAAGATGAACGATCTTCACTAACATTATTTTTGCCCATTTAATCAAACAAGAAAAAAATTTACCTTTAGCTGCAATATTGAAGAATTAAAATACAAAAAAAGCATGGAAAAGAAAGTTTCGACAATTACAAAATAAAGCAAAAAAACTTGCAAACATTGCATTTATAAGTACCCACAATAGGCTTATCATAGAATGGAAAGCTCTGCATCTGTCGTACTGCATTACTAGCAGCAGTAACTTCGCTAAACACCAACCATGCTTGGCCTCGAAGTTTCTCTGTCTTAAGGGCCACAATATCCAAAATCCTTCCAAATTGGGAAAATAGGGCATAAAGTGATCTCTTCAATTCTGGAAAAAGATTAAAAGAGAAGTCGTTAATAAAGAGAAAGAAGACTTTCATTTTCCAATCTAGAAAAATATAAGGCTTTGCTTGGTTGGACGAAATTAGGAAGTCAAAATTGGAATTTGAGAACGAATTACAATGAAAATTGACCTTGGTTCTAACCACATGCCCCAATTCCTTCCAAATGAACTGTCCTTAACAACAGACCTTAACAGATTTTTTCATGTCAACCTTGCAAGGCAATTGAAATAATAATAACAACAACAACAAATATGACTTCAAAAGAAACTTTATGCAAGCATTCAAAAGCCTAAGTTGCACTCCATATTTTTTCATGAAGCTCTAAGAATAAAGGCTTTTGGCATAATGCATCCTAGAAATATCAACCTTTGGAAGAATGCATCCTGAAAGTTTAAATATAGCACAATGCCCCCCCCCCCCACACACACACACACCCACCCACCCCCCCCCCCAAAATCAGTTTTTTGGCAATGTGCACCCTATGTCGAAGATATAGAAGTGAAAAATTTATAACAACCTACGGTGCACATTGCCAATAACTGATTTTGCATTATGTTATATTTAGACTTTTATGGTGCATTTTGTCAAAAGCTGATTGTGGTGCATTCGGTCAAAAAACAAGAATAAATTAAACATTTTAAAATATTGGGTAACTGTTGACCCAATGTATATACTTGCAATATTTCAATTTCAGAAAGCCAGTGTAAAACAACTACTCTCTATGTTACTGAATGCATATTTTAATTTCAAAAAATCAATTACATTGTGCAGCCAAACAACTTTTACATATCAATTCCAATTCTATTCACTGAATTTCATCCTACAGCCGAACAGCATAATTGGCTTTCTTGGTTTTCTGGCTAAAGCCAATTCTAGAAAGCCAATAGCTGCGCGCCGAACGAACCCATAGACTACCGTATGAAACTGAAATATAGTAAGGAGGGTCAAAAGATGGACTTGTAAACTCTAGATAGCTCCGATGTTGTCAAACTGAAGACAATAAACTTAATAGGAGGATTTCTATAAGGATTAGAGCGAGCAAGAGAACAATTCGCAATTGGAATAAACAGGTTAGATAGCAGAGAACAATGTGAAACCTTAAAGCCTAATTCTTTCATACGTATAAGGAACGGGATGGTACCTTCTTTCTTGACCTTCTCATTGAGATTCTGTATGTAGATAGTTTGATTCGGGGGAATATCGCCGGAGAGCATGTTGCAGTCGGGGGGGAATATCTCCGGGAGCGATGGAATCGCTTCCGGAAAGAAGACACAGAGGCGTAGCTGCACGAGCAGCAACACAAAGATGTCGAGTGCGAGCTGCAGTAGCACGATGTGGAACGACGTTTGATTTGCCTCTTCTCGCGATGTCCAGCGCGAGGTGCAGTAGAAGGAAGATGAAGAACCCTAACTGCGCGAGAGAAATACAGTAGGGAGAAGTCGGGGAGAGCGCGATCTATTTACCCATATCTAATCTCAAAGCCTGCCCGGCCCGGCCCGGCCCGGCCTGTCTCGGCCCGGCTCGGCACTGGCCCAAACAAAGCCCGGGCAACACCTGGAGCAGGCCTGACCAAGGTCATTTGGAATGCTCCGCAAATGCGTGATAGGCCCCTCCAGGTTTGGCCTGAGCCTGGACATGACTAATGACGACTAGAAAATGCTCTGAATCTGTAATTTTTCAAATAAAAGTGTTTGTCAATCAGCTCCGCAAAACACAATATCAATCAGTGACATTTTAATTCGTCGGACAGGAGCTAAAAAGCCCCTCCAAACGCAACATAAGGCTTTATTTGGTTAAATTGTTGTTAATGGAAAATTGTTGATGGGAAACTGTGAAAAAAGATAGTTCATTTTGGGCCCGAGCTAAGAGCGATAAAAATTGTTGTTTTTGAAAAACAGAATTTTGATTAAAAAAACGGTTTGGGCTAAATGATGTTTGTAAAACGGAGTTTTTGGATATAAGAGCCTTAAAAAGTTTCATGAAGATTGAGGACTAATTTGGGGAGATTTTGGAGGTCATTTAACATGGTTTGGGACATGTCATGTGATGTACATAAGCCCAGGTCCAACCCATGTAAAATGACTAAGTTTCATGAGAGCTACATGACTTTGTCTAGGGGTTCTACACGGTTGCGTAGGAGGTGTGTCACCGGACATGGCATGGGACGTGTCATGTGATGTATATAAGCCCAGGTTTCAAATCACAACAACAAGTAACAACAGATCACAAAATATACATTTTGTGTCAACCAAAAGTATATTGGTACGACAACTCTTCAATTATTTAAGTATACACAACAACATTTTGCTTACCCAAAAAAAGAGAAAGTTTCATCTACTCAGTGTCCATGAGATTCAGTTTTTGCATCTATACCGCCTCTCCCCTTTTTAGCCTCCACTACATCTCCTCATGACTGACATGAGACTTACCTTCAGTAGGAATGATCACAATTTGAGGCCACGGTAGGGGAAGCATAGGCTTGAACATAGATGTCAGTCTCAGCGACCCACCACACCTTTCCAATTGTTCTTATGGAGAATTAGCTCCATTGCGACCTTATCTGAGGACGCCTTGTCCGCAAAATCCCTACCTGGGACCTTCATGCTCGTTGCTCTCTTGACAACAAAAATCTTTTTAGTCTTCAAGTTCAAAAATTTGTCCGTCGAAGCATGGTCAGTTTACTCTTTGTTTGTGGTAACCTTGCCTGCATGAGCCTTATCTTTTTCAGCCTTCTAACCATGCCTTAATTTGAGCCCGAGCTTTGAAGGCCTTGGAGTTTTGAAGGCCTCCATCGCTTTTACGGTTTTGTCAACATGAATCTCAATGTTGTCCGCCCGGAGGATCATCTGTTGAAGTTTCGAGGGTATCAACAATCTTGATAAAAGACTCTGTGGAAGGAGTCTCTACGACCTTAGAAATGATCTTGCTGCCCCCGGGTCAGCCATCAACTTCCTATAAATAACAGTTTTTTTCTTATTGTGATTGTGGGAGCCCTCCGCCTTTGTCCTCTCTCGTGGAGGCAAAATTTTTTGGTCCGCGTCCCAGACGAAGAGTATCGTCCGGGGCTTAGCTGATTCTGACGTGTGGCTTTTAAAAGCTTAGCTGATTTTGACGCGTGGCTTTTAAATTTTTTTCTTTAGTCATTTTTATGAAATATTTACACTAACTATTAAAATATGCATGCATATTATATTACAGATGTAAGTAGTTGAGAGATTTCATTTCTATCTCAGATATACAAAAAAAATTAAAAATTATCTTTTTATCATGGATATTACAAAAAATAGCTAATACATTACAATTTTAACTCAAAAAATATTCATTTTATTCAATGAAAAAATTAAACTTAGATATTTATTGAAAGATCCACCAAGATATCTGAGATTAATATGTAATTAATGTTATGTTACAGACATTTCATTTTTTTAATCGATTAAATACATTATAATACAACTAAAATTTCTAACTTAAGATTATAATTGCTGAGATACGCTATAATATAATTATGAGATATAATTATTTCAATCTCAGATACAATTAAAATCCCTAAAGAAATACTATAATCGCTCAGATACACTATAATACAACTTTCAGATACAAATTTATCCAACCCAGAAACAATTAAAATCTCTAAGACATGACTAAAATCGTGAGTACAATCTTAGAGAGAGAGAAAATCATCTAGAATACAATAAATTTCTCCCGATCGTAATTAGAACTACAAAGATGTTATCTCTTAAACAAAGTTAAAAAAAGCTGAGAAGTTAAATTTTTCTCTCATATATTATAAAAATAGTTGGCATATAGTAATTTTCCAAAGAAAAAAAACAAAAATAACTAAAAAAATACAATCTCGTTTTATTTGAGTTAAAAATATATTATCTCAGTATTTTTTATAATATCTGAGATAACAATGTAATCTCTTATCATTTATTTTTAATATCTGAGATAAAAGTACAAACTTTGAGCTATTTACATGAGTAATATATATGCATACATATTTTAATAGCTGACACGGAGAGATTTTCCAAGAAAAAAACAAAATAAGAACAAAAAAAATGTCACGCGTCAGAATCAAGAAGGCCCCAGACGATAATCTTCGTCTGGGGTCCGGACCAAAAAATTTCGCCCCGGGGAGAGCTGCAAATTTTCTTGTTCTACAACATCATATCACACATTAAAATGCTTTCCTTGTCCGTCATAACCCTTTTCAAGATAGCGTCTGCAATTGGTGATTACTGCACCATTAGAAAAAAAAATCTCTCCAACCTCGGGCAATATTTATAGATTTGCAGAGCTTTAAAGCCTCGCCGCAGTATTCAAGATCAAGTTCTACATTTTCAAAGTTCCCGTAAATTTAAAAAAGTGCGAGGATTATATTTACCTGAGATCCTACACCAGAATAACTAACGGGATTTAAGTAAGGACAAATCAGTCCGGGCGGTCAGGAGTCTAATGTCCGCCCCAACCTCCCCTTTAGAAGACGACACGATCATCCTCTCCGTGCTCGTACTCCATGTCCCCACCTATCAACAAGTCGTAGTCCACTAAGTAGTCAACATGATTGGCCCTTCCGAGACCACACTTTCCTTAGTTCAAGCTGATCACAAGCCAGGTGATTTTTGTGAGTGTTGCTCGAAGCATCCAGATGGGAATCTAGCTGGAATCACCTACCCGTTGCCCCTATGTGGGTATAAATAGGCAAACCCAAGGATTTTCTACGGGTATCAGATCTACAAGTGTCCGAACTGACCCGTTATGCCTTCGAACCCGTTATTTGTCCAAATATACACTAACAATCCTTTTAGTAGCCAGAGCAGTCACATATGTTAATGCTCACCCAATCCGACATCGGAAGGCGTCCGCCAGCCGGAGTGATCCGCCGTTCAATAGCCAGAACAGATAGAGCAATCATGTCGCTCCATCTCTGCAATTCTATCGTTTCGGCGACTGGGTCCAGCACTTGGAATCCTTGCGGTCATGCGTAGACGTACTGTGTGCCCTACTATTTTAGTTATCTGGACATCAGGTATGTAAGACCCCCCTCCCCCTTACCAAGGAGGGCTACCGGGTCTTATGCCTAGAACCGCCGTCTTACGGTGGCACTAACGCACGGGTTAGTCAACACCGCAACACGTCGATCCTGCCGGCTATTACGATCATATAACCTGTAGGCCATTTGAGAAATAGAAGTATATCAATGCAACAATTCTACTAGTCCACAAGTCACAGAGTACATCATATATATATATGGAATGAAAAGTACAAATATAGTCCACAATGAGTTCAAAACGAAAGAGTAATAAGGGCTTATGCCCAGTACATCAAATCAACTCTCTCTCTCAAATAAAAGCGGAAGCTATACTAGTACATCAGAACTCGTCCCACCTGAGGACGCACAGTAGTGGTAGTAGCCTGCTGTAGCGGTATCTGCTCCTCACGTCCTGTCTCCTCGTCGTGCTGGGGCTCCATCTCCACGGGCTCCTAAAAATAGTATGGTCACCGACCATTAGTCAAAAAGAATACGTCGTTTCCTCCGCACCTCGCCCCGCAACTCCTAGGCACCGAGCGGGAGGACGAAGCAGAGTACAACAAGGGGTAGCAAAGGTAGAAACAGGTGACAGATCTAACTAGCAGTTATAATGGATATAATAAATTCTACTCTAGTAGTTTTAAATATGGTACAAGTAAGTAAACAGCAGTACTAGTAAAGGAAGTAAAGAACAGAAGTAAGAGCATGCAAATAAAACTATTCTACCACTATGCTACCATCACAAAAGTACCCTAACTTATATAAATGCTCATACAAATATATAAGTTAGGATTTCCAGGAAATTTAACTTATCATATAAAAGAGCTCATACTAATTTATATGATAAGGATCTATGAAGCGTATGACCTAATATGAATGAATGTTATGATGCAATTTTATGCACAGGTAAGTGCAACTCACACATAACTACTCTGTGATCACAGACCTTTAGTTCCCACTTTTTGAGAGCTAACATCACTATCGGGTACCACCGTTGTGGCTACGGCAGCAGCGGAGCGGACGTCTCCGCTTCTAGGCCGGTATGCACACTACCAAGCCTTAGACCCCTCTCATACGCCTCTGTACACGTCCAAGGTACACTCTAGAGTTTTGCGTACGTACTTTGCTGACAACTCGTCAGTCTTGTTGGGTCGGATGTGCGTTATCGGGGGTCGTCCTCCAGACCGCAGTGTAAAACAACACACTGGCCCCTCTAACCCTCACAACCGCCTAGTGCACCGGGCTGTCATCGGTGTGACGAACGGCCAGTACCGCATGCCCCACCACTATATTTATGCACATGCAAGTATTTCATTCCGAGCCTTCTGCTCGCAGGACCAAACCCGTCCTGAAACCCTCAAACCCAACCCGGGTGAGAACGCACAATAGTGTCTTTTTACCAATTCCCTCAAACCCTACACGGGTGAGCATATATCATGAATCTCTCCAACCCTACACGGGTGAGAAGGTACAACAAATGTCTTAACCTATTAGACTACTCTTGTCTTCGGGTTATTATACTTAGTGATTTAAGGTTAATCCAAGGACTGCCCAGGGTATACCCGGTGAAGGGCTCTCGGGGGCACTAGGAACTACGATGGGATTACGCCCAAAGTTCCCTTTCGCAAGGATATTTACTTTAGTTGATGTCTACCCATATTTCACCTCAGCTCTCATTGTTGCTCTGAAATAATCCTAATGACTTAAGATATTACCGGGAAACCGACGGTCTTCCGTCGACTTCCACTCCGGTTGTTACCTAAAGACTTGCACTTTTACTCCCATCACTAAGACAATACTACCCACCAAGGATTATTCTTATTGCACTCCCCTATTCTTCCGATAATCAATCCTCTGGTAATCCCCTAAAGCATGACCTATTTATGCTATATGCAGATTATGTCCTATTGTTACCCCGAAAATGGAATCTTCCAATTCTTAGGGCCTCTTGCCCCTAACTATTTATCCTAGGGTGGTATGGACTAATGGAACTATCATATGGATTCTCATAATTTTCCTTGGTCAATTAATCCCTTAATTAAATCTTTTAAATTAATTCCTAGGTCACTTTACACATGAAGTAGTAAAATTTAAAATCCACTAACCTAGGTAATTTTTCCTGATTTGTATATTGATAAAATATTTCTGTCTACAGGTTTCATAATTTTCCTTTGATTATTTATACCAATTCGTTATTTAATACCAAATCTACATAATTTCCATTTTCCAAATGAAGTACAAGGCATATATAATCCAAAATTCCAGAAAAATTACAGAACATATAAGACATTAATTTAAGACTAATGACAGAGTTTCATCAACCTCTATGGTGTAATGACCTAACAAATCTCATTCTTACATATTTACCAAAATGCCATTATATTAATTTAAAACTTATCAATACATCCATAAATTCTGAAATAATTATGCAAGGCTAATAATACAATTATACAACACTAACAATATTTCCAAATTTTTCTGAGGTGTATTTCCATCAAATCAAGAATAAATGCAATAAGGGTAAAATGATCATTTCAAGGTATTTTACTCCAGAAGTTCTTCAAACAGAAAAATCAAATTTTTCTAAGTCAAATATAACCTTATTTTTAACTTGGCAAAGTTTGAGGACTTTTACTTGAGAAAAACCTATTTTTCCAATTTATTTTCAAAAGGAGCTATATTTTTTTAAAATTCCAATTAATGGGATTTTTGATTCCAAAAATCCCATAATTAACCTGAGGGGTGAACTTTACCCTAATGAACCACTGGAATAATATCCATGATTTTTGAGTGCCTCAATTAGGCTGAATGCACAATATTTAAATTATTGCTATTGGCACATCAAGACAATACATAAACCAACACATGCAAGTGGATTTCCCAACATGCAGTGATCCAAATGTGCTGAAATTTCTAGCATGCACTAATGATGTCCCCAAGGACCTACCACCAAAATTTGGGGCCATTTGGAGTCATATAACTCCAAATATTTCATTTATTTAGTTTTTGATATTATGACCAAAACTATAGAAACAGTTGTCCCAAAAATTCCCAATTTTTGGCAGGGGCTAGAGATGCCATAATCATGCATGTACCCAAAATTTGGGGCCATGTTGATTAATGGTTTGACTTGGGCATCCAAATGAAGTTCTGCCCTTGCCTAGGACCAGTCTTGGTAGAATGGCTCTACAGGGAGCCCTACACCTCCAAATTACGACTTTAGGGTGTCAAATTAAAGTTAAGACCTAGAGCTATATTTTATATGTTGAACATGTTTTCTGAATCTTCTTCCAAGAGGCCTAAAAGTAGCCCGCAAGATATAGAAATAAGTGAGACAGAATACTAAAGTTTAATATATTAATAAAGCACGAATCTTAAAGCAATAATGAAGGGCATCCATTTATCTTCTTCCTCCAGCCAAGGGCCGAGATTGCCCAGACCTGGAGCACCTTCAAAGCTCATTTCCCGGCCACCCCTTAGCCTCCACGGCCGGCTACCACCACCACCACCTCCGTTGAGGTGGTGGCCAACGTTTGACGGCGAAATGGTGGCCGGAGGCGGCGGTTTCCGGCGAACTTACACTCCATCAAAATTCCAAAATCCATGAAAATGCTCACCTTGTATCTGACTCATTTGAGCCAGATGTCTCGCCTAATAGATCTAGGAAACTAGTACGGGTAGAGGTGAGGTGAAACAGACCTGGATTGGGGCTTGGCGGCGGTTCAGGCGGCGGTTGGCCATGGAAATTTTCCTCTCCGGCGAGCTTGCTCCCAAACTCAATTCTCCACCAAAAGCTTTGATCCAGATATCGAATTCTACTCTTTTCCACCTTCTGAAGCTAATGGTGTAGTCAGTTTGAGCTGAGGATGGCTGTATAGGGAGATACTATCTATGTGAGCTCGGTTTGGGCTTTGGTTGTGTCACCAAGGGTGCCAAGTGGTCACCATTCTGCCAATTCCTCTTGGAATTTACTGAGGAGGCCAGCCAGCACCATTGTGGGCTGATGGAGCCAAGTCCATGTGGCTTCTTCCTCTTAACTCACCTTCTCTCTCCTCCTTTGGGTAATTTCTCTAAAATGCCCTCATGCATGCACTCTCTCTCCTAATTCAGAGGGGTAGGGCTGGTCTTGTTCACTTGGGTTGGCCATGGGCCAAATTTGGTGGGCTTGGTCCAAGGAGAGTGAACTTAGCCTTCATTTTCTTCTTTAGGTCAATTGTGTTGACTATGTTGACTTTAAGTTGACTTGGTCAACCATGGTGGGTGGGCTGACCCCACTTGGTGGTCATGGGTCTAGTGGCACCGCCCATCTTGGGTTGGGTCAAGGGGGTGCCCTACTTAGGCTAATTGGGCTTATGAGTGTGGGTTGACCAAATTAGGCACAAGGTTGACTTTGGTCAACTGGGGTCAAAGTGTTGACCTAGTGACATGTCCTAGGGTCCACTTAGATTGTTTTTAGGGTTAGGGAAATGTGGTGGGGTCATGGTGTGGCTAGGGTCCTTATTTAGGCTAGTTTGACCTAGTTTGACTTGGTCCTATAGTGGGCCCCACATGGCTACAACCCACTACCTAGGGTCAAACCTAGTTAATTTCCTTAAAACCCACCCCATGTCTAACCCAATATAAGTTGAGGGGTATAAAAATAACATGAGATGTTACATATTCCAATAAACAAGAAAATAATTTCGTCCCCGAAATTTAAGTTTGGGTCTACGGGGTTCTACTTGCAAGAATTATAAGAAATTTTAGACGTATAAACCAAAGTATACCTGAGGTGAATAGCTCCGGGTGTCGCTCCAGCATTAGATCCCTCGGTTCCCAGGTGTGCTCCTCCCGTCCATGGTTGGACCACAACACCTTCACGAGAGGGACCTTCTTCTTTCGCAACACTCGGACGGCCGTATCGTCAATCCGGATCGGCTCCAATCTAACTGATCTGTCAGGCTCTACCGGTCCGACTGTAGTAGTAATGTGCTGCTCCGGCCGAAGGAGAGCTCTTCGCAAGGAAGAGACATGGAAGACGTCATGTAATGCACTCAACTCCGGTGGCAGCTGCAGTCGGTAAGCTAAGGGGCTGATCCGCTCCAGGATCAAGTATGGCCCCATGTATCGTGGACTGAGCTTCTTGTGCCTCCACACCCAAGAGACACCCTGTACTGGACGTATCTTCAAGAAAACTCTGTCTCCAATCTGGAACTCCACCTTTCGGTGCCGAGCATCATAATACTTTGTCTGTCTGCTCTGGGCCTCTAGTAGCTGATCCCTAATCAAATGAATCTGAACCTCAGTATCCTCTATATAATCAGATCCAAGAGCCTTGGTATCCACATCCTGAACCCATGATAGCGGTGTCCGACATCTCCTCCCATAAAGTGCCTCATAAGGAGTCATCCTGATGCTAGCATGGTGGCTGTTATTGTACGAGAACTCACTCAGTGGCAGCAGCCTCTCCCAAGGCTTTCCCGTATCCAATATGCATAGTTTGAGTAGGTCCTCCATGGTCCGGATGGTCTGCTCGGTCTGTCCGTCGGTCTGCGGATGGAAGGCGGTACTAAAAGTAAGCTGAGAGCCCAAGTAAGCATGCACGGCCCTCCACTCGCTCGAAGTGAATCGACCATGACGGTCCGAAATAATCATCCTGGTAATGTCATGATATCTGACGAACTACTCCACAAATAATCTCACCAGAACCGCAACTGGGGCATCCTTCCGAACGGGAATAAAGCGCGCTACCTTGGTCAGTCTGTCTACTATGACCCATATAGAATCGTGCCCAGAGTGGGAACGAGGTAGTCCGTGTACAAAATCCATAGTAATGTCCTCGAACTTCCACTCTGGGACTGGCAGTGGCTATAGCAAACCTCCTGGGCTCTTACATTCCGCCTTCACGCGCTGACATGTCTCGCAGAATGTTACAAAATAAGTGATCTCTCTCTTCATCCCAGGCCAATACATAGACCTCCGCAAATCTGCCCACATCTTGGTGATGTCGAGATGTACTGAATATCTGGAGCAATGAGCCTATCTGAGCATGTCATCCCGGATACTGCCCCCTGCTAGTATGTAAATGCGTCCACGGAATCGAAGAAGATCATCCTGTAGCATGTAGTCCTCAACCTTGCCCCTTTCCAGGGCACTAAAAATCGGCTGTAATGCAGCATCCAGCCTCTGATGTGTTCGGATGCGCTCCCGTATATCATCACCACTGATCACTGAGCTCAAATACTCTCGATACACCACTGGTTCTGTCTCAGATACCATGGTAATGTGCATGTCTTCCATCATCCGTAGCAGCTCTATAGACATCAACCGAGGTGAAAGAAATTGTACCTAATCACCTAGAGGGGGGGTGAATATGTGACTTAATCTTTTTAAACTTTTAGGCAGATTATATCACAGATTTTACAGCACTATAAACAGCATACACAGCATCAATCACATACACAGAGTACACACAGTTTTATAGTGGTTCCTCAAGGTTTGGGTACATCCACTTTCCCCCTTCGCCTATCTAATAATGTACTAGATTCGGCCAAACTCCTCCACTATTCCTCAGATCCTCAGATCTTACACTCAGAACCCAAACCAGGTTCCTACAGCTCAAAGTGATCCCACTCCTACAACTCAGGCTCAACAGCCCTACCACTCAGTCTTCACAAAGACCTACACTCAGCCACAAGGCATACACTCAGAGATATGAATCTCCTACACTCAGGCACACAGGCCCTACCACTCAGCTTTTATAATTTCAGGCTTACAACTCAGATCCCTAAGGATCCTACAAGAAATTAAAAATACAATGTATATAACCTCAACTCAGAATAAGAGAGAAGAGTTGACAGGTTTCTTGATGAGTTCTTGAAAGAACTCTGCTGAGATCAACCTCACTTGGCTTTCTTCAAAGCTTCTTGAATGTATAACACAATAGGGTTGATACTCTCTGCAACTGATCTTCAATCACTGCTAACTTAATAATCAGAACTAAGTCTGAAACTTTCTTCGCAGCCTGGTTCCAACAGCTGTCTTCTTGGAAGGAGCTCTCTCTCTCCAACTGCTTAGATCTTCTTCTCAATCTCTTGTAGTTAATCTTCTTCTGCTGTTGACAGAATAAGCCTTTATATTGACTTTCTTCATGGTGACCGGCTGATCCGGTCCCTAACGACTTTCTGACAACTCTGACAGTTGCAGTAGACCGGCTGGAATGGCAGCTGTCATGTCATCCAGTCACTTCTTGAAATATCTGTAACTGTCTGAAAGTGTCGAGACAGTCTGTCTTTAAGTGTCGACACTTATAGACTAAGTGTCGACACAAGTAGACTAAGTGTCGACACTAGCCTTCAAGGTGTCGACACAACTCCTTGTGTTGTAGAATTTACTTCTCGACACTGCTTCTTCAGAATGTGTTGACACTGATATTGTGTGTTGACACAACTCCTTGTTCTTCAGTACTTAGTTGAATTCTGCTAAGTGTCGACACTACTCCTTTGTGTCGACACATCTTCTTGTGTTGTACTTGTTTAGTGTCGACACATCTTCTTGGTGTCGACACATGCCTTATGTGTTGATACTTGCTGAGTGTCGACACTGCTCCTTGTGTCGACACATTCTTCTTATGTTGAGACTTTGGCTGAGTGTCGACACATCTTCTTTGTGTCGACACTTGTACTTAGAATTTGTTGAACTTTGCTAAGTGTCGACACAGCCTCCTAGTGTCGACACTTTCTTCATATGTTGAGTCTTCTGATATGTGTCGACACATTCTTCAATATGTCGACACTTGTACTTAAATTCTGTTGAAGTTTGCTGAGTGTCGACACAGCCTCCAAGTGTCGACACTTTCTAATGTCGACAAAGTTCCTCTGGGTGTCGACACTGCTTCTAAGTGTCGACAATGCTTCACTGGACATTTCTTCATTGAGTGTCGACACAACCTGTATGTGTCGACACTTTCCTTCTGGTGTCGACTCTGCATCCCTGGTGTCGACACAATTACTCCAAGTGTCGACACTGCTTCTCTGGATGTCGACACAAGTCTTCTTAAGTGTCGACACTTTTCTTCTGAGTGTCGACACATGGACTTAGAAACTTTTCAGCTTTCCCTACAAATACTTAACCTGCACGACTGAACTCAAACCACATCAAATACATTTTGATATATATCATTGAGTATGGTGAGGCTTCTTCAAATCAGGTACATTTATTCCAATGTACCCAACAATCTCCCCCTATTTGGAGAAGTCATAACCCTTAGTCAATGATATACACCATACATAACAAAATCACAGTATGATGTAAAGCAGGATTATATAACATGGTATGTACATGAACATGTATAAACAAACATGTATACTCAAATATCTCAGAACTATAATAAACTTAACACATATCACATAGTTCTAAGAACTTCAACATTTTCATTATTTCAAAAGTTTATAGAATGTTTTAATACAAGTGATTACACATAGTAAACTTAAGAAAAATTCTATCATATTGCTGCTCAGTCTCCTTGATCACAATGCCCTTTCCTGAATGTATTTTTGCTTGGACTGGGGCTTCAGCATCTTCAGCAGCAGCAGGTTTCTTTCCTTTCAGATCCTTCTTTTTCAATTCTTCAGCTTTGATCTTTTGCCTTTCAAAGTAATGATATGGCTTTGGAAAGTACTTGCTAGGCTCCTGAGCAGTAGGATGTAACTTTCCCATCTTAGCCTTTCTTCTATACTGCACAATGGCTTCTTGTCTGTTCTCATGCTTCCTCCACTCCACATCAGAATACCATTTGCCTCTGTCCACAATATTGTCTTTGGCAGCCTTCCATGCAGTCAGAATGATATTCCTGGAGGTGGGTCTCCACTGTTCAAAGTCAGGCCTAAGTTCAGCTTGCTCTCTGAATCTCTTTTTAGACAATTGAGCTTCTTGTTCTTTCTGCAAAGCTGCTTGTTCTTTCAGTATAGCCTCTGGCACTGGTTGAACTACTTTTTATATGATGACCTTCTCAATTCCCTCAGGAGGGCTATACATTGATTGTATATCTGCATGTACCATATCAAAGTCTGGTGGAGGGTATATTACTTGAGCCACTTCAGCTTGCTCCCCTCCAAGATATGCAGGATTAATCCCAGACTCTGCCACATTGTCATCATCACATAATGGAGGATATCCAAGGGTGGCTCTGATGGAATTTGAAATTCATTTGGCATGATCAGAGCTGGCTTTGACTAACACCCTCTCCCCCTTTATGACTTCTCTAATAATATGATCCCTCAGATCATCTTTCTGAAATCTTATTTGGGCATCCAAATAGTTTACTCCATCCTTAAAGAAAGGTTTCAACCTTTGGAGCTTGTCAGTTATAGCCTTTTGAGAGTCTTGTATAGCAGTTTTAACAGCAGTTATTCCCTCTTGTAATGCTTTATCAAATTCTGCCTTAGCTGTAGCATTAGCTGTAGTCTGACCAGTAGCTATATTCTTCATTTCTGTGACTATTGCATTGTGTGAAGCAGTGAGATTATCATTCATCCTCAGCTGGTTCTCCAGAACATAGCCTTGCTTCACTGCAATATCATCTACTTGAGCTTTGATCTTTTCCTGATGAGTGGCTAGATAGACTACTGCATTCCCTCCTTTATGGAAGCAGTCAGTCATCTCTTTCTTATTCAGATTCATTTCAAATCTGATGGACTTAATATCTTGGGCCAGATCAAACTGTAGAGACTTATGCCCTTCATCCATATAAGATTGCAAAGCCTGTCTTTGCTCATCCATCTTTATCTGCATAGCAACCATCAGAGAACTGAAATCTGTAGATGGTGCTGGCTGTGATGCAGGCTGTGGTGCTATCGTTTGTAAAGTCTTCTTATATGTCTGGCTCCTTCTCTTAAAGACTTGAAATTTTCTTTTCTTGGCTCTTACAACATCTTCATCTTCAGAAGCAGATGTGCTTGCAATATCAACCCTGTCCTTTGGGCTTAGAGGCAAATCCTTGTCAGTTCTAGGAACCTGCTCAGCATCCTTTGGAACTTCAGGTTCTTTTCTTGCAGTTTCTTCTATAATCACCACATGCTCCCCCTCAATAGTTACTTTCTCCCCCTCAGCAGCAACACTTTCATTCTCAAAGTCAGTTTGTAGAAGATCTGGAAATAGCTCTTCTAGGGTAAATTCTTGTTAAGGATGGGGTGAAGATTCTCTTATTTCATCAACCACTTGATCAGATACCACTTGAGAAGCAACAGATATGTCTTCCATGACAACATCTTGTGGTTGACTATGTGTCTGTGTTTGCTGATTAACATTAGTTAATGAATCAGACAAAACATCATCCTCAATATGGAAATCTAATGCATTAATCTCAGTGATTACCTCAAGTATAGTGTGGGTAGCTTGGTCACTTTTTAGTGGAGGTGGCTCATCCACAAGTAAGGGTTCCCCCTGGATGGAATCCTGGTGGATTGGGCTTGCTTGAGGTAGCTCCCCCTGCCTTGGTGCATCTTCTTGCCTTCCTGGAGATTGTCCAGCATTTTCAGTTGCTTCCTCATCAGTAGTAAAGACAACTTGCTCTTCAGAGCTACTAGATGATTCTTGAGCCACTGGGGCTGTCTTCTTCTTCTTTTGGGGTGTTACCTTCTCAGGAGTTGACATTTCCTTAGTCAAGACTTTATCCCATCTAAAGAAGATTCTCATGTTCATCTTCCTCATATGATTGATCTTAGAACCTGCAGCTTGGCTCATTACTTCTGGTATACTACCAGCCAAGTAAAGTCTTAGAATCCTACCCAAATTGGGCTTCTTCATACTCTGCTTAATCTTCTCAAACACTACTGCAGACCAATCAGTTTGTAGTTTGAAGATAATTCTTGTCATTAGAACAAACATATTAGCTGATACTCTGTCATGCCCTCCGGGCTTGCTCAAGATAACTTTGCCAACAATTTCAGATAGAAATTTGCCCTGCATGTTCATTCCCTTGCTATTGAAGACTGAACCTATTTTCATGTTTGAGTCCAAACCACACCATGTCAGTGCTTCTCTGGTCTTAGATACAGAAACATCTTCTTCTTCCTTAGTCCTAGGTAGTTGAAGTACCTTTCTCAGACTCTTAGAAGAAACTTTCACCTTAGCCCCATGAACTCTTGATTTAATCTTGAGTCCTGATTCATCTAGGGTTGCTCCATTCAGAAATTCCAGAACTTCTTTCTTCCATATCTTGGTCGGCTCTGAAACAAGAAAATCTAACCCTGTCTCTTCTATTAGGGTTATCACGCCTTTGATCTCTGGTTCCCCGTCATCAAAAAGCATGCCGCACCAATTCATATCCTTCATTCACATTCTCTTCTAGCTTCGGCGCCATTAGGGTTTGAAGAAATTTGAATTGAGAGAAGAGTGGTGTCGACACACAAGTTTGGTCTCGAAACTTTGGTGAGCGTGTCGACAGACAATGGCGAGAACCTATTTATATCTTTCTAGAATCGAAGATGAAAGGGCGCGTCAAAATACTTAAATTGTGTCGACACTGTTGATAAGTGTCGACACAGACTTATAATGTCTCGACAACCATGTGTCGACACAAGTATAGTCGATAGAATATATGTATCGACACTTGTTTATATGCCGACACCGCTTAGCTCGACACTTAGTCGAGACTATACCAGACTAATACTTTATAAATCCTAAGTGTCGACACCACTCTGGATGTGTCGACACCTACCCTGCATGTGTCGACACAAATTATCTGAAGTGTCGACACCAACTTCCTAGATGTGTCGACACATTTTCTCTGAAGTGTCGACACCACTTCTATGTGTCGACACAGACAACTCTGTGTGTCGACACCATTTTACTTAGCCATTTTTGAAAACTTATTCTAAGTTTATCATACCTAATTCAATTTTGAAGCTATTGAATTTGGTTTCATCTAAGGGCTTAGTGTACATGTCAGCTAGCTGATTTTCTGTATTAACATACTCTAGGGATATATCTCCTTTTTCTACATGTTCTCTTAGAAAATGGTATTTTATTTCTATATGTTTAGTCCTACTATGGGAAACATGATTGTTTGCAATAGAAATAACACTAGTAGAATCACAAAATAGAGGTGTTCTACTTACCTGAATACCATAATCTTCAAGCTGATGTTGTATCCATAGAAGTTGAGCACAGCAACTTCCTGCAGCCACATACTCTGATTCTGCTGTGGAGATAGCCACACTTGTTTGCTTCTTGCTACTCCATGAAATCAGTCTTCCGCCTAGGAATTGACAGGTACCAGTTGTACTTTTTTTATCTTCTTTGCAGCCTGCAAAATTTGCATCTGAATAACCTGTCAGTTCAAAGTCTCCATTTCTATGGTACCAAAGACCTAGATAAGGAGTGCCCTTTAGATATCTCAGAATTCTTTTGACTGCTGTCAAATGAGACTCTTTAGGGCAAGCTTGGTATCTAGCACAGACACATGTAACATACATGATATCTGGTCTACTTGTAGTCAAATACAATAGGGAGCCAACTATCCCTCTATACAAAGTCTCATCTACAGGTTTCCCTGCATCATCTTTGCTAAGAGACATACTTGACCCCATAGGAGTTTTCATGGTACTAGATGATTCCATACCATACTTCCTTATTAATTCTAGAGTGAACTTAGACTGGCATATGGATAAACCATTCTCAGTCTGTCTAACTTGGAGTCCCAAGAAGAACTTAAGTTCCCTCATACTACTCATTTCAAATTGTCCTTGCATAAGTTTTGCAAACTTTCTGCAAAGACTATTTTCTGTAGACCCAAATATGATGTCATCTATATATATTTGGACTAGAATGATCTTGCCTCTGGATTCCCTAAGGAATATAGTCTTGTCTATTTTCCCCCTTGTGAATTTATTCTCAATGAGGAAACTAGACAGAGTTTCATACCAAGCCCTAGGGGCTTGTTTTAACTCATACAAAGCCTTCCTAAGTCTATAAACATAATTAGGTTTAGTTGAATCAACAAAACATGATGGCTGTTCCACATAAACTTCTTCCTTCAGATTGTCATTCAAAAAGGCTGACTTAACATCCATTTGGTATACTTTAAACCATTGATAGATTGCATAAGCCAAGAACATCCTTATAGCTTCCAGTCTGGCTACTGGAGTAAAGGTTTGATCAAAGTCAATACCTTCTTCCTGCCTATATCCCTTAGCAACCAGTCTTGTTTTATTCTTTATAATGACTCCATGTTCATCCATCTTGTTCCTGAAGATCCACTTAGTTCCAATTATGTTGTGGTTTTTTGGTTTAGGAACAAGCTCTCAGACATTGCATCTCTTGAACTGATTCAGCTCCTCTTGCATTGTCTCAATCCAATGAGGGTCTAGGATGGCTTCTTCAAATTTCTTTGGCTCAACTTGGGATAGAAAACTGGAGTAGAGTACTGAACTTAGATTTCTGCTCCTTGTTTGTACCCCTTGACTTAGATCACCAATAATTTGATTAGCTGGATGATCTTTTAGATGTCTATTAGCTGGTGGCAGCCTGGCTTCAGGTTGAACTCCTTCAGCTTCTTCAACTTGTTGCACTCCATGGTCTTCTTCTGCATCAGGTGCATGTAGTACTCCCCCTGGACAACAGCCACTATCTTCTACTTGCTGTCTTGCGGTAGGTCCTTCTTCTATAGTGAGCTTGTCCATCTTCTCAGTCACACCTGTGGAGCTGCAAATACTACTAGACAATTCATTGTTAATAAGTCTAGCTTCATCAAATACTACATGTACTGACTCTTCTACAACTTGAGTAGTCAAGTTGTAGACCCTATAAGCCTTACTGTTGTTGCTGTACCCAACAAAGATCCCCTCTTGGGATTTGGCAGCAAACTTGGTTAAGTAAGACTTACCATTGTTAAGTATATAGCATTTACAACCAAAGATCCTGAAATAGGATATGTTTGGTTTTCTTCCTTTCACAATCTCATAGGGGGTCTTATTGTGGCTCTTGGTGATAGTAGCCCTATTAATTACATGACATGCATTGTTAACTGCCTCAGCCCAGAAATATTCTGGGAGAGATGTGTCACTTAATAGGGTTCTACCAGCCTCAATCAAGGTTCTATTTTTTCTCTCAGCAATGTCATTTTGCTGAGGTGTTCTTGGTGAAGAAAATTCCTGAAATATCACAAACTCTTCACATAGCTTTGTCATACTATCAGACTGGAATTCAGTACCATGGTCACTTCTTACTTTGACCACTGTACTGTCTAACTCATTCTGAATTTGTTTGACAAAACTATAAAAGATACTAGGTGTTTCAGATTTCTGTCTAAGGAAGAACACCCAGGAAAACCTTGAGTAGTCATCTACAACCACAAATGTGTAGACCTTCCTACCTAGGCTGTGAACTGGCATAGGACAAAAGAGATCCATATGCAAGAGGTATAAGCACCTCACAACATCTTTGTTCTCAATGCTATTAAAGGTGGATCTAGTCTGCTTGCCCTTTTGACAAGCTGAACATATCCCATCTTTAATACACTTAACCTGAGGACCATTCCTCACTAACTCTTTGCTATAGAGTTGGCCAATTGTCTTGTAGTTAAGATGGGCTAGCCTCTTGTGCCATTTGACACAATGAGAGACTTTCTCATCAGCTACAAGACACACTGGAGAAACATTATTCTCACACATAATGTCTAAGCAATAGACATTTCTCTTTCTATAACCTGTCAGAATGATCTCTTGATCATTTGACCTCCTAATATGACAACCATCTTTGACAAATGAGATGTCATATCCTAAATCACTCAGTTGACTTATACTATTAAGTTTGTGTTTCAAACCTTTAACATAAGCCACTTGAGTAATTGTTATAAGGTTGCTAGAGATGTTACCAAAACCTTTGATGATTCCTTTTTCAGAACCACCAAAGGTGACTTTAGGACCATCCTTGATTGGTGTGTAGTCCTTTAGCAATCCCCTAGTTCCAGTCATGTGCCTGGAACATCCACTGTCCAAGTACCATATTGGGGCATGGTCACTTGGACTCACCTGCAAAACAGATTAGTTAACCTTAGAACCCAAAGAATTCTTGGGTCCTTGGTGCTGGTTAGTTTGCCTCTTAACAAAACTACCTGTAGTTTTTCTAACAGGCAGATTGCTACTCACTTTGGCACTTGAATTGTGCCAACAGTCCATGGCAAAGTGACCCACCTTGCCACAATACCAGCACTCAAATCTGTTGTACCTTTGCTTAGGTACAACCCTAGCTGTTTTATCTACAGCAGGCTTGTTGAGTGCTGGGGCTTTGCCCTTAGACTTGGACTTTACAGTCCTAGCAGGTTGTGTAAACCCTAATCCAGTTTTACCCTTTTGATGTACAAATTCATCTATCAAAGGTAGAACAGACTTTGGTTTAGAAAACCTTGCAATTATATCTCTCTCTTTCTGAAGACTAATCTCCAGATTTCTGATTTGATCATTCTTGAATGTTATAGTCCTCATCTGAATAACAGTTATGTTCTTCAGTCTGGCTATTTCATTTAGTTTTTGATCAATCAATTTATCAAAATCTGTTGCAGCCTCTTTGAGATTAGCAATCTCCTTAGCCTGACTCTTGGCCAAGGATTTGCTTTTCTTAAAAGCTTGTAGCAGTACTCTATATTCATCAATCAACTGATGAATATCCCCTTCAGATTCAGATCCACTGACATCACTTGATGCTGATGTAACTGAGTCTGAACTAGCACTAGAAATTGAACTTAAAGAACAATTTTGTACCTGACTAGGTCCAGGCTGCTCCTGGATTTTGTCACCTTCAGATAAGGCCATCAGTCCCTTGTACTGATTGTCCTCTTGCTCATATATAGAGTTCATTAACTGGATGAACTCTTCCTCCTCTTCTTCTTCTTCTTCTGCAAACAGTCCAATGTAAGCTTCTGTTTCTAAATCAGTTTCTGAAGATGATATGTCTGACATGCTTTTGTCCTTCTTGGCAACAAAGGACCTTTCCTTTTTGCCCTTGATCTGAGTCTTCTTCTTATCAGTTGACTCTTTCCTTTTCTCAGTATAGTCAGCAACAACATGTCCTTGTCTGTTACAGCAATAACATACAATTTTTGATAAAGTTGCTTTGCTTGACTTGGGCTTTCTCCTTTCTTTCTTTGATGACTTCTTGTTCTGATAATAGTCATCTTTTCCCTGTGAAGTGGATGGCTTTGACCTCCACTGTTTCTTCTTTAGAAACTTCTGAAAGTGTCTTATGAATGCTGCAAAATCCTCATCACTCTCACTGCTTTCAGAATCCCTGCATTCTGTCTCATCTTTCTCAGATCCAGCAACCTTTGGTGGTGGAGATGGAGACTTACTTTTGTATTTCCTGGTGGCTTCTGTCTTGAATGTCACAGCTCTTTCTTTGTGCTCAATTCTTGTAGTCTTCTCCTCTCCTTTCCTTACCATTAACTGCATTTCATAGGATAACATCTTTCCAAACAATGTTGGAGGAGGAATATCTGCTAACTTGGCCATTTCCCTTATGACACAGATCTTGGTGTCCCAATCCTTTGTTAGGGACCTCAAGAACTTATCATTCAGCTGATAATTGCTGAATTCTCTTCCATAGGACATCAACTCATTGACAATCCTATAGAATTTCTTGTAGCATTCTGTTATACTATCAGACCTGCCTTGTCTGAAGCTCTCATATTCTTGGTTTAACAAAGACTTCCTGTCTTGTCTAACTTCTTCTGAACCCTCCATGTACACTATCAGAGTATCTCACATCTCCTTTGATGTTTTACAGTGTATCAAGTTCTGGAATGTGGCATCATCTATTGCACTTACAATTATATTCTGAGCCCTCTTGTCCATTGTGGCCAGAATAATCTCATCTTTTGTCATCTCTGAAAAGTCTTTTGGAGTTCTCTGATTTGCATCCAACACAGATACCTTCATTGGCACATATGACCCCTCTTTAACTGTGATATAGATTCTAGGGTCAGAGGCTTCCATAAACAGTCTAACCCTTTCTTTCCAGATGCCAAAAATCTCCTTTCTACAAATTGGCAACTTCATGGATCCAAGTTCTTTATGATTCTCTATTGAACCTATTTTCTTGATTTTCTTGATTCTGCACTTGATTAAACTGAATCTGCCAACAAGATCTACTCAGACAGTTATGTCCTTGTTGAGTAACCTCGCTTTGATACCACTTGAAAGAAATTGTACCTAATCACCTAGAGAGGGGGGGGTGAATAGGTGACTTAATCTTTTTAAACTTTTAGGCAGATTATATCACAGATTTTACAGCACTATAAACAGCATACACAGCATCAATCACATACACAGAGTACACACAGTTTTATAGTGGTTCCCCAAGGTTTGGGTACATCCACTTTCCCCCTTCGCCTATCTAGTAGTGTACTAGATTCAGCCAAACTCCTCCACTATTCCTCAGATCCTCAGATCTTACACTCAGAACCCAAACCAGGTTCCTACAGCTCAGAGTGATCCCACTCCTACAACTCAGGCTCAACAACCCTACCACTCAGTCTTCACAAAGACCTACACTCAGCCGCAAGGCCTACACTCAGAGATATGAATCTCCTACACTTAGGCACACATGCCCTACCACTAAACCTTTATAATTTAAGGCTTACAACTCAGATCCCTAAGGATCCTACAAGAAATTAAAAATACAATATATATATAACCTCAACTCAGAATAAAAGAGAAGAGTTGATAGGTTTCTTGATGAGTTCTTAAAAGAACTCTGCTGAGATCAACCTCACTTGGCTTTCTTCAAAGCTTCTTGAATGTAGAACACAATAGGGTTGATACTCTCTGCAGCTGATCTTCAATCACTGCTAACTTAAGAATCAGAACTAAGTCTGAAACTTTCTTCACAGCCTGGTTCCAACAACTGTCTTCTTGGAAGGAGCTCTCTCTCCAACTACTTAGATCTTCTTCTCAATCTCTTGTAGTTAATCTTCTTCTGCTGTTGACAGAATAAGCCTTTATATAGACTTTCTTCATGGTGACCGGCTGATCCGATCCCTAACGACTTTCTGACAACTCTGACAGTTGCAGTAGACCGGCTGGAATGGCAGCTGTCATGCCATCCAGTCACTTCTTGAAATATCTGTAACTGTCTGAAAGTGTCGAGACAGTCTGTCTTTAAGTGTCGACACTTATAGACTAAGTGTCGACACAAGTAGACTAAGTGTCGACACTAGCCTTCAAGGTGTCGACACAACTCCTTGTGTTGTAGAATTTACTTCTCGACACTGCTTCTTCAGAATGTGTCGACACTGATATTGTGTGTCGACACAACTCCTTGTTCTTCAGTACTTAGTTGAATTCTGCTAAGTGTCGACACTACTCCTTTGTGTCGACACATCTTCTTGTGTTGAACTTGTTCAGTGTCGACACATCTTCTTGGTGTCGACACATGCCTTCTGTGTTGATACTTGCTGAGTGTCGACACTGCTCCTTGTGTCGACACATTCTTCTTATGTTGAGACTTTGGCTGAGTGTCGACACATCTTCTTTGTGTCGACACTTGTACTTAGAATTTGTTGAACTTTGCTAAGTGTCGACACAGTCTCCTAGTGTCGACACTTTCTTCATGTGTTGAGTCTTCTGCTATGTGTCGACACATTCTTCAATATGTCGACACTTGTACTTGAACTCTGTTGAAGTTTGCTGAGTGTCGACACAGCCTCCAAGTGTCGACACTTTCTGATGTCGACAAAGTTCCTCTGGGTGTCGACACTGCTTCTAAGTGTCGACACTGCTTCACTGGACATTTCTTCATTGAGTGTCGATAGAGCCTGTATGTGTCGACACTTTCCTTCTGGTGTCGACTCTGCATCCCTGGTGTCGACACAATTACTCTAAGTGTCGACACTGCTTCTCTAGATGTCGACACAAGTCTTCTTAAGTGTCGACACTTTTCTTCTGAGTGTCGACACATGGACTTAGAAACTTTTCAGCTTTCCCTGCAAATACTTAACCTGCACGACTGAACTCAAACCACATCAAATATATTTTGATGTATATCATTGAGTAGGGTGAGGCTTATTCAAATCAGGTACATTTATTTCAATGTACCCAACACGAGGCTTCGGTCCAAAAGTGTCGGCCCTCTTGCTCAAGGCATCTGCTACCGTGTTCGCTTTCCCCGAATGGTAGTGGATCTTATAATCGTAGTCGCAGAGGAATTCCAGCCATCTCCTCTGTCGCAGGTTTAAATCCTTCTGTGTATCGATATATTTGAGATTCTTGTGATCTGAATAGATGTCACAATGAATCCCGTATAAGTAATGCCTCCACATCTTTAGGGCGAATACCACAACCCCGAGCTCTAAGTTATGTACTGGATAGTTATGCTCATGCTTCTTCAACTGTCTTGAAGCATAAGCAATAACATGTCCATGTTGCATCAGGACGGTACCCATCCCCTGGTAAGAGGCGTCTGTGTAGATCTGGAATGCTTCACTCCCAGATGGAAGCGCAAGAATGGGGGATGAGATGAGTCGGTCCTTCAGCTTCTGAAAAGCCGTCTCGCACTGCTCTGACCAAACAAAATCTGCATCCTTCTTCGTCAAGGACGTGAGGGGGAGTGCTATCCTCAAGAACCCCTCCACGAACTTACGATAATACCCTGCTAGTCCCAAGAAACTGCGAATGTCGGATGCGGTCTTCGGCCGTGGCCAATCCCTCACTATCTCTATCTTGGCTGGGTCCACTGCTAATCCAGCCCCACTAATAGTGTGTCCCAGGAAAGCCACCTCCTGCAGCGAGAACTGGCACTTTGAAAACTTTGCGTACATCTGGGACTCCCTCAGCCTCTGCAAGACCAGCGTTAAATGCTCTGTATGCTCTTCCTGAGTCCGGGAATATATCAAAATGTCATCGATAAATACAATCACGAAGCGGTGTAAGAAGGGTTCAAATACACGGTTCATTAGACTCATGAATGCGGCTGGGGCATTCGTGAGCCCAAAAGGCATCACCGTGAACTCATATAACCCGTAGCGTGAACTGAATGTCGTCTTCGGTATGTCCTCTTCCCGGATGCGGAGCTGGTAGTAGCCGGATTGCAAATCTAGCTTAGAGAACCAGAAGGCTCCCTGCAACTGATCAAATAGCTCATTTACCAGAGGCAGTGGATAGGTATTGTGGACCGTTAACCGGTTCAGCTCCCGGTAATCTATACATAGTTGCAATGACCCGTCCTTCTTCTTCACAAAGAGGACTGGCGCTCCCCACGGCGATGAACTGGGCCGCACAAATCCCGACTCGACTAGCTCCTGAAGTTGAGTCCTGAACTCTGCTAACTCCCTGGGAGCCTGATGGGCGCAAAATAGAGCTTGAAAACGCAAGTATACGTGCCGTACAAGTAATACAGAGTGAGTGAGATCGTTCCCACGGAGAAGTGATGGGTTTAGCGCTTACAATTACTAGTTACACCGTTTCTATGAATCCAAGTAAAACGATTAATTGATTTTCTGAAAATAGATTAAAACTTTTAGATAAATATTAAAACTAATTTAACTAGATCTTAAAGTAATTTCTTAGCAATTAGAGAAAATAGCCTTGCATTTCTGATTTCATATGTGTAACATGATGGTGATCAAATAAATATTTCGTTTGGTTGAACTTTGGATTATCTTGCGATGATTTATAAAGAAGAAACCTTTATCTCTCGATACAAGGAGTCTTAATATCTACGCAACCCTAGTTATCTCTAACTTAGGAAAAACGAAAATATTATGAAGTGCAAGAATCAAATTCGCAAGCATAAAAGGAAATCTCTTTCACTTTTAAAAACTCAATAGATCTTGTGATGCACGCACGTTTTTCCTCTCTTGACTCTTGAAACGCCGTAAAAATAACGAAATGTTGGTTAATGATTCACATTGCTCATCTCTCGATTCTCGCACTGCGATAAACTAGCCCTTAAATTAACGTTACGCCGCTCTTCTCTCGATTCTCGCGGCGCAATATAATAAAAAGACATGATCCAACAATTTCACCATAAAAATCACAAGATCTATAAAGATAATCACAAAACAAACCCAAAATCAAAGATGTTCATCATCAAAATACACATACTACTCTCATCATGCAAGACTAGAGAGTTTTAGTTCATGACTGCGGGAAAATAACACAAAACTGAAGAGATCTTACTAAACATTTCAAAAGAAATGCGAATCTTCCCTTCTCCAGTGATGTGGAAGCGTTTCCTTCAGCCCCAATGCCCAAACTGGACTGGTTCTTCCTGCAGTTTTTCTCCTCTAATGGCTGTCAAGAATAGAAATGAATCCCCCCTTTTTATGGCTGAAATTTTCCTCTTTTAAACTTTCCCTCTTTTTCTCCTAGTGGGCCCCACATCCAGTCATTTTAAAATGCTGAATGGATGCTTTGAAATAAGTTGTAACTGTCCAAAACTTGGCCTTTTCGGATTTGAATTTCCTGTAACTGCCAAAAAATGTTGTGAATATGTTGCAACATTTCTGGTTCTGTTTTTCTGCACAGTTTGACCTGCCAGAATGTTGAGAATATGTTGTAACATTTTTCCCAGATTTTTCACAATACTTAGTCTTCAATCCTTGACTTAAATTCTCCCCGAATCCTATCATAAAAACATATAAACAATTAGAGTACAAACATTTTGACTCCAAATCATGCGGCAATTGGATTTTATCTACTTTTCATGTATAAATTTCACATAACATGGCTAAAAATGGTTAAAATAGAGATGAAGATAACTTCTTTTTACGAAGTTATCACACCCCCATGCTTAGTTCTTTGCTAGTCCCTAGCAAAGGTAAATCATTGTAAATCATGATATGACAAAGATTTATGACAGTATAATTTCATTTCCGTCTACTCTTCATTATAAGTTAACCAAAATAGCTTCAAGTAATTCTCATTAACTGATGCTAGACTTGCTAGTCCATAAGAATTCAAACTTTCATAATTCTATCAGATAGATATAAGATAAGGCTCAATTAAGAATTCAAGTGTTATATGTGATGCCCTTAACAAATTGTCTACATCCCTTACAATTCATTTTCGATAAACTTCGTCACCAATAGGATAGATCAAGAGTAGTCTAAGGCTTTGATATGACCTCTACATGAGTTTGGTAGAAACCGATGCCAAATAAAAACGACTTGATGAATTTTGGAGAGGTGGGTAGCCAATGATTCTAATTAACTTAGTAGCTTGCCAACTTATGGGGTTTAACTTTCAACAATTTTTTTTTCTTTCTTTTGATATTTGCACAGTTGGGATCATTCCAAGTAAGCCGAAGCTAACTTAGGCCACATATCACTATGCTATATATATCCTTTTTTTTGATCATAGTTGGGATCATTCCAAGTAAGCCGGAGCTAACTTAGGCCACATGTCACTATGATATACACAAATTTTTTTGTTTTAACACCCATAAGTGGTCAGTCTACTAGCTAAGGAACATAGGGAAATGAATAATCAAGTCTTTAGGCTCAAAAGTAATATGTGATGGCCACAAAGGTAAGGATTTACGTGGAAGCAAGGTTAACTACGTACACTCAATATATTGGCGACTATCATTGAATTAGAACATACTCGATCTAATCCCATTAGGATCCGAAGTTAATTAAATAAGTTAAAAGGGGGTAAACATTTGTAAGAACTATAGTGCATGAATGTGAGATAGATTTCTTAATCGAGCTTTAACCAATCAGTCTAATTACAATTTAATAGTCTGACTCATAGGACTGACTCGTCTAAACTTACAATTAATTTGAAAAACTTGAATAAATTTATTAATAATAAAAAAAATGAAGAGCAAGCAGGTCTAAAATATACCCCATAAAAGCTTTGTCAAGCAAGGTATAGAAGGGACATGCCCCCATACTTTAACCTTTACTAGTCCCTAGTAAAGCAGTTGTAGCAAATATAATAGTCTTGTATGCGATTGCGAACTTCATAAATCATAAGAGTGGAATAAAAAGACAGTTTCACATGTGCGTCGCCAGCATATAAATATGTGTGAAGTGGAACATAAAAGTATAAGATATGAACGAAATATCCCACGAAGTAGCAAGTTATAATAAAGAGTTTGCATTAAAACAGTGAAGGTATTGAGTAACAGGTATAGCTTCACGACATGAAAACATATAGCAATAATTCATGAAAACAACATTTCAGGAAACGGAAAAAAAATGCAGCTAGGGAAGTGATCAACCACAGTACAACAAGTAACAGTTTCAAAGATTAGAGGTAGAAAATAAATAACCAAGTACTATGTAAACGGTACTTATCATTCAGTGATTAGCATGCAGTTCAACAAGTTCAGCAGTAATAGAACAAAGTAGTCATGTAGGAAAACCGATAACGAGCGTCCAAGGAGTCAATCAATCTCCACAATTTTGACAAGAGCAATATGTAAATAAAATAAAGTACTGTACTAACACTGAAATGGTTCACCATAGAGATTTCCCAAAAAAAAAACAAAACTATCATTTCGCAGTAAGAGCGCAAAGTAAATTTCCCAGATTCTTTGTAGTGGAGTGTCAACCATCCTCCTCATCGTCATCAGCGTCATCGACCCCGTCCGAGTCGTCATCGTCCAAAAATTCCTTCATTTCGTCGTCTTCGCCGGCTGCAAAGGCTGCATCCTCCTCGACCGCTTCTGTTTCATCAAGTGGATTTGTTGAGGATGCCGCCTCATTTCCCTTAGAAGTAGAGGGCTTGTTGTCATACCAAGCAGGATTCACATCGTGGACTGCTATCTTGTCCTCAGGTACATTCAAATGGCGGAGAATGGCTACTTGAATGTGATGTAAAATGTTTAAATGCGAGACTATATCACGATGTTGTTGGCGCTGATATTTGGCGGTGCCTTGCAAATATTTAAAGATGATCGGCCAATCCGGGGGATTTGGGGAAAGTGGTGGTGGAATTGGAGGTTGGGTGGTTTTGCTCGAAGATACGGTAGGGCGTTGTTTCGGAGCGGATTTGGGAGGTGGCTCCTCGGAAGATACTCTAATATAGGAGGAGATCACAGAAAATGTGATTGGCCGGCCTACAATGGTGGTAGTGTCCGTGTCGGCGAGAGATACCCCGGCGTAACGGCACAACGATGTGATGAGCGTGGGAAACCACATCTGAGTACCCCCCTCCGTTTTGACCTTTTTTAGGATTTGACTGGAAATAATATGTCCTACATTAATGGGAATCCCTTTTATAATGCTATGTATAATGCAAGCCCTCTCGAAGGAGACATGGTTGGAGTGTTTCGTCGGCATAACACTTGAGTTTACGAAAAGCAGCCACACTTTAGCTTCACGAGTAAAAAGAGCCGAATACAGGACATGCTTTGATTCACTAACCCACGTGATGTTTCTAGTGAGGCTCAATGTGGTGGCGATATCGCATGGATTAGAAGTTCTAACCGACTGGAAGACATCACAATCCAGATTTGATAAATCGAAGTAGGAGTTTATACCTTCCGCGGAGAAATCGACTTCCTTCCCCCGTATGTGAATTTTTCCATCCGTGTGGAACTTGGCGTTGGCGTAAAATTCATACACCCACGGTAGGACAGCATTAGTGCGTGGATGGCAGAAGGAGGTCCAACCGAACTTGTCTATTTGCCGCACATACGCTTGACTCCAACCACGAACTTCCAGTTGAAACCCGCGTTCATAGATGACGGGCTTTACCTTAAGCAGTTCGTAGCGAGCCATGGCTTCTTCGTTGATGAATCTTGAGTGCTTGTGCGCCGCCACCGCCTTCTCTCTACCTTTCTTGGGGGCCATGATACTTCAACTCCAACGATAAGTGATAGCTTCGTGATAGGACCGCGAGAGGGGGGGGGGGGTATTTCCTGAACGATGCTGTCGCGAGGTAGCTGCCGCCGGCGGATGAGTCGGAGCGGGGCGAGAAAGATGATGTAGGGTTTCCTGGAGCAAAGGGATCGGGGGTAGCAGCGGATTTGGGGAGATCGGGCTTTTAATAGCAAGCGGATAGTAAATGCACAGCTTATGCTAATTGAACCGGCTAAGTAGGTAAAAAAAATTAATTAATAACCAATTAGACAGCCGGTTCAGCTAAATCCCGCAGGCAGCCGGTTAATTACGCAGTTGAACCGGTCACCGCCTGAATTTCCGCTCTTGTAAGGGAAAAAGGCAGAGAAAAATTTGTTGCAACATTTTTCGAAAATGTTGCAACATTTTTTTTCTGAGCCGATTTTGAGCCTTGGCTAGCACCGAATGAAGGGGAAATGCGGTTTTAAGCGTTCGAGACCATAGGGATTCAGTCATGCATCATTTTTTTTTCTTTTTGAAAGGAATTCTTGAGAGAAATAGAAACAAACAAAACAAAAATAACAAAAATAATAAAGAACTTAACATTAAAATTTGGGGTTGCCTCCCCAGAAGCGCCTTAGTTAATGTCCCGGCTGGACATTCAGCGGCTCGAAAATTTTATTTCAAGTGTATGAATGATATTGCTCGTTCATTTTCGTTCCCTAAATAAGCCTTAAGACGTCCGCCATTGACCTTAAACTCCGAATGATCTTTTTCATTGATGATAGTAACGACCCCATAAGGAAGAACTTCCTTGACCCGAAACGGGCCCGATCACCTAGATTTTAATTTTCCGGGAAAAATTTTTAATCGCGAATTGAATAATAGAACTAGTTTCCCTGGTTGTAAATTTTTGTCCGTAAGATGGCGGTCATGCCACATTTTTGTACGGTCCTTATAAACCCTTGCACTTTCATACGCCTGAGTCCGGATCTCCTCCAATTCATTTAACTGTAGTAGTCTAGATTTACCGGCTTCTTGAAAGTCAAAGTTGATTTTCTTAATGGCCCAATATGCCCGATATTCCAACTCCAACGGTAAGTGACAAGCCTTGCCGTAAACTAAACGATACGGGGTAACACCAATTGGGGTCTTGAAAGCGGTTCTATATGCCCATAAGGCATCGTTAAGCTTTTGAGACCAGTCCTTGTAATTTACACTTACCGTTTTAGCCAAGATTTTTTGATCTCTCTATTAGATACTTCTGCTAACCCATTCGTTTGGGGGTGGTATGCCAATGCTACCTTATGCCTAACCCCGTACTTTTTCAACAACGCAGCAAATTGGTGATTACAAAAGTGACTTCCCCCGTCACTTATAATAGCTTTGGGTGTTCCAAATCGACTAAATATGAAGTTTTTCAGGAAGTATAACACCGCCTTTGCATCATTTTTGGTCGTGGCTATGGCTTCGACCCATTTCGATACATAGTCTACGGCTAAGAGGATAAATAAATTACCATTCGAATTAACAAAGGGTCCCATGAAGTCTATACCCCATACATCAAATAGCTCAACTTCTAGAATTGGGTTCATAGGCATAGCTTCGTTCTTATTGATATTTTCTTCCTTTTGACATCGATCACACCTTTTCACATGTTCTCTAGAATCATGATATAATGTAGGCCAATAGAACCCGGCCTCTAAGACTTTCATAGCTGTCCTATTTCCCTTGAAGTGTCCTCCGTAGGGAGAACTATGACAATTTTCTAAAATAGGATGCATTTCTACTTCTGGTATACATCTCCTCACTACTCCATCATCACCAATTTTAAACAAATAAGGTGGGTCCCAAAGATAAGACCGCACTTGGTGTAAAAACCTCTTTCGTTGTTGGTAGTTTAAATCTGAAGGTAAGATGTTACTGACGAGGTAATTGACGTAATCGGCGTACCATGGCACTAACCCCTCTGATATAGCTAAGATTTGTTCATCTGGAAATCTCTCCTCAATCTCTGAATGATAATAAGATTCCTTTGGTTCGATCCTGGAAAGATGGTCTGCTACAGGGTTATCTACGCCCTTTCTATCCTTAATCTCCAAATCGAATTCCTGCAATAATAGTACCCAACGAATCAACCTCGGCTTTGTATCTCTTTTTTCCATCAAATAACGGATAGCCGCATGATCAGTAAAAACGGTGACTTGAGTGCATAAAAGATAAGATCGAAACTTTTCAAAGGCGTAGACTACTGCCAACAACTCCTTCTCAGTCGTGGTGTAATTGATTTGAGCTTCAATCAGAGTTTTGCTCGCGTAGGCTATGGTGTGAAAAAGCTTCTCCCTGACTTGACCTAGAACTACACCCACGACATAGTCACTCGCATCACACATAAGGACAAATGGTTCACCCCAGTCGGGTGCCACCACAATTAGTGCCGTGGTTAATTGCTTTTTCAGTTTACTAAATGCACTCAAACAGTCTTCGTCAAAATGAAATTTCGTATCCTTTTCCAACAATCCACTAAGAGGTTTTGCAATCTTAGCAAAATCTTTGATAAACCTTCGGTAAAATCCTGCATGGCCTAGGAAACTCCTTAACTCTTTCACATTCCTAGGCGGAGGTAATTTCTCAATGACCTCAATTTTGGCCTTATCTACTTCTAACCCCTTGCTTGACACATGATGGCCCAGCACGATGCCTTCGCGTACCATGAAATGGCACTTTTCCCAATTCAGCACAAGGTTAGTTTCGATACATCGCACAAGCACTCTTTCTAAGCACTCCAAACACTCCCCAAATGATTTTCCGAAGATGGAGAAATCATCCATGAAGATCTCTATACCATGATCCATGATTTCTGAAAATATAGCAATCATACACCGTTGGAACGTGGCTGGTGCGTTGCATAGACCAAATGGCATTCTCCTAAAGGCAAATGTTCCGTAAGGGCACGTGAAGGTTGTTTTCTCTTGATCTTCCGGGTCAACCGTGATTTGGTTATACCCGGAATAACCGTCTAAGAAGCAGAAGAAATCATTACCGGACAACTTATCTAAAACTTGATCTATGAAAGGCAATGGAAAGTGGTCTTTTCTAGTAGCCTTATTAAGCTTGCGATAATCCATACAAATGCGCCATCCGGTAATAGTTCTAGTCGATATTAATTCGTTCTTATCATTTTTTATTACGGTCATCCCTCCTTTCTTCGGAACACATTGAACCGGAGAGACCCAAGAACTATCGGAGATAGGGTATATTATCCCTGCATCTAACCATTTTATTATTTCTTTCTTTACGACCTCTTTCATAGGTGGACTGAGACGGCGTTGAGGCTCAATGGAACCTTTATAAGATTCTTCTAGGAGAATCTTGTGCATGCATACCGAAGGACTAATCCCTCTTATGTCCGCGATCGTCCAACCTATGGCTAATTTAAATTGCTTCAGCAAATCTATGAGTTGTTGATGTTGATTTGGTGATAATTTTGAGTTGACAATGACCGGTAATGTATCATTGTCTCCTAGATATGCATAGGCCAAATGTTCAGGTAATGGTTTCAACTCAAGTGTGGGAGGACTAATGATGGAAGGTTTATTTGCACATGTCTTATCTGTCATATCTAAAATCTCCGGCTTGCGAGTGAATGTCGGTGGACGTGCACTTATTTCAAAGCATTCTTGAGTTTCGTTCTCACAATGAGATTTCTCTTCACCCGTCTCCTCCTCTTCATCTTCTTCTAGATCCTCACTTAAGTTGTAATCATAAAAGGTCACACTCTTAACTTCCTCTATGTCATCTTCTTCTAAACGAGGGAATTTCATGGCTTTTAGTACATTAAAAGTCACTTGTTCATCGTTAACCCTCATGGTTAACTCACCCTTGTGTACATCAATCAAAGTTTTTCCGGTGGCTAAGAAAGGCCTACCCACTATAATGGGGACTTCCTTGTCTTCCTTCATGTCTAATACCACAAAATCTGCCGGAAAAATAAATTTTTCTACCTTGACTAAGACGTCTTCTACAATCCCTTTTGGAAAGGTTAGAGATTTATCTGCTAATTGTAATGTAATTGATGTTTTGGAAATCTCCCCCAACCCTAACTTCTTATAAATTGAAAGTGGCATAAGATTTATGCTCGCCCCTAGATCGCACAAAGCCTTTCCCTCGAATTGATGTCCAATAGAACACGGAATCGTGAAGCTTCCGGGGTCCTTTAGTTTTGGTGGCAATCTTCTTTGGAGGATTGCACTACATTCATGTGTAAGGGTTACCGTTTCGTTCACGCCAAACTTCCGTTTTTTATTTAATATGTCTTTCATGAACTTTACGTAACTCGGCATCTGTTCTAATGCTTCGGCAAAGGGTATATTAACTTGCAACTTCTTAAAGATTTCTAAGAATTTCTGAAATTGTTGATCTAATTTGCTCTTTTTTAGTCTTTGGGGGAAAGGTGGTGGTGGATAGGTTCGTGGGTTCTCCTTCCTTCTTTCCTCTTTTTCTCCTTCTATTACCTTATCATTTCTTTTTGTTATCACTCCTTCCTCCTCACTCCTATCGCCCTCATTTCTTCCTATTGTTACTTGCTCACTAGGACCCTTGACTTCTTCTTGGTCTTGATTTTTATTTTGTTCATGTGGATTAGTTTCTTGACCAACTACTAACTCACGCCCACTTCGTAATGTGATGGCCTTACAATGATGAATATCTCCCTTGGGATTGGGTGTGGTATCCGTAGGGAGTGTGCCTTGCGGTCGCATACTTAAAGCGGTGGCGATTTGTCCTATTTGTGATTCAATCATTCTTATGGACCCTTCCAAACTAGAGAAACGGGCTTCATTCTTTTGCATTGATTCAATGATGAAGTCATCCGTTACCTTTCTAGATGGTCCTGCTTGGTTGGAATGATTGTTTTGATGTTGAGGATTAACATTAGAATTAAATAAGTGTGGTGGAGTAGGACCGGAGTTGTTCTTCCAAGAGAGGTTAGGATGGTTTCTCCATTCGGGGTTATAATGGTTTGGGTAAGGGTTTGTATTTTGCTTATAATGCCCTCCTAAATAATTAACTTCTTCATTACCCCCTACAAGTTGTTCAATTGTTAAGGTGGGGTTAGGAGAAACCATGGGAGTAATAATGCTATTGACTTGAGGATTCATTTGATTTTGGTTCAACGTCAAAGCATCTAACCTCTTGTTAATGGTATTAAATTGGGACGTCATTTGGGCTGCAAATGACGTTAATTGGTCAACTTGATATAATCCTGCCGTAGTGGGAGGATGTACTTGACGCTCGATCGTGTGGTAATTATTAGAAGATAGATCTTCTAAAATACCGTATGCATCTTCAGGGTACTTGTTCATCAATGAACCTCCCGCAGCTCCATCTACTTGGATCATTGTAGATGTCTGAAGGCCGTTATAAAACGTCCATACTTGTTGGTGAATGGCTAGCCCATGGTGGGGACATCTGCGTAATAATTCCTTAAATCGTTCCCACGCATCATATAGGGTTTCTCCATTCGCTTGCATGAATGTAGAGATATCCCGCATTAACTTGGCAGTTTTAGATGGAGGGAAATATTTGGATAAGAATTTTTCAACCAATATAGCCCAAGTAGTAATAGACCCATTAGGCAACGAGTTCAACCAATCTTTTGCTTTCCCTTCTAGAGAGAAAGGAAATAATCGCAATTTAATGGCTTCTTCGGATGCGCCATTAATCTTAAATGTGTCACAGATTTCTATGAACGTTCTTAGATGAGAGTTTGGGTCTTCATGGTTATGGCCACTAAACTTATTATTCTGGACAAGTTGCATCGCCGTGGAATCAATTTTAAAGTTGTTAGCCTCTACAGCAGGCCTAGCGATACTAAATTGTACCCCTCCCCTAAAAGGCATATTATAGTCACGGCATGTTCTCCTATTTTCCATTGGGTGCCCGTTATGCTCTACTTGGCCTCCTAAGTCCTGTCCCTCTTGATGAACGTCAGCATCATTGTTTTGATTATTCATGTTGAGTTGATTCGAATTTTCCAATCTAGTTGATTTTCTATTACGTCTACAGGTTCGCTCGATTTCAGAATTTAGAGGAATTAATTCAACGGATCGATACCTGGACATAAACTATCGGATGACAAAGATGATAACCCAAATACAATATACTAACAAGTGAAAACAAAACTTGACCTCCACGTACTAAGGTTCACTAATATTGTAAGAAGAAAAACACTAAATCCGTTGCACCTCCCCGGCAACGGCGCCAAAAACTTGATGAGCGCAAAATAGAGCTTGAAAACGCAAGTATACGTGTCGTACAAGTAATACAGAGTGAGTGAGATCGTTCCCACGGAGAAGTGATGAGTTTAGCGCTTACAATTACTAGTTACACCGTTTCTATGAATCCAAGTAAAACGATTAATTGATTTTCTAAAAATAGATTAAAACTTTTAGATAAATATTAAAACTAATTTAACTAGATCTTAAAGTAATTTCTTAGCAATTAGAGAAAATAGTCTTGCATTTCTGATTTCATATGTGTAACATGATGGTGATCAAATAAATATTTCGTTTGGTTGAACTTTGGATTATCTTGCGATGATTTATAAAGAAGAAACCTTTATCTCTCGATACAAGGAGTCTTAATATCTACGCAACCCTAGTTATCTCTAACTTAGGAAAAACGAAAATATTATGAAGTGCAAGAATCAAATTCGCAAGCATAAAAGGAAATCTCTTTCACTTTTCAAAACTCAATAGATCTTGTGATGCACGCACGTTTCTCCTCTCTCGACTCTTGAAACGTCGTAAAAATAACGAAATGTTGGTTAATGATTCGCATTGCTCATCTCTCGATTCTCGCACTGCGATAAACTAGCCCTTAAATTAACGTTACGCCGCTCTTCTCTCGATTCTCGCGGCGCAATATAATAAAAAGACATGATCCAACAATTTCACCATAAAAATCACAAGATCTATAAAGATAATCACAAAACAAACCCAAAATCAAAGATGTTCATCATCAAAATACACATACTACTCTCATCATGCAAGACTAGAGAGTTTTAGTTCATGACTGCGGGAAAATAACACAAAACTGAAGAGATCTTACTAAACATTTCAAAAGAAATGCGAATCTTCCATTCTCCAGTGATGTGGAAGCGTTTCCTTCAGCCCCAATGCCCAAACTGGACTGGTTCTTCCTGCAGTTTTTTTTCTCTAATGGCTGTCAAGAATAAAAATGAATCCCCCCTTTTTATGGCTGAAATTTTCCTCTTTTAAACTTTCCCTCTTTTTCTCCTAGTGGGCCCCACATCCAGTCATTTTAAAATGCTGAATGGATGCTTTGAAATAAGTTGTAACTGTCCAAAACTTGGCCTTTTCGGATTTGAATTTCCTGTAACTGCCAAAAAATGTTGTGAATATGTTGCAACATTTCTGGTTCTGTTTTTCTGCACAGTTTGACCTGCCAGAATGTTGAGAATATGTTGTAACATTTTTCCCAGATTTTTCACAATACTTAGTCTTCAATCCTTGACTTAAATTCTCCCCGAATCCTATCATAAAAACATATAAACAATTAGAGTACAAACATTTTGACTCCAAATCATGCGGCAATTGGATTTTATCTACTTTTCATGTATAAATTTCACATAACATGGCTAAAAATGGTTAAAATAGAGATGAAGATAACTTCTTTTTACGAAGTTATCAGAGCCATCCTGTAAGGTGCCCGGGACACCAGCCTCGCTCCCGGTACTAGCTGAATCCTGAAATCCAAGTCTCTGGGTGGTGGTAGCCCAGGCAATTTCTCCGGGAATACGTCGGAGAAATCCCGGACCACCGGAATATCTAAGATAGAAGTCTCTGCTCCCACCATCTCAAAGCAGTTAAGGTAAACTTCTTCTCCCTGCTCGTGGGCCTTCACAGCCTGTACAGAAGATAACAATAGGTGGCAGATAGGCTGAATACCTTCGATGATAACATGGAAGTCGCCATGTCTTAGTGTGATTCTCCTTGATGGACAATCTATCTGAGCGTGGTTCCGATGTAACCATGTCATGCCCATAATCAAGTCGAAGTCCTGAAGCTTCAGAATAGTTGCTGGCGCATCAAATGCCTTGCCGCCAATCTCGACCTCCATATCATAATGGGCAGTGGTCCGCAGTTCTGACCCATCGGGTAGACGCACCCTCATCTCTAGTCCCGGAAATCTTTCCACGCCTTCAAGTCCATCTATGAAGGCCTCAGATACGAACGAGTGTGAAGCACCCAAGTCGAAGAGAGTATGTGCGGGCTTGCCGCTGATCATAACTATGCCTGAGGTTTGTTTAAGTTAAAATTAATTGTTACCCTATAATTCCAGGTACTATATAATTGAAAACTCAAGGAATTTAATAATTAACCTTAAGTACCCGTGATAACCTCCTCGGGGTTCCTCTGCTCCGTGAGGTCCAAAGCGTATATCTGCTCCTGATTGCGTCCCCTAATGTGATATCCCCGGCCTCGGCTTCGTCCTCGGCCTCGGCCTCGACCTCGGCCCTGCTATACTGGGGCCACTGGAGGTGGTGGAGGAGGAGGAGGATGGAATCGATGCGGGCACTCCGACCTAATGTGCCCGGGCTGGCGGCATCCATAACAAACTACCTGCCGGTGGCCATGGTCATCCTGTCTCCTCGGATTATGCACCTATAGAGGTGGGGGAGCCAATGCTAGAGGAGGTCCCTGCTCCTGCCTGAAGTTGGGACGACGACATCCCCCACCCTTCTTGTATCTGATAGTCCTGCCTCTCTGAGAGCCCCTACTGCTCTCTCCTGATGTCGACCCATCAAACAGTCTCTTTCCTCTGCCTTGCACCATCAGCTGGTCAGTCTCCAGCTTCTTTGCCATCTCGATGATCTGCCTAGAGGTGTCATGAGAAATGAACAGCAAGGCCTGCCTCAAATCGTCCCTGAGGCCCCGGTAGAACCTCTTGGCATACCTCCTATCATCGGTATCCTGAATCCCTGCGAACCTGGCCAAATGAGAGAACTCTAGCTGATACTCGATCACCGATCTAGTCCCTTGCCTGAGGTTCAAAAACCTCTCCTCCAAGGCATCTCTGTCCGTTGCAGAGACGAAGTGATCCAGAAATACGTCGCTAAACTCCTCCCATGATATCTCTGACAACTCCCAGTCTGCATATGTAGACTCCTGCACTGATTTCCACCATCTCTTCGCATGAGCCTCTAGTGCAGAGGTGGCTAGAGGTACTGCCTCGTCGACCGGGCAGCTGATGCCTGCTAAAATCTCGTGTATGGTCTCCAGCCATTCCTCCGTCTTTACCGCATCCTCTGTCCCACGGTACATCGGTGGGGACAGGCTCTTGAAGGCACTCAGCAAGCTCGACCCCGGATTTGGCTGTGGAGCCGGGACTTGCTGGGATTTGAAGGCATCCAGAATCGCCGTCAAAGTCTGCCCCAACTCCGTATGTAGGAATGGAGTGGCAGTTGGAGGGGGAGGAGCCACATTTTGCGGCGCGGTGACCTGTGGAGGTTGCATAAAGGTAAGGTTAAAACAGAACTGGCCTAACTCCTTGTACTTAGTGGACTATTTTATGTGACTTTTACACATGGGCACACCACTGCTTCCGCTGCATAGTTTGTCCGCAAACTAATGCTCGGGCGGGGGTGGTCCCGTGTTGTGAACTTCTTTCTCATATGATCGTTTGTTCAAGTGATACTAGTTTGTAAGACCCCCCTCCCCCTTACCAAGGAGGGCTACCGGGTCTTATGCCCAGAACCGCCGTCTTACGGTGGCACTAACGCACGGGTTAGTCAACACCGCAACACGCCGATCCTGTCGGTTATTACAATCATATAACCTGTAGGCAATTTGAGAAATAGAAGTATAGCAATGCAAAAATTCTACTAGTCCACAAGTCACAGAGTACATCATATATATATGGAATGAAAAGTACAAATATAGTCCACAATGAGTACAAAACGAAAGAGTAATAAGGGCTTATGCCCAGTACATCAATTCAACTCTCTCTCTCAAATAAAAGCGGAAGCTATACTAGTACATCAGAACTCGTCCCACCTGAGGATGCACAGTAGTGGTAGTAGCCTGCTGTAGCGGTATCTGCTCCTCACGTCCTGTCTCCTCATCGTGCTGGTGCTCCATCTCCACGGGCTCCTAAAAATAGTATGGTCACCGACCATTAGTCAAAAAGACTAAGTAGTTTCCTCCGCACCTCGCCCCGCAACTCCTAGGCACCGAGCGGGAGGACGAAGCGGAGGACAACAAGGGGTAGCAAAGGTGGAAACAGGTGACAGATCTAACTAGCAGTTATAATGGATATAATAAATGCTACTCTAGCAGTTTTAAATATGGTACAAGTAAGTAAAGAGCAGTACTAGTAAAGGAAGTAAAGAACAGAAGTAAGAGCATGTAAATAAAACTATTCTACCACTATGCTAACATCACAAAAGTACCCTAACTTATATAAATGTCCATACAAATATATAAGTTAGGATTTCTAGGAAATTTAACTTATCATATAAAAGAGCCCATACTAATTTATATGATAAGGATCTATGAAGCGTATGACCTAATATGAATGAATGTTATGATGCAATTTTATGCACAGGCAAGTGCAACTCACACACAACGACTCTGTGATCACAGACCTTTAGTTCCCACTTTTTGAGAGCTAGCATCACTCTCGGGTACCACCGCTGTGGCTACGGCAGCAGCGGAGCGGGCATCTCCGCTTCTAGGCCGGTATGCACACTACCAAGCCTTAGACCCCTCTCATACGCCTCTGTACACGTCCAAGATGCACTCTAGAGTCTCGCGTACGTACTTTGTTGACAACCCGTCAGTCTTGTTGGGTCGGATGTACGTTATCGGGGGTCGTCCTCCAGACCGCAGTGTAAAACAACCCACTGGCCCCTCTAACCCTCACAACCGCCTGGTGCACCGTACTGCCATCGGTGTGACGAACGACCAGTACCGCATGCCCCGCCACTATATTTATACACATGTAACAGTCCAAATTTCGGAAATAGGAAATTTTTGGGTGACACGGCCTGGGACACGGGCGTGTCCCAGGGCGTGTCAGCTGACACGGCCTGCGACACGGGCGTGTCGCAGGGCGTGTCGAGGTTATGTCGACGATCGGCCTTTGTCTCGACGATTTTTCGCTGGACGATGTGTCGAGAGGAGGCACACGGCCCAGGACACGGGCGTATCCAAGGCCGTGTCGCGTGCTCGACGATTTTTACTCGACGATCGTCGAGTGTCGAGACATGAGTGTTAAGTGTCGAGAGGTTGAACACGGCCTGTGACACGGGCGTGTCACAGGGCGTGTCAAATCAGGCCGACGACTCAGCCCGACGAAGGATTTCGATAGGGCGTGTCTTTGTGCCGTGTCTGGGCACATGGCCTGGGACACGGGTGTGTCACAGGCCGTGTGAAGTCTCGGGATGTTTTGGGATTTTTTTCGCCCAGGCACACGACCACAGACACGGGCGAGTCTGAAGGCGTGTTGGTGACACTGCCCATGACACGGGCGTGTTCCATGGGCGTGTCACTGGTTTGGATAAGTCGGTTGACCACCGCTTGAGGCACACAGCCTGACACACGGCCTTGTCCGAGGCCGTGTCGGGTCAAAATCTGTGTTTTTGGCAAAATCGTGGCCGTCCATTCCTTCAGCTGGGATCCAAGGGCTGAAGCTTCTTTCTCTTTTTCCTAAAGGCCGAAAACTGAGAAGTGATTCTCATTTGTTTTGGCCTTGATCTTTCTTCAAGTTAAGAGAGAAAGAGAGAGAAAGGAGGAGGAAGAAGGAAAGGGGGCTGCTGCTGGTGGTGCTGCTGGTTACCGACGAGAAATCCGAAGCCGGCGTTGCGGAGGAAACGCTCTTGCGAGTCTTGCAAGCAAGCTTTGAGGTCATGACACCGAAGCGGTCGTCAAGGGTAACGACTTTTCTTCCTAGCCATGTGAAGGCTTCCTTTTAGCATATCTTGTGATTTCCCCCACCAAGAGGTGGATGATTTTGGGAATTTTTAGGTGGATGCTTGAATCCCCTTTGTTAGCATATAGATCCGGAAATGGAGTACGGAATAGGCATGCTGTGTGAAGCCCATCTGGACAGGTTGGTCTGGATTGGTGATGTTGCATACGAACCGGAGAAGACTCTGTGATAACATGTAGGTTAAGGAGTCTACGAGTTATGCCTGCGAAAAGGAGTAGCAGGAAGTACTGGGGTGGTAGCCCAGGAAAAATAGCCATGTGATGTTTTTGGGTCCAACCTGTGAATGAGGCACATGAAGTACTGGTGTGACCAGGAAAGGCCCTTGGTGATGCTTGATGTCGTAGGGTGTCCACCTGTGAAGCGAGTAACAGGAAGTACTGGCATGATAGCCAGGAAAGACCCCTGACATTTGTGTTTGTGCGGTGTCCACCTGTGGAGAGAGTCACAGGAAGTACTGGGAGGCCCAGGAAAGACCCGCTGTTGTGCTAAGAAATGGGTATAGAGAAATACCCAGGCTTGAATGCCAAGAACAGGATTGGTGAGACCGACCCGCGCCTTTGATATAGCCATGAGTACGCTGTACTCGGAGAAGGCAAGGCGATTTGAGCAACGGGGGGTGGAGGATCCGATCTGCGCTATGTCCGTCCGATGTGAGACCAAAAGGTGCGGTCTGTTGGAGCGCATAGCAAGAGTCTTAGGCCTGCGTGCCATGACACAATGGGGGGCTACGGGCCATCCCGGTATAGGAAGACTAACTCCGGCTGCACGCCATGGAGTAAATGCTCAAGAGATTTACCGTTGGGTTGTGACCCTGATACGGTGGTGGGCAAGAGCTTTGCCAGAACACCAAGAATGTGCCCCGAGTGCACGGACCGTTGGGCCGGGTGGCGAACAGTTGTGATGGCTTGTGTGCGTGAAAGCACATTTTAATGATATATTGCCATACTTGTGATATAATATGCTTGCAGGGAAGAATACCGCTGCCCCGAGAGAAGGGGTAGGGTCGTTATAATTTGGTCAGCTGAACGCTGACCGTTGCTTTTGTTTGCCACCGTTGGGTGGATTGTCCCTGTACAGGTGCTGGAGAGCCGAGCGGGGTGCATAGAGGTTGATGTACATACTGCTGTTGCTGCTACTGTTGCGAGCCCTCGAAGGCTCTATGTTATGTTGTGTGTTTTCTTTTCGTGTGGCCGGCCTGCGCGCCAATTGTTTTAGGCCACTGTGTGAAAGCCATGTAAAAGCCATAAGGCCAACTCTTTGTACTTGTTGTAAGACATTCCTATCTTGTATAAAATGTGGAGTTTTGTGTTTGGACATTCATGAGGAGTTCCAGTTGTAGTCTAGGCTTCCGCTAGTATGATTTGTGATAGGTGCGATGCGCTACTCTGGTATCATCCTGTACCTTCACCGCCTGTTTTGTGATATATCCTGTGGGGCCCCGGCCGGACCTTCTAGAATATACCATATGAACAGATGGGGTTGTTACATTTTTGGTATCAGAGCCAGGTTTCAGTTGTCTTGGTCTTTCCCTCTCGAAGTCGTGGTCGACTTCTTTTGTGGGGTGGCGAGCACGTGTTTGTGTACAACACGTGTTTGTGCAAACCAAAGTCTACGAATGAACTCCTGAATGTCCATGATAGGAATGCATATTTGTGTTGGTTGCTTGGGTACGACCGCTAATGTGTGTGTCTTGTCCATCTTTAGGTGACACGAAGTGGAGCTGGGCCGTCTGAGCCCCAGCGTTCTGATGAAAGTACGACACCAGCCGCGGTGCCTACACCTCCACCGTCTGCGGAACATGTGTGTTTAGTTGCGGAGGCCTTATTTACTATGATCCAAGGCCAGCCCCTTAGGCAGGAGCAAGCGGCTGGGTGGCCAGAACAGGTGGCGGCAAGGCCGGAACCTGGAGTGGAGGTGGCTCCTCGAGCGGCTGAGAAGCAGCTAACGCGGTTTATGAGTTTCCATCCGCCTACGTTTTCGGGAGCGGGAACTCCGACGCAGGCTGAGGATTGGCTATCGTGCGTCAAGCGAGTGATGACGGCGATTGGAACGGCGGAGCACCAGAAAGTTACTTTAGTTACCTTTTTGCTAGAAGGAGAAGCTCGGTTATGGTGGGATGAGATGGAGTTGCATCACTTGGCGGGTCGTCCGTTAACCCAAGTATCGATGGAAGAATTCTCCAGACTCTTCCTAGCGAAGCACCTTCCAGCGGCTCAGCGGATAGCCATGGAAAATGAATTCCAACGGTTGACCCAAGGTGATGGCAGTGTGGACGCCTACCTGCATGAATTTACTCGTTTGGGGCGGTATGCGGGTTCTATTTTTGCGGATGAACAGAGGAAGACCAACAGGTTCTATGAAGGACTGAGGGACGAGCTGAGGTTCCTTGTGTCAAGTTCTGTGAACCAAGGTTTCCAAGCGTTGGTTGACACCGCGACCGCGTTGGAAAAGGATATGAAAAGGGTGCAAGGGAAGAGAGCTTTGGCTGTGACGCAACCGGAGTGGAAGGCGCCCCGATCGGGAAAACCATTTTATAAGAAGAGATGGGGCAAGAAGTCCAAGCCTAGTGGACAAGCTCCTTCATCCGTTGCAACGGGAACAACATCAGGGGCTACCTCCAAGCCAGATACTCGGGTCTGCTTCAATTGTGGCCGCATGGGGCATATTGCGCGCGATTGTCGGATGCCGCCAAAGAGTGAAAAGAAGGCGGGAGCATCTTATGCGGAAAAAGGAAAGACGGTGGTGGATTCCTCTGCCTCGCAGGCGCAACCCCGGGTCTACAATCTTGGCCTGCAAGAGGCCATCAAGCAGAGTGACGTTGTCACAGGTATGCGTTGAGTTTTGCATCTGTTATTTGTTTGTATGCTTTGCTTAGTCCATATATGTTTGCGGTTTGTATGTGTGACATGTTGTCATAGGCTTTGTGATGATTCGGGACACGCTGGCGCGAGCACTGTTTGATACAGGTGCATCACATTCTTTTCTGTCTAGTGAGTTTATTACGCGGCTTGGCATACCCAGTCGTGCAAAGACAGATAACGTCAGAGTGGTGTTGCCGAATAGCTGTTGGATGCTTGCGGATCAAGCTTGCAATGTGGCGGTTCAATTAGGAAGTCAGGATTTTTGTTTAACTGCATTTATTTTGCCAATATCGGAATTCGACGTGATTTTTGGGATGGATTGGCTTGCGGAGCAGCATGCTATGATTGATTGCCAGTCCAAAGAAATCACGTTGGGCCAGAATACCGAACATGAGACAAAGTTCGCGGGTATGCGAGGAGTGGGCGGGACGTTGATGTCTGCACTCCAGGTAGTCAAGGCTGTTCGGAAGGGTGCGGAGTGTTACTTTGCACTAATTCAGGCTGTTGAGCCTGAGGCCAGTTTGTGTGAGGTTCCGATTGTGGCAGAATTTACAGATGTGTTTCCCACAGATCTCCCTGGGCTACCACCCCAGCGGGAGATTGACTTCACAATTGAGTTGGTGCTAGGTGCGAAACCTGTGGCCCGCTCGCCATATCGCGTTGCGCCAAAAGAGATGGCGGAGTTGAAGGTTCAACTACAAGAAATGCTAGAGCAAGGTTATATACGCCCAAGCATGCCACCTTGGAGCGCGCCTGTGCTTTTTGTAAAGAAGAAAGATGGTGGGTTGCGGTTGTGTATTGATTATCATGAACTGAATAAGCTGACCGAGAAGAATAAGTATCCGATACCCCGGATTGATGAGTTATTCGATCAGCTGGTGGGCTCGATCGTCTATTCGAAGTTGGACCTGAAGTCTGGTTATTACCAGTTAAGAATTCAGGAAGGTGACATTCCCAAAACCGCATTTGGAACGCGTTATGGGCACAATGAATTCACAGTCATGTCATTTGGACTGTGCAATACGCCCTCGGTGTTTATGGATCTGATGCACCGTATTTTTCGCGAGTACTTGGATCTGTTTGTGATAGTGTTCATTGATGACATCCTAGTATACTCGAAGTCCAAAGCCGAGCATGAGATTCACTTGCGGTTGGTGTTGAACACGTTGAGGCAAAATCAGCTCTATGCCAAGTTCTCGAAGTGCGAGTTTTGGCTATCGTCAGTGGCATTTTTGGGCCATGTGGTGAGTGGAGCGGGCATTGCAGTGGATCCAGCGAAGATAAGGGCCATACAGGAGTGGCCAATCTTGTCTTCTGTGGCCGAGGTCAGGAGTTTCCTTGGACTTGCGGGCTACTATAGAAGATTTGTGGAAAATTTCTCGCGGATCGCTTTGCCGCTAACCACACTGACGCGAAAAGATCAAAAGTTCGTGTGGACGCCAGAGTGCGCACGAGCTTTTGAAGAGCTGAAGGTTCGGTTGACCACGGCGCCGGTGTTGTCTTCGCCACGTGGAACCGATGGATTTGTGATTTATAGTGATGCCTCAGGGAGCGGCTTAGGCTGCGTTCTTCTGCAGAATGGAAAGGTGATTGCTTATGGCTCACGCCAGCTGAAGGTGCATGAGCAAAATTATCCCGTCCATGATTTGGAACTAGCGGCGGTGATTTTTGCACTCAAGTTGTGGCGACACTACCTTTATGGTGTGAAGGTGGAGATCTATACCGATCATAAGATCCTAAAGTATCTTTTGGAGCAGAAAGACTTGAACATGCGACAACGAAGGTGGTTGGAGTTCCTTGGGGACTACACTTTCGAGATTCACTATACGCCCGGGAAGGGGAATGTTGTCGTGGATGCCTTGAGTCGGCGCGTTCCGGCTAGAGCAAATTGGTTACAAAGGCATGATGAATGTCTTATCCAGGAACTGGAGGCATTGGAGATCTATTGTGTTGACAAGAGTTCCACTGCTACTACATGTTTGAACTGGACCGAGGTGCAATGTGACCTTGCGGACCGAGTTCGACGGGCAACGGAGTTGGATGACGATCTCTTACGCTATGTGAATGAAGGGCCAGAGGGCAAATTCACCTGGATTGACGGTCCTTTGCGAAAAGAGGGCCGTTTGTGCGTCCCTAATGTGGGAAAATTGAGGGAAGAACTGATGTATGAAGCGCATTTTACAAAGTATTCCATTCACCCCGGGAGCATAAAGATGTTCAACGATATGAAAAAACTTTTCTAGTGGCCAGGGCTCAAGAAAGATGTTGCCCTTTATGTCTCTAAATGCCAAACATGTGCGTTGGTGAAGGCGGAATGCCAAAAGCCGGGCGGTTATTTGAAGTCATTGCCAATCCCAGAGTGGAAATTTGATGATATTTCCATGGATTTTGTGCATGGGTTGCCAAGATCGCAGCGAGGAAATGATTCCATTTGGGTGATTGTTGACCGGCTAACTAAAGTGGCACATTTTCTCCCGAACAGGCGGGAAGATTCCGTTGAAAGTTTGGCAAAGTTGTATGTTGACCAGATTGTGCGACTTTACGATGTTCCTCGGAGCATCGTAAGTGATCGAGATAGACGATTCACGTCAAATGATTGACAGCTAGTTCACCGACTGTTGGGCATAAAGTTGACTTTCAGTACGACCTTTCATCCCCAAACGGATGGCCAAACTGAACGTACCAACAGAACCATGGAGGACATGCTCCGAATGTGCGCCCTTGACTTCAGAAAGAGATGGGAAGATCATCTCTATATGGTAGAGTTTGCATATAATAACAGCTAGCAGGCGAGCATTGGGATGGCACCATATGAAGCTCTATATGGAAGGAAGTGTCGTACTCCCTTGGCTTGGGTAGAAGCGGGCGAAGCTCGGGTTTTTAAACCAAATAAGATTGATGAAGCAAACTCAACTATCCGGACTATTCGAGAGAGATTGCTTATTGCTCAAGATCGACAAGTGAAGTACTACAACGCCAAGCACCGGAACATGGAATTTGCGGTTGGCGATTGGGTCTACTTGAAGATCAAACCATTCAAAGGTGTCTCCAGGATTCGACGATTGAAAAAGTTGAGTCCAAGATATTTGGGTCCTTTTGAAGTGGTTGAGCGAGTTGGCGAAGCGGCTTATCGGCTAGCTATGTCGGCAGACTTGAGTGGGTTGCATGATGTCTTTCACATCTCGGTGCTTCGGACGGCCGTGAAAGATCCAGCTCAAGTGATCGCGGATGATCGTGTGCCGGTGGAGTATGGGCTAACAAGACGGTCGGCATGGTGAAAGTCCGATGGGACAACTGCGGCCGTGAAGAACTGTCATGGGAGCGAGATCAAACCATGCGCGAAGAGTTCCCTGAACTGTTTTTGTAATCTCGAGAGAGAGGATGTTGTAACATAGACTTTTGTATGTTGTAACATATTTCTTGTTGTTTCCTGTTGCCTTCCTGTGTCTGAATTTCGAGGACGAAATTTCCTGTAGGAGGGGAGGATTGTAACAGTCCAAATTTCAGAAACAGGAAATTTTTGGGTGACACGGCCTGGGACACGGGAGTGTCCCAGGGCGTGTCAGCTGACACGGCCTGCGACACGGGCGTGTCGCAGGGCGTGTCGAGGTTATGTCGACGATCGGCCTTTGTCTCGACGATTTTTCGCTGGACGATGTGTCGAGAGGAGGCACACGGCCCAGGACACGGGCGTGTCCAAGGCCGTGTCGCGTGCTCGACGATTTTTACTCGACGATCGTCGAGTGTCGAGACGTGAGTGTTGAGTGTCGAGAGGTTGAACACGGCCTGTGACACGGGCGTGTCACAGGGCGTGTCAAATCGGGCCGACGACTCAGTCCGACGAAGGATTTCGACAGGGCGTGTCTTTGTGCCGTGTGTGGGCAAACGGCCTGGGACACGGGCGTGTCACAGGCCGTGTGAAGTCTCAGGATGTTTTGGGATTTTTTTCGCCCAGGCACAAGGCCACAGACACGGGCGTGTCTGAAGGCGTGTTGGTGACATGGCCCATGACACGGGCATGTTCCATGGGCGTGTCACTGGTTTGGATAAGTCGGTTGACCACCGCTTGAGGCACACGGCCGTGTCCGAGGCCGTGTCGGGTCAAAATCTGTGTTTTTGGCAAAATCGTGGCCGTCCATTCCTTCAGCTGGGATCCAAGGGCTGAAGCTTCTTTCTCTTTTTCCTAAAGGCCGAAAACTGAGAAGTGATTCTCATTTGTTTTGGCCTTGATCTTTCTTCAAGTTAAGAGAGAAAGAGAGACAGAAAGGAGGAGGAAGAAGGAAAGGGGGCTGCTGCTGGTGGTGCTGCTGGTTACCGACGAGAAATCCGAAGCCGGCGTTGCGGAGGAAACGCTCTTGCGAGTCTTGCAAGCAAGCTTTGAGGTCATGACACCGAAGCGGTCGTCAAGGGTAACGACTTTTCTTCTGAGCCATGTGAAGGCTTCCTTTTAGCATATCTTGTGATTTCCCCCACCAAGAGGTGGCTGATTTTGGGAATCTTTAGGTGGATGCTTGAATCCCCTTTGTTAGCATATAGATCCGGAAATGGAGTACGGAATAGGCATGCTGTGTGAAGCCCATCTGGACAGGTTGGTCTGGATTGGTGATGTTGCATACGAACCAGAGAAGACTCCGTGATAACGTGTAGGTTAAGGAGTCTACGGGTTATGCCTGCGAAAAGGAGTAGCAGGAAGTACTGTGGTGGTAGCCCAGGAAAAATAGCCATGTGATGTTTTTGGGTTCAACCTGTGAATGAGGCACATGAAGTACTGGTGTGACCAGGAAAGGCCCTTGGTGATGCTTGATGTCGTAGGGTGTCCACCTGTGAAGCGAGTAACAGGAAGTACTGGCATGATAGCCAGGAAAGACCCCTGACATTTGTGTTTGTGAGGTGTCCACCTGTGGAGAGAGTCACAGGAAGTACTGGGAGGCCCAGGAAAGACCCGTTGTTGTGCTAAGAAATGGGTATAGAGAAATACCCAGGCTTGAATGCCAGGAACAGGATTGGTGAGACCGACCCGCGCCTTTGATATAGCCATGAGTACGCTGTACTCGGAGAAGGCAAGACGATTTGAGCAACGGGGGGTGGAGGATCCGACCTGCGCTATGTCCGTCCGATGTGAGACCAAAAGGTGCGGTCTGTTGGAGCGCATAGCAAGAGTCTTCGGCCTGCGCGCCATGACACAATGGGGTGCTACGGGCCATCCCGGTGTAGGAAGACTAACTCCGGCTGCACGCCATGGAGTAAATGCTCAAGAGATTTACCGTTGGGTTGTGACCCTGATACGGTGGTGGGCAAGAGCTTTGCCAGAACACCAAGAATGTGCCCCGAGTGCACGGACCGTTGGGCCGGGTGGCGAACGGTTGTGATGGCTTGTGTGCGTGAAAGCACATTTTAATGATATATTGTCATACTTGTGATATAATATGCTTGCAGGGAAGAATACCGCTGCCCCGAGAGAAGGGGTAGGGTCGTTATAATTTGGTCAGTTGAACGCTGACCGTTACTTTTGTTTGCCACCGTTGGGTGAATTGTCCCTGTACAGGTGCTGGAGAGCCGAGCGGGGCGCATAGAGGTTGATGTACCTGCTGCTGTTGCTGCTACTGTTGCGAGCCCTCGAAGGCTCTATGTTATGTTGTGTGTTTTCTTTTCGTGTGGCCGGCCTGCGCGCCAATTGTTTTAGGCCACTGTGTGAAAGCCATGTAAAGGCCATAAGGCCAACTCTTTGTACTTGTTGTAAGACATTCCTATCTTGTATAAAATGTGGAGTTTTGTGTTTGGACATTCATGAGGAGTTCCAGTTGTAGTCTAAGCTTCCGCTAGAATGATTTGTGATAGGTGCGATGCGCTACTCTGGTATCATCCTGTACCTTCACCGCCTGTTTTGTGATATATCCTGTGGGGCCCCGGCCGGACCTTCTAGAATATACCATATAAACGGATGGGGTTGTTACAACACATGCAAGTATTTCATTCCGAGCCTTCCGCTCGCAGGACCAAACCCGTCCTGAAACCCTCAAACCCAACCCGGGTGAGAACGCACAATAGTGCCTTTATACCAATTCCCTCAAACCCTACACGGGTGAGTATATATCATGAATCTCTCCAACCATACACGGGTGAGAAGGTACAACAAATGTCTTAACCTATTAGACTACTCTTGTCCACGAGTTATTATACTTAGTGATTTAAGGTTAATCCAAGGACTGCCCAGGGTATACCCGGTGAAGGGCTCTCGGGGGCACTAGGAACTATGACGGGATTACGCCCAAAGTTCCCTTTCGCGAAGATATTTACTTTAGTTGATGTCTATCCATATTTCACCCCAGCTCTCATTGTTGCTCTGGAATAATCCTAGTGACTTAAGATATTACCGGAAAACCGACGGTCTTCCGTCGACCTCCACTCCGGTTGCTACCTAAAGACTTGCACTTTTACTCCCATCACTAAGACAATACTACCCACCAGGGATTATTCTTATTGCACTCCCCCATTCTTCTGATTATCAATCCTCTGGTAATCCCCTAAAGCATGACCTATTTATGCTATATGCAGACCATGTTCTATTGTCACCCCGAAAATGGAACCTTCCAATTCTTAGGGCCTCTTGCCCCTAACTATTTATCCTAGGGTGGTATGGACTAATGGAACTATCATATGGATTCTCATAATTTTCCTTGGTCAATTAATCCCTTAATTAAATCTTTTAAATTAATTCCTAGGTCACTTTACACATGAAGTAGTATAATTTAAAATCCACTGACCTAGGTAATTTTTCATGATTTGTATATTGATAAACTATTTCTGTCCACAGGGTTTCATAATTTTCCTTTGATTATTTATACCAATTCCTTATTTAATACCAAATCTACATAATTTCTATTTTCCAAATGAAGTACAAGGAATATATAATCCAAAATTCCAGGAAAATTACAGAACATATAAGACTTTAATTTAAGACTAATGGCAGAGTTTCATCAACCTCTATGGTGTAATGGCCTAACAAATCTCATTCCTAAATATTTACCAAAATGTCATTATATTAATTTAAAAATTATCAGTACATCCATAAATTCTGAAATAATTATGCAAGGCTAATAATACAATTATACAACACTAGCAATATTTCCAAATTTTTCGGAGGTGTATTTCCATCAAATCAAGAATAAATGCAATAAGGGTAAAATGGTCATTTCAAGGTATTTTACTCCAGAAGTTCTTCAAACAGAAAGCTAAACTTTTCCTAAGTCAAATATAACCTTATTTTTAACTTGGCAAAGCTTGAGGACTTTTACTTGAGGAAAACCTATTTTTCCAATTTATTTTCAAAAGGAGCTATATTTTTTAAAAATTCCAATTAATGAGATTTTTGATTCCAAAAATCCCATAATTAATCTGAGAGGTGAACGTTACCCTAATGAACCACTGGAATAATATCCATGATTTTTGAGTGCCTCAATTAGGCTAAATGCACAATATTTAAATTATTGCTATTGGCACATCAAGGCAATACATAAACCAACACATGCAAGTGGATTTCCCAACATGCTGTAATCCAATTGTGTTGAAATTTTTATCATGCACCAATGATGTCCCCAAGGACCTACCACCAAAAGTTGGGGACATTTGGAGTCATATAACTCCAAATATTTCATTTATTTAGTTTTTGATATTATGACCAAAACTATAGAAAACGTTGTCCCACAAATTCCCAATTTTTGGCAGGGGCTAGAGATGCCCTAATAATGCATGTACCCAAAATTTGGGGCCATGTTGATTACTGGTTTGACTTGGGCATCCAAATGAAGTTCTGCCCTTGCCTAGGACCAGTCTTGGTAGAATGGCTCTACAGGGAGCCCTACACCTCCAAATTACAACTTTAGGGTGTCAAATTAAATTTAAGACCTAGGGCTACATTTTATATGTTGAACATGTTTTCTGAATATTCTTCCAAGAGGCCTAAAATTAACCCGCAAGATACAAAAATAAGTGTGACAGAATACTAAAGTTTAATATATTAATAAAGCACGAATCTTAAAGTAATAATGGAGGGCATCCATTCATCTTCTTCCTCCAGCCAAGGGCCGAGATTGCCCCGACCTGGAGCACCTTCAAAGCTCATTTCCCGGCCACCCCTTAGCCTCCACGGCCGGCTACCACCACCACCACCTCCGTTGAGGTGGTGGCCAACGTTTGGCGGCGAAATGGTGGCCGGAGGCGGCGGTTTCCGGCGAACTTGCACTCCATCAAAATTCCAAAATACATGAAAAAGCTCACCTTGGATCTGGCTCATTTGAGCCAGATGTCTCGCCTAATAGATCTAGGAAACTAGCACAGGTAGAGGTGAGGTGGAACGGACCTGGATTGGGGCTTGGCGGCAGTTCAGGCGGCGGTTGGCCATGAAAATTTTCCTCTCCGGCGAGCTTGCTCCCGAACTCGATTCTCCACCAAAATCTTTGATCCAGATATCGAATTCCACTCTTTTCCACCTTCTGAAGCTAATGGTGTAGTCGGTTTGAGCTGAGGATGGCTGTATAGGGAGATACTATCTATGTGAGCTCGGTTTGGGCTTTGGTTGTGTCACCAAGGGTGCCAAGTGGTCACCATTCTGCCAATTCCTCTTGGAATTTACTGAGGAGGCCAGCCAGCACCATTGTGGGCTGATGGAGCCAAGTCCATGTGGCTTCTTCCTCTTAACTCACCTTCTCTATCCTCCTTTGGGTAATTTCTCTAAAATGCCCTCATGCATGCACTCTCTCTCCTAATTCAGAGGAGTAGGGGTGGTATTGTTCACTTGGGCTGGCCATGGGCCAAATTTGGTGGGCTTGGTCCAAAGAGAGTGAGCTTAGCCTTCATTTTCTTCTTTAGGTCAATTGTGTTGACTATGTTGACTTTGAGTTGACTTGGTCAACCATGGTGGGTGGGCTGACCCCACTTGGTGGTCATGGGTCTAGTGGCACCACCCATCTTGGGTTGGGTCAAGGGGGTTCCCTACTTAGGCTAATTGGGCTTATGAGTGTGGGTTTGACCAAATTAGGCCCAAGGTTGACTTTGGTCAACTGAGGTCAAAGTGTTGACCTAGTGACATGCCCTAGGGTCCACTTAGATTGTTTTTAGGGTTAGGGCAATGTGGTGGGGTCATGGTGTGGCTAGGGTCCTTATTTAGGCTAGTTTGACCTAGTTTGACTTGGTCCTATAGTGGGCCCCACATGACTACAACCCACTACCTAGGGTCAAACATAGCTAATTTCCTTAAAACCCACCCCATGCCTAACCCAATCTAAGTTGAGGGGTCTAAAAGTAACATGGGATGTTACAATGTATCCCCTCATCCCTGCCCAGCTCTTCTGTAACCAAGGCCACCAGTATTTTTCTAGAAATAACTGTTTAGGCAGCTCCAACTATTATAAATAGCTGGGAAGACTACCCTAAAAAGGATCATCATTCAAATCTAAATTGAGCAAGGACTAGTGACAGCTGACTGCGAACTCTCTAACTAGTGGAGACACTCAATTTGTAACTATTTCAGATAAATCGGTGCAATCACCCACAATAAACGAGTTGCAGTTGCAAAAAATTTTGACCCTAGCGATTCACAACATTTCTCTCAAATCCCCCCACCTCAACCCTGACAGTAAGTCCTCTTTCTCCTCTTCCCCTTTTTTGTTTCTTTTAGGCCGCGTTTGGTGCGGCTTATTTGCTCCGGTGAGGTTGGACAAAAACATCATTGACAAAGAATGTATGTTTGGTATGACAAATGTTACTACCGCTGCCAAAAAAATTGTAGCTTGGGGCATAAGATTTTGTTATGACAATAACGTTTTTGTTCAATCTCACTGGAGCAAATAAGCTGCGCCAAACACAGTGTAAATACTCATTCTCCTCTTCCCCTTTGTTGTTTATCGCCGATTTCCTGGACTGCACTTTGACAGTAACTGTTATGATTTAACATTTACAAAAACATTTTATTTGCATGTTCATGCCAGATAGCAACCCACAATCATCCTCAGCTTTGAAAAATGCATTTTGAAAATCTTTAATATTGAAAAATGTAAATTCTTGCTAAATTGACCTTTTTAATACAAATGTCAAATTTCCTCGGAATCTAAAAAATGATTTAGGTCAAAGCTCGATTTCGAGCCCACAAAAATTAAACTTCAATCTGGTGTGAACTTAGCTCAAAGTCAGCTCACTAACAACACTACTATCCGGAAGACATCTACTAAGGCTCCGTTTGACATAGTGGTGGCAGTTGTAAACGCATGGGTTAAACCATCATTTGTTAAGGATCACTTAACAATAGAGGTGGACATAAAAACCGGGCCTGTCGGGCCGGCCTAGGCCCGACCAGGAAAAAGCCTGAAAGGCCCGGGCCCGGGCAGGCCCGATCCAGGCCCGGGCCCGGGCTTTAAGGCCGGACCAAGCCCAGGTTTTATCTGTTAGCCCGGCCTGGTGCCCAGCCCGGGCTAAGCCCGGGCTTTAGCCTGGCCTGGGACCAGGTCGGGCTAAGCCCGGGCTTTGCCCGGGCTTTAGTCGGGCCTGGGACTAGGCCGCGGAAAATCTGGCCTGAGATCAGCTCGACGATCGTCGAGCAGAGCTCGGCGATTTCGTCGAGCGGAGCTCGACGATTTCGTCGAGCGGAGCTCGACGATTTCGTCGAGCTGATCTCAGGCCAAGGACGAGCTCTTAACGGCTCTTTAAAAAGAGCCGTTAAGAGCAACAGAGCCTTAACGACTCTTTTTAAAGAGCCGTTAAGGCTCATTTCCTATTTTCCTGGCAAGATGCCAGGAAAAAGCCGCAGCCTAGGCAGCCTAGTGGCTGCCTAGGCTGCCTTATTTTTTTTAAAATAAATTTTTTATTTAAATTAAATATATTTTATTACATATATTATATATTTATATATTTATTTTATTATAATTTAAAGTTTAAACTATAAATATAACCCCCGGCCCCCGGCCCCCCCCCCCTCAATCTCTCATTCTCTCTCTAAGTCTCTCTCTCTAAAATCTAAATTCTCAAATTTGTCTTCCTCTTCGATGACGTCTTCCTCTTCGATGTCAGTGTCCTCGACATCCGTCGCACATGAAATTGTGGAGCATAAGCACACGACTCCAGTCTGGGAGCACTTTGAAAAAGTGCATGTGGGCGCAGAATTTAAGGCGAAGTGCAAACACTGCTCCAAACTTCTGACCGTTAGCGGGAATTCGACGCTCGCGCGACATATCAAATCGTGTCTGGCTAAACAAGCCCCGGAGACAAGTCAAGCACAAAATACGGCAGGCAGACAAATTTGGACGTACAATCAAATGCATCAACGAGAGTTGCAAATGGAGAACGTCATCAAATGAGGATTACCGTTCGGACACTACGACAACGATGACGAGACATACTACATACACGCAGGACTTCAACCAAAATATCAGCAGGTAAGTAGATCTACTTTTAAGCGAGATGCATATAAAGTTTATTTACAATCAAAACAATATTTAATTAATTATTTTGAATTTTCGACGGTAGAGTTAGTCTAACGAGTGATGTCTGGAGTAACAATATTAATGCACGATTATCATATATATGTATTACATGTCATTGGGTCGATTCCGATTCGTGGGAGCTAAATAAACGTATTATATGTTTTGAATATCCACATACAGGTCAAGCTATTTATCACGTAATTACTAAATGTATTCGTGAATTTAAAATTAAAGATAAAATTATTAGTATTTCTTTTGATAATGCTACGAATAATACGATAGCAATCGAGTATTTAAAACGAGATTTGAAACCAATATTAAACGGAATTTTTTTTCAGATTCGTTGCGTATGTCATGTTTTAAATCTAGTTGTGCAGGATAGTTTAACATATATGGAACCTTTTATTAATAAAATTTGTATTATGTTAAAATACATTTACAGTTCTAAAAAACGAAAACAAGATTTTAAAAAAATTGTGACTGTACAAGGTCATAAATTTTTAAAACCTGAATTTGATATGCCTATAAGATGAAATTCAACCTATAAAATGTTAAAACGAGTCGTGCGACAAAAAACACAACTAATGGAATTTTATAGTATGCCTGAAATGCACGATTTTCAAGATTCTGATTGGGATGTGATTGAAAGTTATATGGATTTGTTAAAAGTTTTTTATAGATCAACAACTATTTTATCCGGCGTTTATTATCCGACGAGTCCACTGGTTATCGAAAATTTTGTATTAATTGCAGAAAAATTTAGTGTTTATAAAAAATATGAAAGTTGGCGTCCGTTAATTAAAATAATCGAAGAATTTTTTTTAAAATATTATAGAGAAATGTCCGCTATGTTTTAATGCGCCGCGACTTTAAATCTTTTAATAGGTGTAGATGGCGTAGAAAATCTTATAGAAGAAATAAATAGCAATTTGAATTTAAATCATACATCTATGTATTATGATAATGTAAACGTTTCAAAATTTAATAATGATTTTTACCGAATTTTATAATTATTACGATCAGCTATATGAATCACGACCTAGAGAAGAAAGCACACAACCTAAAATAAAAGATAGTTTTAAAAATAAAATTTTAGAATTAGCAGTCCGTAAAAAACAAAGAACGTCAAGTACTTTAAATGAATTAGGATTATATACGAAAACAAAATTTTAAGATTTTATGAGTTCAAATGAAATAGAAATTTTTGATATTTTAGAATAGTGGAAAAATAAACTTAATACGTATCTTGTTATGACCTTCATGACCTGAGATTTACTAACAATCCAAGCAAGTACAGTAGCTTCGGAGTCTGCGTTTTCTTTAAGTGGCAGGATTCTGAACGAGCGAAAAAGCCGCCTGAGCGACGAGTCTTTGGAAATTTGCATATGTTATAAGGACCACCTGGATGCTATGAAGAGGAGACAACACGTTGCATCGATCGAAGATAGCTCGTCCGAGGTTGAAGAGGAGCTTAGCGGCCTAAATTTGGCCGGTGAAGATCAAACCAGAATGACACCTTCGAGTTTCGAGTGATTGAGAGTGTACTTTTTTTGTATTTTGAGATTTGAATTTTTTGATGTTATTGTAAAATTTGAATTTTTAGATTAAAATTTATTAGATTTGAATATTTTAAATTTTATTATAAATTTTTTTGAGGTTATTGTAAATTTATAATTATTTTTTAAATAATAATGCAATTGTTTATTTTTAAATTTTGGCGTAAATTAATAATGATAATTTATTTTAGAAATAAATATTTAATTAAAATAATTATTTATTTATTTAGCCGGGCGAGACCCAGGCCCGGCCTACAGGGCCTAGAAAGGCCTCCTCATGAGGACGATGCTTGAGCCCGGCCCGGGCCTGGCAAAAACCAGGCTCGGGCCCAGGCATTTTTGAAAAAGCCCGGGCCTGGCAGGCCCGGACCCGGCCTGGGTCTTCCAGGCCTTATGCCCACCCCTACTTAACAAACATCATCGATTTGAATATAAAAGTGGATGAAGTTCTTTAAGTGGACATTAAGGAATGACAATTTAACCTACATGTTCATGACTGGAACCACCGTGCCAAACGAAGCCTAAATCAATGACTAGAATAATAGAGCAAAATGATTTCAAAGATAAAGAACAAAAATAAGGTATAATATACACATCTTAAAAATCATCAATAAGTATTACTAAAATACCAAATGACACATAACATGTTCAAAAACACGAAGGGTCTGTTGGGCGCAACATTCTTGAGTTTAGACAAAAACGTTAGTCATAAAGAACGTGTTTAGCATGACAACAATTATGACCGCCACAAAAAAAACTAATTTTGAATATAAAAGTAGATATAGTTCTTTAGGTGTGTTCCGCATAACAAATTATGACCACAATCAAGAAAAAGAAAGTAATTTTGAACATAAAAGTGAATGAAGTTCTTTAAGTGAGGTCTGACATTCACGAACAATAGTTCATAACCACCACATTCACGACCGTTACCGCAATGTGGAATGCGGAATGGAGCCTAAGTACTTACAATCTTATCAAATGAAAAATATGGATAGATGAGCACAACAAAATTAAAATGTTCAAGGTTGCTATGTGAAAGCCTGAAAAATAAATTCAAAAAAATATTATTTAAAGTGATCTATTGAAGTCCTAGTCAAAATGCACCAATGGTGACAACATGATTTAACATATTCCACTCATTGCAGTAACAAAAGTATGAAATAATTACTCATCAAGCATATGCAGCACAAAAAAACCTTAACAAGATTTCAATTCTTCCTCTGTTTTTGAGGAATTTGACTTGTTAAGAGTTTGAGGAACTTTGCATATTACAAAAGTTTTTGAAGTAATGGTTACATGTCAATCCAAAGCTAATTTAGGCATGCTTTGCCTTACCTGCCTTTTTTTGCATGACATGAAGCATTTAGGCTTCCTTTGGGGGTGTTTTTGTTGGGCGTTTGGAGCAAACGCCACCGGACAACGGGAAATCAAACGGACTTCGGCGGCGTTTGCTCCGTCTGGCCCCGTCGTGCCCCGAGGAACGGAGCAAAAAGCTCCGACTAGATCCCCCCCCCCTCGAGTTTGAAAGCGGCATCTCCACCCGCCGTCTCTGCCCGCCACCGCCATGCCAAATGAGGCCTTAAACTTTACAAACACATTTAAAATTGCTCAAAAGTAATGATTTCATCTTCCATCCAATAATGAATGAAAACAAAATCATTGGTTTTTAAATATATTTCCCATCTACAAGCAAGAAAATTAAGCCTCAGGTCAAAAATTAAGAAGAAATGGACAACACTAGATACAATAGGTACTGCCGCACGAAGAACCAAAGACATGAACGGTTTTGATATGTTCTTTTCTCTTTTTGCAAAAAGTTTCGAGAGCATTGTCGATTAACCTGGCCATTCTCGGTCAGTTCGACACCATAAGCTTGAAGCCTGCGGATGTCTCTTGGGACGGGGCTTTGCCATTTTGTGTCCCCCCAGGCAAACGGGAGGAGCGGCGTGAAGGCGCACTGGTGAGGCTGGTGACGACAGCTAAGTGGACCTGCAAACCTGTTCCAGGCATGGCCCCACCCCACCTGTCTCGACAATCCGCCCACAACAAGGTTACTATGAAAGCTGCTCAAGAACGCAAAGCTGCTGGGATTCACTGGATCCTCTCCTGCTGCACCAAAGACTCCAGTCATTTTTAAAGGCCATCTCTCAACTTAGGTACCCAAAATAGAGAAAACCTGAGTTTCATTGAATTAAGGATTAAAAACAAAGAAGTCTTATAATTTTGCATAATTATAGAGACCTCTACTTCTTAAATTACCTAGAACTCCCCTCTAAGTCTACATTATTATCATACAAGCACAAAATACCTTGAAGAACCTAAACATTCAACCAAAAACCAATTGATGCACAAGTCCTAACATGGTAAAAGAGAAAGCTTGGCCCACATCACATGAAGGGGCAACTTATTTCACATGCTCCTACATGTGAGTGGGTGTACTGGAATGTTTAATCCCACACTGAGAATCTACTGCAGCCTTGTATATTTCATGTTTTTTAGCCTACCCATCTAGCACCAATTAGTTTGAGGCTGAATATTTGGGTTCTATCACTCTATACATATCTGATTTGTTTCATTGTACGTGTCTCTAAGTGATTGATTTCATTTTTCAGAAGTACTTGATTTCATTTTTCAGAAGTGAATTGCAAAGTGTTTGTCTGGCCAAAATTGTATTGAAGTTCCAATCTTGAGGGCTAAGAGATCACCTTCAATAGTTCTTTCAGATTTTACTGACAATTGTTTGAATGATAGAAAATAATAATACTTGTTAAAATAATTAAACATATTATGAGAACTTATAAAAGTGAAACTTCAGCTCAAACAACTACAGGAATTGATTTCATAAAAAATGAGTTCCTGTAAAAACAAGCAAATATTACTACATCTAACTTCAATGCGACTCACTTTCAGAAAAGAGTTCTAAACACAACAGAAAAACAAATTGGCCTTTAGCTCATGAGCTGACTAGTGGAGATATTAAAGATATTAAAGTCTGGTCCGGTATTGATGAGGCTAGGGAGGCTAGGGAAAAAAACAAAAGATCAGTTTTTTGTTTGACAAGTTCCTGTCAATTATATAGATCAAAAGTGATGCGGGACAGGCGTCACACCTGCCCGCCACCCTGGAGTCCCACCAGGGGGCCCACCTGGAGTCAGCACCTGGCGGCTTCCATCAGAGCCGCGGCCCGTACACCCCAACCAGCTCTCCGCCATGGAATCACCACCATGCGGCAGGTTGTTGAGGCCGGGGCTCGATCCCCTGACCTCCTAGATAAGAGGCATTCACCAGCGCTCTCATCACCAACTGAACCGCGGATCAGTTGGTGATGAGAGCGCTGGTGAAGGCCTCTTATCTAGGAGGTCAGGGATCGAGCCCCGACCTCAACAACCTGCCGCATGGTGGTGATTCCATGACGGAGAGCTGGTTGGGGTGTACGGGCCGCGGCTTTGATGAAAGCCGCCTGGTGCTGACTCCAGGTGGGCCCCTGGTGGGACTCCAGGGTGGCGGGCAGGTGTGACGCCTGTCCCGCATCAAAAAGGACTAGATTATGGGTTAAACTTCAACTCTCCAATGTTGTTCATCTTAAATAAGTTTACCAGCAGTTTCAGTGATGCAATAAATTAAGAAGATTGGCCCAAAACCGAGATCGAATTATTTGTTTCAGCATTTAGGATTATATAAATGAATGATCATATATGTGGATTACTAGGTTAATTGAGGCTTGTACAGGGCTTGCAATTTAAACTTCACCATGTTCTATACCAAAATGATGAGAAACAAAGAAAAGAAAAAAAAACAATACTTTCTTGTGCATTGTCCAACTAGAAATGCTGCTCTGAAACAATTTGTAATCAAAATGAAGAACCTGCTCAAAGGAAAGAAAATGTGGAACTTCAATTAATACGAAAAATGATGAAGAAAGACAATCTCATGATAATGAAATTGGTTCGATATCATTGTGCATGTCTGTTAGTGTGCTGAGGAGATGATATTAGAAATTAAAATTAGAGAAAAAATCAACAGTTAGCAAACTCAGTGAAATTTTGTCTTATTTTCGTGATAAATGAAGGATTATCTGAAACTAAGACTACACGAGGATTTTCAATGACGTGACCACGATTACGAGCTGCTTTTTGAACACATATAAGTGCGGCCTTTGCTGCACGTACAGACCTACAAAAACGAAACAGAAAACCAACAATTAAACATATTCTTCTGAATTTGATTTTGGGCAACCAATAAACATACTCATATGAATGAATTTAAGATATAATCCTAATTAACATTAGTAAGAACATCCCAAGAACCAAGTGGTCCCAATTGAACCAATCTTGAGGAAGTAAACATTGTTAATAATTAGTTTTTTAATTGTCTGGACTGTTTTTTACCGTTACTTTGTTTTCATGGGCCTTAATGTTGCGGCAGTTTTTTGGAGTTTATTTCCCTTAAATGGTTTAGGAGTTATGATTTAATTAGGTGTTAATTGTTTGAGTGTTTCTTTGTATATCTCCAGCTATATAATGGAGTTGTATTGCTGAACAAAAATATCAAGAAATTACACAAGCTTTCTTCCTTATATCCCGTGTCATTTTTCCTTTGTTTCCGTTGAGTTCTATCATTTGGTATCAAAGCCAGACATCGCCGCCACAGACCATCGTTCTCGGGAGGAGATCGATGGCGACATCTTTGAAAAACGATGTGCTCAAATACCCGGTGCTCACGAGGAGCAACTATGGCGTTTGGGCTATCAGAATGAGGGGGATCCTCGATGTTCAAGATGCGTTTGAGGCGGTGGAACCAATCGATCCAACGGCGGAAGTGGATGCGAAAAAGAACAAAATAGCTTTTTCGGCCATCCAACAAGCACTTCTAGATGACGTTCTCCAGATGGTTGCGGAGAAGAAAACTGCGAAGGATATATGGGACATGCTTAGGATCATGTACCAAGCCGCGGACCGCGTCAAGGATGCAAAGATTCAAACTCTGCAGACGGAGTTTGAGATGCTTCGCATGAAGGAGACGGATTCAATAGATGATTTCACAATGAAGCTCACCACCAACGTCAACATGCAAAGGGCGTTGGGAGGAGAGGTAGCGGAGGCTGCGGTTGTGAAGAAGTTCTTGCGGTCCGTCCCATCGAAGTTCGTCCAGATTGCTTCGATGATAGAGCAATTTGGCGACTTCAAGACGATGACCGTGGAGGAAGTTGTCGGTCGTCTCAAGACTCATGAAGAGCGTGTTGGTGGGGCTACCAACAAAGACGAGGAGAAACTTCTCTTGATGATGAGGGAGTTTATGGCTCATGACAAGAAGCCATCCAATGGTGGCGGACACCAAACCGGCGGCCGTGGAGGCCGTGACCGTGGACGAGGGCGAGGCGGACAACATCGCAATAACGACCAATGGGAAGGTCAAGATCGCAATAACGGTGTTAAAGACAAGTCAAGAGTCGAGTGTTTCTATTGCCACAAGATGGGCCACTTTGCTGCGGAGTGCCGCTCAAAGAAGAGGGACAAAGAGGAGAAAGCGCACATGGCCGAAGCCTTCGAGGATCTTGAACCGGCCCTTTTATTGGCAGAGGGCGAAGAAGATCACTCGAAAATGGTATGTTCTAATCTTCTCCTTAATGAAGAGAATGTGCAACCAAGCATTTTCCCGACGACGTGGAGAAATCAGTTTGGTACCTTGATACGGGGGCTAGCAACCATATGACGGGTTGCAAGGATTACTTCTTCTCGCTAGATGAGATGGTGAGAGGCAAGGTGAAGTTTGGCGATGGCTCTTCGGTGGAGATATGTGGTCGGGGAGCGGTCTTCTTCAAATACCAAAAGGAGAAGCACAAAGTCTTCACCAACGACTACTACATTCCGAAACTCCGCACAAACATTGTGAGTTTAGGACAATTGGAGGAAAACGGATGCAAGATCGTCATGGAGGACGGATTCTTGTGTCTATTCGATCAAGAGAGGCGTCTCTTGGCAAAGGTGGAGAGGTCCAAGAATCGTCTCTACATCCTAAATATGAAGACGGATGCTCCAGTGGCCTTGCTAGCGGAGAAATACAAAGACAAGGCGTGGCTATGGCGTGCTAGATGGGGACACCTCAATTTTCGGGCACTTCATGATATGGGGCGTTTCAAGATGGTGGAGGGGATGCCCTCCATCAAACACTCACAAGAACTTTGCGAGGGGTGCTTGGTGGCGAAGAAGAGGCGATTACCATTTCCGATCATTGCGGCGGGTCGTGCATCAATTCCTCTTCAATTGGTGCATGGAGATTTGTGCGGACCCATCAATCCGGCCACCCCTGGAGGTAAAAACTATTTTTTCTTGCTAGTGGATGATCATAGCCGGTTCATGTGGGTGGAATTATTAAAATCAAAAGACGAGGCCTTGGATGCATTCAAGAAGCTAAAAGCACGAGCGGAGATGGCAACGGAGTTCAAAGTGAAAGGATTCCGTAGCGATCGAGGTGGGGAGTTCACCTCCAAGGGGTTTGATGCCTATTGTGAGGAGGTCGGGATCAAACGATTCCTCACAGCCCCTTACTCTCCGCAACAAAACGGCGTGGTGGAGCGCTGCAATCAAACCGTCTTGAGGATGGTTCGGAGTCTTCTCAAGTGCAAAAACGTGCCTATGAAGTTTTGGGGAGAAGCGTTGGCAACCGCGGTGCATCTTGAAAAATTTATGTCTGAAGCTCCATCCACAAACAAAGTCCAAGAGAGAGGCGTCTTGACTTCTCTTTCTACATTATTTTGTGGCATCTACCACGAAATTTGCTAGAACCTGAGCCTTGATCGCTATCCTAGGCATGTAGGAAATGTCAAATTCAATGAGTTCAATAGCCCACTTGGATAACCTGCCAGAATGCTTTGGTTTTTCAAGAACACTCATGAGGGGGAGGTCATTGACCACCTGGATGGTATGAGCCATCGACCTAAGACAATGAGAGCTAAACCCAACTTTTCGAGGATTGGACATCTAGTTTCCACATCTTTCAGATTCTACTGACATAGTGGATTGAATTTTGTTTTTCTTATCCTCTCGAGCTAAAACAAATATGATGGTATCAAAACGGACACCGAGATATACAAACAAAGTTTCTTCTTCATGAGGCCTCAAAAGAAGTGGAGTTGAAGTCAGTTGTTCTTTGAGTTTATAAATCGCTTGATCATATTATTTAGTCCATTCGAACTTCAAGGCTCAACAAGCAGTTTTGAAAAATGGAGCACACATATCTTCTGATCGAGATATAAACCCGCTTGATCTAGTTATTCTGCCTCACAACTGGTGAACTTTTTTAGGCGACCTTGGAGGTGACATGTCAAGAATCGCTTTAACTTTATCAAGATTGGGCTCGAGTCATTGGGGTGTGAGGAGATGACCTAGAGATTTTCCTTTACTGACCCTGAAGACACATTTGGAAGAGTTGATTTTCATTTTATACTTTCATAGAGTAGCAAACGACTCTAGGAGATCGACGATGTGAGCATGAGGTGTTTTACTTTTGATTAGAAGGTCGTCTACATAAACTTCGAGATTTTGGCCTTTTTGATTTTTAAATAATAAGTCCATCATTCACTGATAAGTCGCGCCGATATTTTTAGACCAAAGGGAATGATCCGATAGCAAAAATAATCATTGTTTTGTGATGAAAGAGGCATGTGGGTTGTCGAGTTTATGCATTCTTAATTGATGGTAACCAGAGAATGTATCTAAAAAACTCATGCAAGAGTATCTTACCGCGGAATCAACTAATGAATCTATCAAAGGCCGTGTTCTATTATGCTTGGTAAAATCTACACGCATACCACCTCGATTGGTAAGATAAGATCGGTATATCACTCTTGCGAGTTATCAAACTGACCTTGAGGACTGTAAGCTGGAGGAGGAAGGCATCTCTGAGAAGATGACGGTTAGAAGAAATGCAGAGTAAACTGAGGAGGAGCAGGCCTTTGAGGCCTCATCTGGTGGCACTGTTGATAAGTAAAATGGGGGCGATGATGGCGGAAGTTCCTCCTACGTTGGGCAGGTGAGAAGAAATTTTGGTGAGGAGGCTTAGGAGGACATTGAGGAGCAGCGGTGGGTTGAAACAAAGAATTCCCTCCTAACCTCTTTTGGACCAGATGAGAGAGGAAAGAGATGAAGCCTTGATAGTAGGAAGAAACCAGGCCTTGAACCGAATGAGCATGCCTTTTTGGGTACTGTGCACCCATATTTATACTAGCAGTAGCCAGCCCGAACAGGCAAATAGCAAAATTACGGGTCGTCAAGGTTACAAGAGAAACAAAAAGGGATGAGAGATTCAATGGTGTGCAAATAGCACTTGAGAGGAAACGCTAAGCTAACTACGTGGTCAAGTGACCACTGAAGGACTGACCACAATCTTCTTAAGGAGGGAACCTGCTGAGGAACCAATGGAGGGCTGGGTAGATGCACGAAAGCTGCTCGCTTTGATGACATATGATGATGCCGATATCTTCTGAAGTCGTAGAATTTCAGATAAACAGATATGATATTTTCAATGTATGTGTTAATCTTATAAATATAGTCATTTATCTTTGGACCACATATTAATATTACATATTAAAAGAGGAAAAGAATTATTTTAAATACAAATTTTAGTTTTCATTATGGTACCACCACTACAACATTTTTGGTCTTTAGCAACACACGACTTAGCAACAGTTATAAAAATATTGCCTCCACTTTGTTAGAAAACAGTTTAGAAGTGTTGCAATAGATTTAGATGTTTAAGCAACACTTTCTGTGCAACATTCAAAAAACTGTTCTCTATTCCCTTATATGGAACATTTTTGAAATGTTGCCATTGAGGATTCACTTTAAACAACAATTATGATATGTTGTCTTCTTAAAAATTAATTTGCAATATTTTAAAAGTGTTACCTAAAGAATACTTTATGATTAACCAAAATATGAACATCGGCCACATTTTTGAGGTTTTGTTAAAAATCGTCGTTGCTAGTTTTCTATATAGCGACATTTTCTATATAGCGACCTTGTTAGATTTTTAAATTTTGTTAAAAATCATGACTCCATATTTATTGAGACATTTTAAAAAAGGGTCATCGTTGTTAGTTTTCTATGTACCTACTCGGGATTTTAATTTGTTCAAGTTGTGGAACACTTTCAGTTCTCTTGTTTCTCACACCGGTTTTGCCCACGTGAGCTTAGAGGAATCGAAGTGTGAATCCCTCCGACATATCCGGCGCCGACGACAGCGGGGGTCTAGGGGACAGTGTCCCCGGTGGGGGTTCGGGGGCAACGCCCCCGAAACAAAATCAATTTTGGGTTTCCCGGGTGTGAGGATATCTGCCCGTTTTTCGTTCGAATCAAAAATAGTGTCTCCACATTAATTAATTAACCTAATTAACTTACCCACAATCTTTTTCATGGCTCATCACTTCAGCCGCACGGCCCGCACTCCAAGCTTCTCTTTTCTGGGTGTGAGAATATCTGCCCGTTTTTCGTTCGAATCAAAAATAGTGACTCCACATTAATTAATTAACCTAATTAACCTACCCGCACTCCATTTCACGGCTCATCACTTCAGCCGCACGGCCCGCACTCCATTTTTCAGAAACATTTTTTTCCCCCGATACTTAACTCCAAGCTTCTCTTCCCCGGCGACGACAGGCTTCTTCCCCGGGCGCGGCTGCTGCACCGCGTGCATCTTCTTCCCCGTCGACGCCGACGTGCAAAATCATCTTCCCCGTCGACGACGCAGTCCGATTGCACCGACCTAGCTTCTTACCCGTCAACGCCGACAGTCCGATTGCACCGAACCGACGACGAAATCCGTCGGAATTTCTCTGTGGGATACCTAGCACAGGGTTCTTGCACATTCTTCCTCTGCATATCTTGTGCTACCGTTCTCCATATCGCTGAGGTATACCCCTTCTCCTACATATCTTGTGTCCGCTACTAATGACTTGTTAATTTAATGATAAAACATGTGCAAAATTGTTATATATTTATGCGTTATAAAAAATTTCTCATGATATAGGCTCCGTTTGAGAGAACTTATTTTCACCGGTCAAGCGGTTACGACCGCATGAATTGGACCGTAATTAAGGTCCGGTTCATGCGGTCACTGGTGAAAATAAGTCCCCCCAAACGGAGCCATAATCTGTTTGGTTTTGAAGTTTTAATTTATTTTCATGTTTTTTTTAAAATTTATATTTTTTTATTAATTAAATAGTTTTGGCAACATTTTATTAAATGTGACTTTAAACATTTTGAAAATGTTGCAATAGGTTCATATAAAAACTGTTGCTTTTACTAGGGATATAGACAACAGTTTAAAGTAATGTTGCCTAAACATGTGAAAACTGTTGGCTTAGGTCTTTGGTAACACGGGCATAGGCATACACCCCTATGACAACAGTTTTCAATGTTTTGGCAACGCTTTGCGGTTTTAGGCAACAATTTTTAAATGTTGCTAAAGACCAAAAATGTTGTAGTGACAAGGCGATAGACTATTATATATAACAATAATTTTATGTTGTACTTTTATTTGCTACAGTAGAGTTCTAGATGTCTTTAGTCTAACTTCATCTTTGTAGCATTATGATATGACTCGGGGCTGGTTTGGATTGGTTTATCATCAGAACTGACCAAAGGCCAAAAAAACTGAACCAACTGGCTCAGTCTCTCCCTCCTCCTAAACAATTGTAGGTGGGGCCCAACCGGTTCAGGCGGCTGGGTATATGGGGGTTGCAGGTACAAGCCTTGGGGGTATTGAAGAGAATTATCTCAGGTATTTCTCTTAGAACTTAGAAACCCTAAAATAGTTGCAATTGTTATCAATTGCTATCAAAGGCATCAACTCTCCGATCATGGACACGAATAGGACTCACTGACAACATTGTAGGAAAGGCAGCACAGAATACACAATCAAGTAGAGGCGATAAAGCAGGAGTTGATGCAGAGGATCGGCGAAGGGGAAGAAAGATCACAGGTTGTGATCCGAGAAGCGACGAAGGCACTGGGGGAACAATTGAGTCGCATGGAGAGGAGGCGGATCACAACAAAGTGGTGGCATCAAAGGGTGTCGTCGATCTTAGCGGCACTAACGAACCCCTAGCTGAACGGAGGATAACGGAAGGAGCAACATCTAAGGGGTCTGAGGGTGCATCGACACTTCCAGCGAACGAGGTCGATGCTTCCAGCGGCCCCAAAGGTCCAATCGACTCAGGGTAACGAGTGCAAGGGCAGCAACAGTGGGGCAGCTGTGGGCGAGGAGAGCGGTCTAGGGGAGCTGACAACTTCACCAAGGACCTGGGAGGTAATCGCCAGCAGCGACAGCCGCAGCCGCAAATGACCTGGCAGGAGGAAAGGAGCCAGGGCCTGGAGGATTTTGGTCTGGACGGCGGTCAGTATCTGTGACAGCCTCATGTGGGTTGGGGGAAGAAGAAGGAAGCAACAAAAATGGCCTGGAAGGGCGTGGGAGTACACAAGCTCAACACAGATGGGAAGGGGGGCTTCCAGAAAGGCCAATAAATCAGTACATGGAACGGAATTTGCGTAGAGAAGCTCAAGTAGAGGACTACTTGGGCAGGGGGCCTATCATATAAGGCAGAGGGAGGACATGGGAGAATGGGGGAATGCATAATCAAGGATGGGGACAACTTCCAAATTATCCGAAAACACGGGCACCGTAGAAATACCGTCCCCATTGAAACCCCAGCTGACGAGGATGGAATTTCCTAAGTATAAAAATGGAGACCCACAAGAATGGATCGAGAGAGCCGAGATGTTTTTTTATAACAGGAGCTTCCCAAGCACTAGTGGGTATACTTCGCTTCTTTGTAACTGGAAGGGGATACCTATCATTGGCTTAGCTGGTGAAGGAAGCAACGACACAACTCCAAGTTGGAGGAACTCTATGAGGGGCTCAACTCGAGATTTGGACTGACTGAGTACGAGGACTTTGATATGATGTTGAATAATATGATATAGATAGGTACCGTAAACGATTATAAAAAAGAGTTTGAAAGGTTGACTAACCAGGTGCATTGGCCAAGGAAGGCCCTTCCTGACATCCCCATAGTGGAAGGTTCGCTACAACTCTCGATGAGCCCACTAGCGTTCGACCTTACAGATACCCTCACATACAAAAGGAGGAGATTGAGAGATGTGTCCGAGATATGTTGCGGGAAGGGACCATTCAACATAACATAAGCTCATTTTCCTCCCCAGTCCCATTAGTTAAAAAAAAGCATGGAACTTGGAGGTTCTGTATAGACTATAGAGTGCTAAATGGGGTTACAGTGAAAGATAAGTTTCCTATACATGTTTTTGATGAGCTTCTGAATGAGTTGCAAGGAGCTCAGTACTTCTCGAAATTAGATTTGTGAACTGGGTATCATCAGATCCGCATGCAGGGGAGAGACGTAGAGAAGACAACATTCGAAATACATTAGGGACATTACGAATTCCTACTGATGCCTTTCGGGTTAATTAATGCACTGACAACCTTTTAGGAAGTCATGAACGAAACATTCAGACCATGGCTACGAAATTTTGCACTAGTTTTATTTGATGACATTCTCATCCACGATCCGAGTTTGGAGACGCATATGATTAGAGAGGGGGTGCGACCAGATCCATGAAAATTCAGAGTATGGTGGATTGGCTCACACCCATAAACAATAAGATGTTGAGACTATTTTTGGGCTAACGGGCTACTACAGAAAGTTTGTAAGGGACTAAGGAAAGATTGTAACCATTGACAACATTGCTTCAAGAGGGATGTTTGACTGGGGAAGGGGTGCAGAGTCGGCATTCTGAGCACTGAAGGAGGCTATGGTCATGACTCTGGTATTGGCATTACCAATTTTTTCCTAATTGTTAATAGTGGAAACAGATGCGTCAGGGCCGGCTTGTAACGACCCAACACCGCCACAATTTAAATTCATTCTTTATGAGTGGGTTTTTCACATAATCATATGCAGTAAGATAATAAAAGAATTGTACCAGTGAAAAACATAACATCATATTTCATTAATATACAGAATATACATTGTCTACATTATTATATTACAAATATCTAACAAAAGTACACAAAATAAACTCATGCTAACCTGTGTACGAGCCACGTCTTCAACTGATTTTCGATCTGCCTCTGTCTGAGCTCGTCTAGCAGGGTCTGGTATGCTGGTGCTCGGTTCCTAAAAAAATAATGAGGAACCAATTAGTTTTGAAAACTAAGTGAATTCCTTACCCTTACCAGTAGCTTCGCACTGCAAGCAGACAAGAGAGACAACAATAATGAAATCTATATAATATGTTTCTAAGCTAGGAACAGGTAAAATCAACAATTCTATATCTGAATCAAGCTATCTTTCTTGTTATTCGTAGTTCGTTTCTCAAAATTCTTAGGGTCATTCGAATATCTCAATTATCCGGGTCCGTCGATCCTTCATATCATTATCCACTTTAGGGCGCTTCTACGCGCTATAGGTTTCAACGCCTCCTATTGGATTCATATCATAATCTGTAGGAGTTCGACCCCCCTACGAGGTGTGAGAGTTCTACCCCCCTCACGAGGTGTAGGAGTCTGAAACATTCCCCCCTACTAGGCTGACCCTTAGCATTTCAATGCGTCGACACATTCTCACTTTCAATTCAATTTCAATCATTTCGATTCGTTCAGTTTATTTCACAAATAGGATTTATTTGTATTTGGTTCCCCTCAGGAGCGACTCGCTAAGCCACGTTAGTGCTTTTGGCAATTCAGTGATATCAATTAACTGAAAGAAAGGTAACTAGCTTAACAAGTTCACAAAAGAGGAAACAAAAACAGTAAGTACTCACCACAACTTTTCCTTTGCCTTTGTACTCCGAAGGGTTCACATCACGTCTATCGCCGAACGCCATCCTCTGCAGTATCAAAAGATCATTTACTTTAGGGTTGCGCCATAAATAGTTACGAGCGACGAAATCCTACGACGGTCACAACTACGACATCTAGGAGTTGTCAAGGGAAGGACTAGCGTGGGTGATCAAAAGAAGGCACATCATTCAGCCAATCCAACTTGTTCCAATGTACAGCCTCAAGGGTTGTCACGATTGCAACACCAAGGGCTGCATATAACAGCTCAAAGTAATGTGTCAATCCCTGCTAAAATAGTCGGGCAACTACCACAAAGCAGCCCAAAAACATAACCGACAGCACCTAGACAGCCCTCAACAACACAGTCGGCGAACAAAGTTTGCAAGGAGGTCAAGACAAAACCCTAATGAAACTCTAACCTCATCTATCCCAAAATTAGCTCACATTCAAGGTTTAGGGTTTGGAAAGTTATAAAGACATTTTTGAGTTAGAAAGGAGTGAATCAAAACCAAAACCCCAAACCCTAGGGTTTTCATCCATCATAAATCTGTACACAAACTTTGTGATCAACACAAGAGTAGTGGAAGGAAGGAGATTACCTTCTGAAAGAAGAATAAATCGTGCAAAACGGAGGAGATTGGAGGCGGATAGAGCGATCGGCGCAGGAGCGGCTCCGTCGGGTTCGTTCCGTCGAGAATGAAGAAGACAAAAACATCACAGTGATATATCGCGTGATAAGCCAACCGCTTAACCCAGGTAGCCAGTCATCAAACCGGTACAACCAGTTTCAAATAGTGCACAACCAAAACCACACCCATACTCAGCCGGTCCACCCTCATAAACCCCAAATCAAAGCAAGCCCAATCCAAAATCCGGCCAACTTAAGCCATTCATAATTAAACGAAACCGAAGCAGCTGTCGCAAATAAACATAAAATTATCCGAACATCAAATTTAAAGTGCGACGTCAAATCAGCACTGAAATTATATTTCAACATTGGGGAATATTTCAAAATAATTGCATTTTATATTCGTTCAAGTCTTACAAATCCTCCCCTCCTTATCAGAATTTTTGTCCTCGAAAATTTAAACATCTCCTTGATTCCCAAAGAATGAGGGAAATATTTTCATCAACAAGTCTTCTCGCTCCCACATAGAATCCATTGCGGGATGATCGGTCCACCAGACCTTGACAAAGTTCACCTGTCGATTCCAAAGGTTCTTGCTCTGGCGATCAACAATTTGATAAGGTGTCGTCAGACTGGACAAATCAGTGTCGATCTGCACATCACTGACTGATATCATCAAATCTGGGTTCGAAATATTCCGCCGAAGTGCGGATACATGAAAAACATCATGCAACTTATGTAATTCAGTCGGCAGAGCTAAGCGATACACCTCCTAACCAATACGTTCAATCACTGGGAAGGGGCCAACATACCTTGGACTCAGTTTTCCAATTCGTCGCAAACGTAAAATCCCTTTAAACTGTTTAATCTTCAGACACACCTGATCGCCCACATCAAATTTCACTAGACGATGTCGGGCATTATAGTATTTCTGTTAACGATCCTGTGCGACTTTCATTCTTTGTTGAATAATGTGGACTTTCTCCTCAATTTTATCTGTCCTCTTCCGCGAAAACAATTTCTTTTCTCCATCCTCTGCCCAGCTCAAAGGAGTTCTACATCGCCTCCCATATAGAGCTTCGAACGGGATCATTTTGATCGTTGCTTGATAGCTATTATTATAAGCAAATTCAGGTAACGATAAATATTTTTCTCAAGAGCCTTTCAAGTTGAAAACCACCATTCACAATAGATCCTCGAGCATCTGGATGGTGCGTTTGGACTGGTCATCTGTTTGCGGATGGAAGGCAGTACTGTACAATAGTCTTGTTCCCAATCTGTTGTGCACTCGTCGTCATAAATCAGATGTAAACCATCCATCAAGATCTGTCACGATCGTACGCGGAATACCATGTAATCTTACGATTACATTTACATAGAGTTCCACCAATTTTTCAATCGGCCCACTTTGCTTGATCGGTATAAAATGGGCGCTCTTTATCAATCGGTTAATGATAACCCAAATTCTATCATTCTCAGCTTTACTGCGAGGCATGCCAAATACAAAATCCATCGCAACACCATCCCACTTCCACTCCGGAATGGGGAGAGATCGAAGATACCCAGCAGGATTCCGATGTTCTGCTTTCACTATCTGATAGGTATGACACTGAGCAATATATTGAATGACATCCTTCTTCATATGTGGCCACTAGAAATCATGTTTCAAATCATGGTACATCTTTGTCCGACCAGGATGAATCGAATATGACGTATTATGCGCCTCATACAGGATATCCTTCCGCAGACTATCCGCATCTGGTACACAAAGTCTGTCATTCAGGAGTAATAGAGCATCCTTCTCAACAAAGGCACTCATTTCTCCCTTTTTCAATTTTGCAAATATCCCCATCAAAAAGGGATCCTGAGGTATCGCTTTCCGGATTCTCTCTTTAAGCAAATATTGAATCCGCATCTGAAATAGTTGTGCCTGCTTTTCTTCAGACGTAAATATCACACATATTTCCATTTCCTGAAGCATATAAAGAAGCTTTATATTATACCGCGGTATCACGTACAGCACAATAATATTCTTCCTGCTTAATGCACCTGCTTGCACATTTGCTTTACCTAGATGGTATTGAATATCCAAATCATAATCTTTAATAAATTCCTGCCATCTTCTCTGACATAAATTAATTTCCCGCTGATCAAATATATATTTCAGGCTCTTATGATCTGTAAATATCTCGCACCGAACATCATACAGGTAGTGACGCCAAATTTTCAAAGCGAACACAACCACTGCTAATTCCAGATCATGTGTCGGGTAGTTCTTTTCGGCATCCTTTAATTGTCGGGAAGCAAAGACAATCACCTTTCCACATTGCATTAACACACAACCCAATCCTTTATAGGACGCATCGCTATAAATTTGAAAACCATCTGAGCCTTCAGGCATCACCAACACTGGTGCTGTCATTAATCTTTCCTTTAAAGCTTCGAACGCTTGCTGACAATTATCTCCCCACGTAAATAATACGTTCTTTCGAGTCAATTGTGTCAAGGGTAGTGCTAGCTTCGAAAAGTCCTTGACAAATTTCCGATAATAACCAGCCAAGCCCAAGAAGCTTCGTACTTCAGTTACAGATTTCGGTCGAGTACAGTTGATTATGGCTTCAATTTTAGCTGGATCCACAGCCAACCCTTCCGCATTAATCACATGACCTAGAAAGGCCACCTCATTCAGCCAAAACGCACACTTTGAAAATTTGGCATATAACTGTTGCTCCCTCAATGTTTGTAAGACTTGACGCAGGTGCTGGGCATGATCTTCCTCTATTTTTGAATAAATCAATATATCATCGATAAAAACAATCACGAGCTGATCCAAGAATGCCTTAAACACACGATTTATCAAGGCCATAAAAGCTGCAGGGGCATTCGTTAGGCCAAAAAGCATAACTACAAATTCAAAATGACCATATCTGGTACTGAATGCTGACTTGTAGACATCTCCCTCGAGAATTCTCAGCTGGTGATATCCTGATCGAAGATCAATTTTGAAAATACACATGCGCCTACCAGTTGATCAAAAAATAGTCAATACGCGGCAAAGGGTATTTATTCTTTATTGTCAACTTGTTCAACTCGCGATAATCGACGCATAGACGGAGAGATTCATCCTTCTTTTTCACAAATAATACTGGAGCTCCCCAAGGTGAGGTACTCGGGCGGATAAAATTCTTATCAAGCAATTCTTGCAATTGCACTTTCAATTCTGCCAATTCTTTTGGCGCCATCCGATACAGAGTCTTCGCTACAGGTGCAGCTCCTTCAATCACCTTAATTTCAAATTCAACTTCTCTGGCTGGAGGTACACCAAGTAACTCTTCTAGGAATACATCCACGTAGTCTCGCACTACGGGCGCATCTGTAATTTCTTTCTTTTATTCTTTCATTTCTTTAATCATCACCAAAATGGCCTCACAATTTTTCCGCACCATTTTCCTGGCTTTCATTGCCGAGATTCTAATTTTTGCAACTTTGCCCAAACCTTTATAAATCATCAGACTTCCATCTATGCATTTGAATGTCACCACTTTCGTTTTACAGTTAATGACGGCTTCTCGATCCGATAGCCAATCCATACCAAGGATGACATCATACTTAACCAACGGTAAGACCGCAACATCAACTTCAATTTGTTTATCATTAAAAGACAGCGAGACTACATCTCGCTCTTTCGTTATCAGAATTATTTTATTCGATAGCACTACACTCAAAGGTTGAGCAACTTGATATGGTCGTGTATGAAGTGATTCAAGAATAGATGTTGAAATAAAAGATTGACTAGCACCAGTATCAAATAAAACTTTCAGTACTTGATCATGAACAAGCAACATACCTGTGACAACTGTATCATCGACCTTCGCCTCTTGTTGACCGAGATTGAAAGCTTGGGCATATATCAGTCTCTCATCTCTGGCCCCTTCAGCGATTGCCGATGCTATCGACTCCCCTCCCTGGAAGTCCCAATGTGATAGATTTTCTGAGATGGCAAGGCTGAAGCTCCCCTCGAACTTTCATCCCTTTGCAGTTTTGGACAATCCTTTTGACGATGGCCCCGCTGGCGATAATAAAAGCAGATGCCGGTCAAGCATTCCCCTCTGTGCATCTTGCCACATTTGGCACACTTAGTCAACGTTGTTTGGGACACTTGAGTGCTACCAGTCGACACTGATTATTATTGCTTCTTTTTTTTCCATTGGGTTTCACTTGTTCTACCCGATTTCTCATGGCTAGCACCCTCTTGGACCCTCTTCCTCATCTCCATCCTCCTATGTCTCTTCTCATTGTCTAACTCGACTAATCGAGATTTCTCAACCAGCAGTGCATACTCAGTAATATCAAACGGAACCACTGAAGCGCGGATATCATCCCGCAACACTTCCTGGAATCGTAAACAGTGAGCTTCCTCGGTTGCCACTACAGACTCTGCATAGTATGCTAAGCTGGAAAATTCGGCTTCATATTGAAGGACAGCGGTTTATTTGCACCAATCGCAGAAACTTCTCCGGTAGCTGTCTCTTTTTTGTCCGCGGCACGAACCATTTTGTAAATTAGCGAACAAACTCTGCCCATGTCACGTTCGCCACACCACGAGCTTAAAACTTCCCTTTCATCAGGTTCACCCACCACCTCTTAGCCTCTCCTTCTAGTAGAAATAAAACCAATTCTACCTTCCTCTCCGCGAGGCATCGCATCGTATCAAATATTATTTCAATCTAAAAGATCCAGTCTTCCGTCTCGATCGGAGACAAACCACCGCGAAAAATCGGCGGTTTCAATTCCAGAAACTGCTTCATATCAATATCAAGTAAGCGAGACTGCTGCGGTTCCACCAATGCTGGAGGAGGCACAACTGGCACAACTAGGGGTACGCCAGAAGAAGGCACAGCTGGAGGGGTGTCCCAAACCAACCTAATTGCTTCAACGATGACTTGTGCAATATTAGCGATATCCAAGACAGAAGACTGTCGCCCACTCACACTTTATTCTAATCTGGAGTCCCTTGAATCCTCAGTTTCATTCAGAGCCTCTCGCATTCTGCGGCTCGAATACACTTGAAACGTTTCCAGAGGAACAAGCATAAGACAGTTTAGTATATTCTGATATTCAAATCACATCATTGTGGTTTATGTTCCATCCTAGTATTCTCTACGTTACACGTACTGCGAAAAACCTCCCTCTAATACCACTTAATTGTAACGGTCCAACAACGCCACAATTTAAATTCATTCTTTCTGAGTGGGTTTTTCACATAATCATACGCAACAGGATAATAAAAGAATTGTACCAGTGAAAAATATAACATCACATTTCATTAATATACAGAATAGTGCACAGAATAAACTCATGCTAACCTGTGGACGAGCCACGTCTTCAACTGGTCTTCGATCTACCTCTGTCTGAGCCCGTCTAGCGGGGTCTGGTATGCTGGTGCTCGGTTCCTAAAAAAATAATGAGGAACCACTTAGTTTTGAAAACTAAGTGAATTCCTTACCCTTACAAGTAGCTTCACACTGCAAGCAGACAAGAAAGACAGTAATAATGAAATCTATATAATATGTTTCTAAGCCAGGAACAGGTAAAATCAACAATTCTATATCTGAATCAAGCTATCTATCCTGTTATTCGTAGTTTGTTTCTCGAAATTCTTAGGGTCATTCGAATATCTCAATTATCCGGGTCCGTCGATCCTTCATATCATTATCCACTTTAGGGCGCTTCTACGTGCTACAGGTTTCAATGCCTCCTATTGGATTCATATTATAATATGTAGGAGTTCTACCCCCCATACGAGGTGTGAGAGTTCTACCCCCCTCACAAGGTGTAGGAGTCTGAAACATTCCCCCCTACTAGGCTGACCCTTAGTATTTCAATGCGTCGACGCATTCTCACTTTCAATTCAATTTCAATCATTTCGATTCGTTCACTTTATTTCACAAATAGGATTTATTTATATTTGGTTCCCCTCAGGAGCGACTCGCTAAGCCACGTTAGTGCTTTCAGTGATTCAGTGATATCAATTAACTAAAAGAAAGGTAACTAGCTTAACAAGTTCACAAAAGAGGAAACAAAAACAGTAAGGACTCACCACAAATTTTCCTTTGCCTTTGTACTTCGAAGGGTTCACGTCACGTCTATCGTCGGACGCATCCTCTGCAGTATCAAAAGATCATTTACTTTAGGGTTGCACCATAAATAGTTACGAGCGACGAACTCCTATGACGGTCACAACTACGACATCTAGGAGTTGTCTAGGGAAGGACTAGCGTGGGTGATCAAAAGAAGTCACATCATTCAGCCAATCCAACTTGTTCCAATGCACAACCTCAAGGGTTGTCACGATTGCAACACCAAGGGCTGCACATATCAGCTCAAAGTAATGTGTCAATCCCTGCTAAAACAGCCGGGCAGCTACCACAAAGTAGCCCAAAAGCATAACCGGAAGCACCCAGGCTGCCCTCAACAACACAGTCGGCAAACAAAGTTTGCAAGGAGGTTAAGACAAAACCCCTAATGAAACCCTAACCTCATCTTTCCCAAAATTATCTCACATTTAAGGTTTAGGGTTTGGAAAGTTATAAAGAAATTTTTGAGTTAGAAAGGAGTGAATCAAAACCAAAACCCCAAACCCTAGGGTTTTCATCCATCATATATCCGTACACAAACTTAGTGCTCAACACAAGAGGAGTGAAGGGAAGGAGATTACCTTCCGAAAGAAGAATAAATCGTGCGAAATAGAGGAGATTGGAGGCAGCTAGAGCGATCGGCTCCAGAGCGGCTCCGTCGGGTTCGTTCCGTTAAGAATGAAGAAGACGAAAACAACACAGTGATATATCCCGGGATAAGGCCACCGCTTAACCCAGACAGCAAGTCATCAAACCAGTACAACCGATTTCAAATAGTGTACAACCAAAACCACACCCATACTCAGCCGGTCCACCCTCATAAACCCCAAATCAAAGCAAGCCCAATCCAAAATCCGACCAACTTAAGCCATTCATAATTAAATGAAACCGAATCAGCTATCACAAATAAACATAAAATTATTCGAACATCAAATTTAAAGTGCGACGTCAAATCAACACTGCAATTATATTTCATCATCGGGGAATATTTCAAAATAATTGCATTATATATTCGTTCGAGTCTTACATGGCTTAAGAGCAGTGTTGATGTAGGAAGGGAGGCCTTTGGCATATTACAGCAGGGCAATTAAGGGAAAGGCATTAGGACTCTCGGTGAATGAAGAAGAAATGTTGGTGATCTTGCATGCTGTAGAAAAGTGGAGACCATATCTAATAGGGATGCACTTCAAGATACGAACGGACCATCAGAACTTGAAGTACTTCTTGGAGCAGCGGGTCTCATCGCTGGAGCAACAGAAATGGGTGACAAAGATGATGGGGTATGATTATGAAATAGAATGCCAGAAGAGAACGAAGAATAAGGTAGCAGACGCACTTTCACGCTTACCCTTGACGAGTTTTATCTTCACTCTCTCAGTGTTGATTTTGGACATAATTGAAGATGTTCATCAGGAGGTTTTAGTGAATGAGGAGTTAAGTTAGAAATTGAGAAATATTTCAGAAGGTAGGGAGTTAGAAGTGGGCTTGTAACGCCCTAAAAATCATATCGAGCTGATCGTGTCCAAGAGAATTTTTGGTGCCGGTATAGGGGTACACGGGCTAGGACACGGGCGTGTCCAAGGCTGTGTGGTTTTTTGTGTTGCCCGGCTGTGTCCAGAGAAGGACATGGCAGGAAACACGACAGCGTGACATGGTGGAGTTTGCATATAACAACAGTTATCAGGCGAGTATTGGAATGGCGCCTTTCGAGGCCTTGTATGGGAGAAAGTGTCGCACGCCGTTGTCTTGGTTGGAGACAGGCGAATCGAAGTTATACAAACATCAAGCGGTAGAAGATGCCACTTCAATGATACATACAGTTCAGGAAAGGTTGAAGATCTCGCTCAGGACAGGCAGGCAAAATACTATAACTCCAAGCATAGGAACGTGGAGTTCGGTGTTGGCGACTGGGTGTATTTGAAAATCAAGCCGTTCAAGGGTGTCTTGCGGGTTCGACGCTTAAAGAAGCTGAGTCCGAGATACCTTGGACCGTTTGAAATACTGGAGCGTGTTGGCGAGGTCGCGTATCGATTGAAGCTGTCAGTGGAGTTGAGTGGGCTACATGATGTGTTCCACGTATCAGTGTTGCGGAAGGCGGTGCAAGAGCCTTCGCAGGTCATTGCGGTCGACCAAGTGCCGGTTGATTACGGGTTGACGACGAAGGTGAAGCCAGTACACATTGAAGACTTGGAGGTTAAGCGACTCCGCAATAAGGAAATCCGAATGGTTAAAGTCCGTTGGGGAAACTGCGAATGTGAGGAGCTTTCTTGGGAGCAAGAGCAGACTATGATGGAAGAATACCCCGAGTTATTCCACCAAGGTAACATTTAGATTTTTGTGTACCTTTACATAATTTCGGGACGAAATTCTTTAAGTGAGGGAGATTTGTAATGCCCCGAAAATCATATCGAGCTGATCGTGTCCAAGAGAATTTTTGGTGCCTGTATAGGGGTACATGGCCTAGGACACGGGCGTGTCCAAGCCCGCGTGGTTCTTTGTGTTGGCCGGCTGTGTCCAGAGAAGGACACGACAGGAAACACGACAGCGTGACACAGGCGTGTGCATACCTGTGTCACCACCCGTGTTCCCAAGAGTCGTGTCGGTTGGCGTGGTGGTTACTGGTGACACGACCCTAGTGCACGGGCGTGTCGGAAACCGACACGGGCGTGTCAGGTTGAGACACGGGCGTGTCTCAACCCGTGTCAGTTTCTGTGCTCGACGATCATGTCTGTATCGAGGCACACGGCCTGGGACATGGCCGTGTGCGAGGACTTGTTCGGCCCGGGTTTGATGATTTTTTGGTCGGATCTGAGCCGTTCGTTTTCTTTAATTAATATCCAACGGCCCAGATGTGTTCCTGCTCTAATAAGGCCGAGAATAGAGGTTAAACTCCTCATTTGCTCTTTACCATTCTCTTTCTAAGGAGTTGGAGAAAGGAGGAAGGAGAAGGAGGATTCCGGCCGCCGGCGGAGCATCGGAGCACCGTTTTGAGAACCGAGAGCAGATCCGCGGAGGAAATTCCATTGCGAAGCCTTCTATCCATATAGTTTTTCCATGGCGCAGAAGCGTACTACAAGGGTAATGATTCTCTACTTGAGCATGTGAAGCTCTCCTTCTTTTGCATAAGGAAACCCGCTCCCGCGAGTGTGCGGTGAGTGTGCGGTGTTCCTTGGGGTTGACAGGAATAGTCCCCATTGTGTTGCATTTAGAGTCCGGAAGCGAAGTACAGACATAGGCATTGTGTATGAAGCCTACCCGAACATGTTGGTCTGGATCGGTGATGTTGCATTTTGTATGATTTGCGGGAGAAGACTCCATATTTTGTGTTTTCGGGTTTCTACACGGTAGATTGCAGCAGGGATCCTTGGGGATTAACTCCGAGGCGCACCCAGAAAACTGAGCAAAAACATAATTCTGCTAACTTGGCGGCCTGGGAGCCGGCCTTGTACATAACTGGGTTATGTGTTGTTTGGTATTGTTGCGGGATCCGAGAGAAGCTTGACTCGTGCGTACGTCTTAAGATGAACTACGCGTTGTGAGCAACGGGAATGTGGAATCGGACCCGGGCTCTGTGGTTCGGTGCGAGAGACCTAAAGAGGGACTGGCCGTTGGCATAGTCGAGAGCCTTAGACAGTGGTCAGAAAGGCTAAAATGCTCACGTTGTTGCCATCCCGGGGATGGTGGTGAAGCCACGGAATTGACCGGATTCACCGTTAATGTGCCCTGAGTGCACAAGGTGTTTGGTCTGTGAGAGCCTACACCTGTGGCGTAGTATATTCGCACTTTTATTGTTTAGCTGGGCTAATGAATTACAGGGAATGAGCACCGCCATCCCGAGTAAGGGGTGTGGTCGTTATAATTTGGTCGGCTTTGGCTGACCGTTGCTTTGTTTGCCACCGTGCGGTGAAATGTTGCTTGCAGGTGCTGCGGAGCCGAGTACTAAATAGCGGGCTGAAGCCCAAGTTGCTGAGCTGGCCCTTGAAGGCCAAAGCGAATAGTTGTATTTTATTTCTATCATGTGTGGTTGGCCTGCGAGCCGATGTATGAAAAACACTAATTTGTTAAGTGAAACTCTTGTAAGGCCATAAGGCCGAATACTTTGTTTGTATTTGTTATTTCATTCCTATGGTAGTTGTGGACATTCATGTTAGTTGATATATCGATTATGGGTTCTTTATAACTGTTTAAAAGCTTCTGCTAGAATGCTCTATGTAGAACGAGTAGTTATAGTTGTATGATTTTGGTATTCTTATGTAACCCTTCCGACTGTCCGTGGTATATGGCGTCGGGTTTCAGCTGCACCTTCTGTTATATTCCATACGACGGATGAGGGTGTTACAATTTGGTATCAGACTTTTGGTTCCGGTCAACTTAAATGAATTCGTGGATGAATTCTTTTAAGGGGTGGTGAGCACATGTGTGCGTCATCGTTATAACATAAAAAAGAACCCATGAATGTCCACTTAGGAATGAAAATGATCTTGTTTAGAGGAATCTGAGTGTTCCAATGATTGTTTTTCGCAATCTGTTTGTCGTCTAATCAAGGGTCTTTGCTATTATAGGCGGCTAGGAGCGGTGCTGGGCAATCGAAATGCCTGCAATCGGCATAAAGTAGTACACCGAGGGACGTGCCTACAACACCTCCTTCAGCAGAAACCATCAGATTGGTTACTGAAGCAGTCTTTGCTATGATAAATGCCCAACCTGCAGGGCAAATGCGCCAAGTACCACCTGTTAATGAGCAAGAACCGATTAGTGTGGCAGAGCAGGGAGTGGTAGAGTGCGCGACAGTTGATCAGGTAGCACCAAGGAGAGCTATGGAGAAGCAGCTCAAGCATGTGATGAGTTTTAATCCTCCTAGGTTTGACGGGATTGGAACACCAACTCAAGCTGAGGATTGGCTCTCTACGATAAAGAGGGTCTTGACTGCCACAGAAACTGTTGAGTGGAAGAAGACCACCATAGCGACCTTCCAATTAGCTGGTGAGGCGAGGCTATGGTGGGACGAGTTGGAGGTTCATCTCTTAGTGGGAAGGCAACTTGCCGATGTGCCCATGGAGGAATTCTCAAGGTTATTCTTGGACAGATATCTACCCTCTGCTCAGAAGCTTGAGATGGAGAATCAGTACCTTGGTCTGACTCAGGGAGGCAGAAGCGTGGATGAGTATCTCCACGAGTTTAAGTGGTTGGGTCGTTATGCTGGTGCTATGTTTTTGGAAGAGGAGAGGAAGACCAATCGATTAGATGAGGGTCTACATGGAGACCTATAGCTTCTCCTTGCTGGGCCTAAGGCGCAGGGCTTCCTAACCTTGGTCAATTCGGCCCGGTCATTGGAAAAGGTCATGAAGAAAGTGCAAGAGACGAAGGATCCAGGGGAAAAGAAGTCAGAGTTCAAAATGCCAAATGTAAAGTTGGGTTTCCGCAGATGGAACAAGAAGCCGAAGACTTCGAACTCAGGCCCTTCGTCTGGTGCGGCGGGGGCAACCACAAGGTGAGTCCCAGGAGCGTGCTATAACTGCGGAAAGATGGGGCATTTTGCTTGTGAGTGTTGGAGCGGACGTGCAAAGTCCGAGAGGAAGCCTGGAGCAACCTACGAAGATAAAGGGAAGGCGGTGGAGTCAACTGCGTCCCACCATGCTGCAGCCTAGCCTAGAGTTTATAACCTTGGTCTGCAAGAGTCCATAAAACAAGCTGACGTGGTGATAGGTATGAGTTAAATTATAACATTTTAACTTTATGTAGTTGTTACCTTTTTATATGTTAGCTTACATTTGTTTGTGCTAGGCTTCGTTGATTTTTGATTGTCCGGCGGGAGCCCTGTTTGATACGTGAGCTTCGCATTCCTTCTTGTCTGAACGATTCGTATCGCGCATCGGAGTCCCTTCCTCGATGGCTAAAGACAAGCTGGATATGTTGTTGTCCAATGGGTGCTCAATGCGCGTGGATAGAGTCTGTGTGGTTAAGATTCAGATTGGGGATCAGGAGTTTGACTTGCAAGCGTCGGAACTACCGTTAGTGGAGTTCGACATAATTTTCGGTATGGACTGGCTCTCGGAGCAGCGAGCATGTATTGATTGCAACTGAAAAGAGGTTAAGTTGGGACTGGATACTGATCGGGAGACTACGTTCGCGGGCATGAAGGGGTCGGGTAAGGTTTTAATGTCGGCCCTATAGGTGATCAAAGCATTTTGGTTTGGGGCAGAGCTGTTTGTCACATTAGTGCAGACTTCCACGCCTAAGCCAAGTTTGAGCAGTATTCCAGTTGTGTCCGAATATCCTGATGTGTTTCTGTATAATCTCCCAGGAGCCCCTCCTCAGCGGGAGATTGATTTTACTATTGAGCTGGTGCCGTGTGCCAAAATGGTGTCACGCTCTCCGTATCGGATAGCGCCAAGAGAGATGGCGGAGTTGAAGGTGCAACTACAAGAGTTGTTGGAGCAAGGGTATGTGCGTCCAAGTTCGTCGCCTTGGAGCGCACCGGTCCTCTTCGTTAAGAAGAAAGATGGGAGCTTGCGACTCTGTATTGACTATAGGGAGTTGAACAAGCATACAGAGAATAATAAGTATCCGATCCCAAGGATTGACGATCTATTTTATCAGTTGGTTGGGTCAACAGTATATTCGAAATTAGATCTGAAATCTGGTTACTACCAATTAGGATAAGGGAAAGCGACATCCCAAAAACAGCGTTCAGCACGCGGTTTGGGCATTATGAGTTCACGGTCATGCCATTTGGGTTCACCAATGTGCCATCCGTGTTTATGGATCTGATGAACATGATGTTCAGAGAGTACCTGGATTGTTTCATGATAGTATTTATCAATGATTTCCTGGTGTACTCGTAGTGTGAGGAAGATCACTACAAACATCTGCATATGGTGTTGGAGACGTTGAGAAGAAATCAGTTGTATGCTAAGTTCTCCAAGTATGAGTTCTAGTTATCCTCGGTAGCGTTCCTTGGTCATGTTGTTAGTGGAGAAGGGATAACAGTGGATCCAACGAAGATAGTGGCGATATGGGAGTGGCCTGTATTGACTATAGTGGCGGAAGTCCGGAGTTTTTTGGGGCTTGCCGACTACTACAGGCGCTTCATAGAGAACTTCTCGCGGATAGTGCTACCACTCACGACATTGACAAGGAAGGATCAAAAGTTTGTGTGGTCGTTGGAGTGCGAGCAGGCTTTTGAAGAATTGAAGAGGCAGTTGACCACGACGCCTATCTTATGTTCGCCGAGTGGGACTGAAGGGTTCAAAATCTATAGTGATGCTTCGGGCAGTGGTTTGGGCTGTGTTCTGCTACAGCATGGGAGCGTGATAGCCTATGGTTCACGACAGTTGAAGGTTCATGAGCAGAATTATCCGGTCCATGACTTAGAGTTAGCGGCCGTGATATTTGCTCTAAAGCTGTGGAGGCACTATCTGTACAGTGTGAAGGTCGATATCTACACCGATCATAAGAGCCTGAAGTGCCTATTGGATCAGAAGGACCTGAACATGAGGCAGCGGAGGTGGGTGGACTTCCTGGGGGACTACAACTTCGAGATACATTATGTGCCTGAGAAATGAAATGTAGTGGCGGATGCGTTGAGTCGCAGGGCTCCTGCGCAGGCCAACTGGTTGTCGGTACATGATGAGAGATTGGTCCGTGATTTGGAGGCATTAGAGAAAACTTGCGTCGACAAGCAGTCTAGTGCCGAGGCGAAATTGTTTTGGACAAAGGTGCAGTATGACCTAGCTGATAGAGTTCGACAGGCATTGGTTCAGGATAGCAGCATGAAGCAGATCTTGGATGAATCTTTGGATGGGTCAAATTCCCAATTTTCTGTTGAGGATGGACTGCTAAGGAGGGACGGTAGCCTATGCGTTCCTAATGTAGGTAATCTTCGGGAGGAGTTGTTGTACGAGGCACATCATACCAAGTACTCAATCCACATAGGGAGCACGAAGATGTATAGAGACATGAAGAAGTTGTTCTGGTGGCCAGGATTGAAGAAGGATGTAGCACTTTATGTGGCCAAGTGCTAGACGTGTGCCTTGGTAAAGACGAAGTGTCAGAAGTCCGGAGGTTTTCTGAAGTCCATACCTATCCTGGAGTGGAAATTCGACGACATTTCTATGGATTTTGTGCACGGTTTGCCAAAGTCATAGAAGGGAAACGACGCCATCTGGGTGATCGTAGATAGATTGACAAAGGTGTCACATTTTATTCCGAACATGAAGGAAGATTCGGTGGAGAAGTTAGCCAAACTCTATGTGGATAATATTGTATGATTGCATGTTGTGCCCCTCAGTATTGTTAGTGATCGAGATGAACGCTTCACGTCGAACGAATGGAGGCTGGTACATAGTCTGTTGGGAACTAAGTTGAGTTTCAGCACAGCCTTTCACCTGCAGACGGATGGTCAGACCGAGAGGGTCAACCAGACGATGGAGGACATGCTTCGTATGTGCGTCTTGGATTTTGGAAAGTAGTGGGAAGATCACCTGTACATGGTGGAGTTTGCATATAACAACAGTTATCAGACGAGTATTAGAATGACGCCTTTCGAGGCCTTGTATGGGAGAAAGTGTCGCACGCCGTTGTCTTGGTTGGAGACAGGCGAATCGAAGTTATACAAACATCAAGCGGTAGAAGATGCCACTTCAATGATACATACAGTTCAGGAAAGGTTGAAGATCGCTCAGGACAGGCATGCAAAATACTATAACTCCAAGCATAGGAACGTGGAGTTCGGTGTTGGCGACTAGGTGTATTTGAAAATCAAGCCGTTCAAGGGTGTCTTGCGGGTTCGACGCTTGAAGAAGCTGAGTCCGAGATACCTTGGACCGTTTGAAATACTGGAGCGTGTTGGCGAGGTCACGTACCGATTGAAGCTGTCAGTGGAGTTGAGTGGGCTACATGATGTGTTCCACGTATCAGTGTTGCGGAAGGCGGTGCAAGAGCCTTCGCAGGTCATTGCGGTCGACCAAGTGCCGGTTGATTACGGGTTGACTGATGACAAATATTTTGACTAAAATATGATCATTATTATTATTATATTTATATGTATTTACTCTTAATTTTAATATAATTATCTAATTATTAATATATCATAATTATTTATACTAATATCATTTTATTTTGTTTTGTGACAGGCCTGGGGGAATTCGACACGATTCGACGTAAAACGCCCGCTGTCCATTTTTGTACGAGAAATATTTCCCATGTAAATAAGTTTTGCATGCATGTTGCTTTCCCACCTTTTCTCTCTCCTCCCTATACATGAATTATCCTTTATTATTATTATAACTATTCATATATGTATGCATGGTAATTGATTTTTCATGCATGACCATGTATGAATAGTTATAACTATCAATACATGTAGCCTACTTTCCCATGCAAGCCTCTTTATATAATTATTTCATGTAGTATCTTCTTATTTTAATTTTTATATAATCCTCTCCCATAAATACATCATGTCATGTTGCCACTCATTTTTATTTTTTTATCTTCATTTACATGTGACCGGCCACATTCTTTCCTCTTCTCTATTTTTAGTTTTTTTTCCTTTTTTCTCTCTCCCTTTTTCTTCCCCCCCATATTTTATTTTCTCCACCACTATTAATAGTAAACCTCATTTCATATGGCCGGTCAAACCTTTCATTCTTAACCGACCACCTCCAAATTAAAAACTTTCATTTCATAACCGCCCACCTCCAAGAAATTTAATTAAAACCGGCCATTCATTTCCTCCACCATGCAAACCGCCACCTATTCTTAATTCCACTCATAACCTCCTTAATCAAAACCGCCCACTTTAAGTTCCTCCTTCATTTTTTAATTAATCACATTAAATCCAATCAATTAAAACTCCATATTCATTAATTCATCACCATTTCATGTGGCCGGCTACCTCCATGTTAAACTCCCTCATTCACCTTTTCACCTCCCTCCACCTCTTCATTTCCCCACATTTATTCTCACCAATTAAATCCTATGTCCTTTCATTTTATTCTTTATCTAGATCCTTCCATGGTTGCTATAAAAGGAGCATGAAGCCAAGACTTTGAGGAGGAGGAAAAAAAGTTAGAGTTGGAGAAGAGAGCAAGTTCAAGAGAGAGAGAGAGAGAGTTCTACCTTGTATGAGAGTTTCTTTTATGTTGTCTCTTATGCTTTAATTTCCATTGTGTTGTGTACTTTTGTTATTTCCCTTCTAATGAAAATGCAAACTTTTTATTTCATTGTTGTTGTTTTCTTTATCATGAGTAGCTAAATCCTTTCTTAGTACTTGATTGGTTAGTATTGGGATGAAGATTTAATTATAATCTTTCGTCTCTAATTTTTGAATTTTTCATTTCGATTTATTTGCGATTAAAATTTGGCGGCGTGTTTATATTACTAGTATATAAAATTTCGCTATCCGATTGGTAGTCTAGTTAGCCGAGAGGCTCGTGAATGTCATAGATCGCTCGGAAATAAAGAGATTTTGATATTCTTCTATGAGAATTGAGGATATCAAATCTTTTGGATTTGGGATTTTTTCGTTCATGCAATTTTAAATTACTTTCAAATTTTAAGAGATTATGTTTGAAATGTTTTTAAAATTAGACGGTAGTTGTCTTTAGCGAGTTGCTATTGTATTTTTAATCCCCCAATCGAAACAGATTCTCAAGAATTAGAACGCATCTTTTATAATCAGATTCCCAAAAACGCCCAATCAAGTGCTAAATCGTGAATTTTCTTGTTAGTCAACTCTCTTCGTTTTTACAAAAATCAAAACCAATTTTCACTCGATAAGTTAATAGTTCCACCTTGTGAATAAAAGTACTCAAAAGACCCGGGAAATACGACACTTGATCATGCTACAAGCGATAGGTGCACTTGCCTACTGCAACAATCAGATTTTAAGCATCAAGTTTTTGGCGCCGTTGCCGGGGACTTAATTTTTGATATTTTGAAAGCAAGGTTCTATTACTCTTATCATTTTTTTTTCATAAAAATTTTGATTTTTAAATTTTTATAATTAAAACTTCTTGCGAAACGGCCGTGTTGGGTTTTCATCCCACAAGACCGCCTAGTAGCTCAAGAGCCCTTCACCGGGTATTCCTTGGGAAGTCCTAGAATTTTTTTTATAAATTTTTAATCTTAAAATTTTTATGTGTGGTGTATGACCCGAGGGAATCCGTCACCTCTTTTTGATTTGGATCCGGAAATCGAGCGAACCCTTCGGCACCGCTTACGATTTCAAGTTCCGAATTTTCAAGATACGGAATCCTTAGGAGACACTCCTAATCCTTCATTAATTCTCTCTCCGTCACCGCCTTCTTCTTCACCTTCTTCATTTAGTTCTTCTTCCCATTCTCCTAGATCTCCTTCTTCTTCTTCTTCCAATATGGGTGAGCCAAATGCGGTCGAACAAAGGACTATGTCCTATTATGCCCGTCCAAACTTGGATGAGGCTCAATCTAGTATTGTTCGCCCCGCTATTGCCCCCAATAATTTTGAGTTGAAGCCAAGCATCATCCAAATGGTACAACAATATGTACAATTTGATGGGCTTCAAGATGAAGATCCCAACGCGCATATTTCTAATTTCTTAGAAATATGCGATACTTTTAAAATTAATGGTGTATCCGATGATGCCATCCGGCTAAGGTTATTTCCATTTACATTGCGCACTAAAGCCAAGCAATGGTTGAATTCTCTACCAAAAGGATCAATCACAACATGAGCTCAAATGACGGAAAGATTTCTTACGAAATACTTTCTGCCGGCTAAAACGGCTAAATTGCGCAATGATATTACTTATTTCTCCCAACTTGATTCAGAAACGTTATATGATACTTGGGAGCATTTCAAGGAATTGCTTCGTCGATGTCCTCATCATGCAATTCCGGATTGGTTAGAAATCCAAACCTTTTATAACGGCCTAAATTCTCAAACTAGGCAACATATCGATGCCGCCGCCGGTGGAATGCTTAATAACAAAACACCGGCGGCCGCCTAAGAGCTTATAGAAGGTATGGTTTTGAATACCTATCAATGGAGTACACCTCGCTCTAAACCACCTAAACCAGCCGGGATGTATGAAATTGATACGGTCTTCAATCTATCTCTCCAGGTTGAGATGCTAAACAAACGATTAGAAGAGATGTCTGCTTCCTCTTCTACGCCTACCTGGAATCGTACTTCTTCCCCCTCTCCCACTACGTTGGTCGAGCATGTGGATTATATGGGAAATCCGAATCGGCCACCCTTTAATCCGGGTAATACTAATTGTGGTGATACCTATCACCCGGGTTATAGAAACCATCCCAATTTCTCTTGGAGCAATCCGGGGAATGCTATGCGTCCCCCAAACGCAAATCCACCCGGATTTCCTCCACCGCAAGCTCCAAAACTTCCTTCTTTGGAGGAAGTTTTCACCAAATATACGGCAACTAATGATGCAAATATCCGGAATCTCACCGGATCCATCCGTAATTTGGAAAACCAAATTGGGCAAATTGCAAAAATGCTCTCCGATCGTCAGCAAGGAGCGTTACCAGGCAATACAGAGGCCAACCCAAAGGATCAAGCGAAGGCCATCACACTTCAGAGCGGTAAAGAGGTAACCACTCATGAAAAGCCGGTTGAAAAGGAGGTACCCATCTCTTCTTCCCCTCCTCCTACTCCTCAAGTTTCAAATTCTAATTCTAATAAAATTAAGGAATATCAGCCGCCTCTTCCGTATCCGTCAAAATTAGCTAAAGAACAACTAGATGCGCATTACGACAAATTTTTATCTATGTTTAAACAAATTCATATCAATTTACCTTTATGTGAAGCGATAGCTAATATGCCGAAGTATGCAAAATATTTGAAAGATCTTTTAACTAACAAAAAGAAATTGGAAAGTCTGTCTCATGTTACTTTAAACGCCGAGTGCTCCGCAGTTTTAACAAATACTTTACCTAAAAAAATAAATGATACAGGTAGCTTTTCTATTCCATGCATTTTTGGTGATTTATTTGTGAAACGTGCGTTGACCGATTTAGGAGCGAGTATCAACTTAATACCTTTTTCTCTTTTTAAGAAGCTAGGATTAGGCACTCTAAGCCCGACTAGGATGAGTATTCAACTTGCGGATAGGTCCATAAAGTATCCGTTAGGAATAGTTGAGGACGTGCTCGTAAAGGTTGACAAGTTTATCTTTCCAGTAGACTTTGTCATTTTGGATATCGAAGAGGACGTCGAGGTTCCCTTAATCCTTGGCCGCCCTTTTCTTGCCACCTCTCGTGCAGTAATTGATGTAAGCAACGGAAAACTTTTTCTACGAGTAGGTGATGACGAAGTTTCATTTTCCATCACCCCTTCTATGAAAAATACTTCATCCAATGACGACTCCTGTTTTTTCTTAGACGTTTCTCAAGACGAGCCAAATTTTCCTTTTGAAAATTTTTCTAAAAAAAGTTTTTCTTCCTTTTTGGAACTCCCGCATAATTTTCCACCTAATACAATTATGGCCATCAACAATATTTCTGAAAGTGAGCCAAAATCCAAATCTTTTGGAGAAATTAGTTTAGAAAAAGATAAAATTTTAAAATCTTCTTACGAGGAGCCACCCACTTTGGAGCTTAAGCAATTACCCGATCATCTCAAATATATATTTTTAGAAAATAATTCTAATTTACCGGTTATAGTCTCGGCCTTTTTAACGGAATTCGAAAATGAAAAATTATTAATCGTATTACAAAAGCACCGTCGGGCTATAGCTTGGCAAATTTCAGATATAAAAGGCATAAGCTCATCTTTTTGTACACATAAAATACTTTTAGAAGATAACTCCCGCAATATCGTTCAACCTCAACGCCGATTAAACCCAAATATGAAAGACGTAGTAAAAAGTGAGGTTATTAAATTATTAGATGCGGGGATTATCTATCCAATTTCGGATAGCAAATGGGTAAGCCCGGTTCAAGTAGTTCCTAAGAAAGGGGGTATAACCGTAGTAAAAAATGAAAAAAAAAATGATTTAATTCCAACACGAACGGTAACCGGATGGCGGATGTGCATAGATTATCGCAAATTAAACGATGTCACTCGCAAAGGTCACTTCCCATTACCGTTTATCGATCAAATATTAGAGCGCTTATCCGGTCATAGATTCTATTGTTTTCTTGATGGTCTCTCGGGATATTTCCAAATTCCCATAGCACCCGAGGACCAAGAGAAAACAACGTTTACTTGTCCCTTTGACACCTTCGCCTATCGAAGAATCCCATTTGGTTTATGTAATGCGCCGGCTACATTTCAAAGATGTATGTTGGCTATTTTTGATAAGTACGTAGAAGACATTATGGAAGTATTCATGGACGACTTTTCAGTTTTTGGAGATTCTTTTGATTTATGTTTGAAAAATTTAGAAAAGTTTTAAAAAGATGTGAAGAAACAAATCTTATTTTAAATTGGGAAAAATGTCATTTTATGGTGCGTGAAGGTTTAGTTTTGGGTCATAAGATTTCTTCTAAGGGTATCGAGGTAGATAGAGCAAAAATAGAAGTAATCGAACAACTTCCTCCGCCGACTAACGTAAAAGCTATTAGAAGTTTCTTAGAACACGCTGGTTTTTATCGCCGCTTTATAAAAGATTTTTCAAAGATCACTAAACCTCTCACTCATCTCCTTGAAAAAGATACACCATTTTTATTTGACGACGATTGTCTATACGCTTTTAACTTAATTAAGGAAAAACTTATTAACGCGCCGATCATGATTGCTCCGGTTTGGAAACTTCTATTTGAGATTATGTGCGATGCGAGTAGTTTTGCCGTTAGTGCAGTTTTAGGCCAACGTATTTCTAAAAACTTTCATCCAATCTATTACGCAAGTAAGACACTCACTTCGGCACAAGAAAATTACACCACAATGGAAAAGGAACTTTTAGCCGTTATTTTTGTGTTTGATAAGTTTCGTCCTTATATCACCCTCTCAAAAGTTATTGTTTTTATCGATCATTCGACTCTTAAATATTTACTTTCTAAACCGGATGCCAAGCCACGCTTAATTCGTTGGATTCTACGACTTCAAGAGTTTGACTTGGAAATCCGGGATAAGAAAGGAGCCGAAAATCTTGCGGCCGATCATTTATCTCGTTTAGAAAATCCATTTATTGAAGAATTAAATGAAAAATCTTTTAACGACTCTTTTCCGGATGAAAGAATTTTAAAAATCAATTCTTCATCTTCTACGCCTTGGTTTGCCAATATTGCCAATTATTTGGTGGCATGTATCCTCCCAAAAGATTTTTCTTCTCAACAAAAGAAGAAATTCTTTGCTGATTTGAAAAATTATTTTTGGGAGGACCCATTTCTCTTTAGAGTATGTGAGGACAAAGTAGTACGAAGATGTGTTTCATTTGAATAAGGTCAAAATATTTTGAAACATGTACATGAAGGACCGACTGGTGGCCATTATCAAGCCAATCAGACTGCTCACAAAGTTCTAAGTGCAGGCTTTTATTGGCCTAGCCTTTTCAAAGATGCTCAATCTTTGGTGAGACGGTGCGATAGTTGCCAACGGACCGGAAATATTTCTAATAAAAATGAAATGACGCAAAACTATTTTCTTGAATGCGAAGTTTTTGATCTTTGGGGAATAGATTTTGTAGGCCCCCTTCCTTCAAGTTGCGGTAATAAATACATTCTAGTTGCGGTTGATTATGTTTCCCGATGGGTGGAAGCACAAGCTCTTCCTACGAATGATTCTCGTGTTGTTATTTCTTTTCTTAAAAAATTATTTTCTCTATTTGGCATGCCTAGGGCGATCGTTAGTGATAGGGGTGCGCATTTTTGTAACGCCCAACTTTCAAAAATTTTATTAAAATATGGCGTTACACATAAGCTTTCCACTGCATACCACCCCCAAACTAACGGCCAAGTCGAAGTTGTTAACCGAGAAATCAAGCGTATATTGGAAAAAACTGTTTCATCTTCTAAAAAAGATTGGTCTTTAAAACTCGACGACGCTCTTTGGGCTTATCGAACGGCTTACAAAACCGCCATCGGTTGTACTCCGTATCGATTAGTCTATGGAAAATCGTGTCACTTACCGGTAGAACTAGAACACCGTGCCTTTTGGGCCTTAAAATTTTTAAATATTGATCCCCACTCTATCGCCGAACATCGCAAATTCCAACTAAACGAACTCGACGAGTGGCGCTCCAACGCTTATGAAAATAACAAGATTTATAAAGAGCGAACAAAGCACTTTCACGATAAAAATTTAAGGCACCCAAAAACATTTAAACCGGGCGACCGAGTCTTACTTTATAATTCTCGCTTGCGCTTATTTCCCGGAAAATTGAAATCACGTTGGTCTGGTCCATTTATGATGAAAGAAGTTTTTCCATATGGCACTGTGTTGCTTTCACACCCTGACAAGGGTGATTTTAAAGTTAATGGTCAACGTCTTAAACTGTATTATTCTGGTGATGTTATTGCCGAGGACAATGAAGTTGTTTTTCTTCCAAACACTTAGTAATTTTTGTTATTCTTTTCTTTCTTTTGTATTTTTTGCACTTTTCTTTTCTTTTTATCTTTGTTCCGGCGGCTCCTACGAATTGGCCACTGTGTTGCTTCAACGTTGCTGATTTTTATGATAATTCAAGCCAAGTTTCAAGATGTTCTACAAAGCAAGCATGAGGAAGCAGAATCAACCTTCAGACTCGCCAATTCAGGGAAGTACCTGTTTTATTTATTTTCAATTTCTTTTATTTCTTCTTTTTAACATCGAGGATGATGTTTTCCCCAAGTCCGGTGGGATTGAGTTAGTTTGAATTTTGTGTTGTTTTGGTTTGTTTATATTAGAAAATTTCAAAAAGAAAATCATATCAAATTTAGGTAAATCAAAAAAACAAAAATTTTCAAAAAAAATATATTTATTTAAGCTTATGTTTATGTTATAAAAGAAAAAAAAACACAAAAAAAGATAATATTTTAGGCGATATCAATCGCCTTATTTTAACAAACAAAAAAAATTAGAAAACTTAAAATTTGAAAACCATCAAAAATTATTTTCTATCATTATTTTAGTATGTTTCTTTGAGTGTTGTGTAGGCTCATGTAGTATTCTTAATCATTGGTAGTATGTTAGGATAGAGTCTAGTTTAACTATATTACTCTTTCATATCTTAATTTTGTCATTTTCTCTTTCATAAATTTTGGCATCATTTTTATTTTAATGGAATAATGTTGTAGTTATCTCTTCTATTCTAAGTGTAATAGCGTGCTTATTTTGTTAGACGATATTATTAGACACTCACTCGCAAGATAGTCTTTCTTGGTGGCTAGAACTTGCCTCAAGCGACTCTCGAAACATTTGCATAAGTTTGTCATGATCTTTTAGAAGTGATTTAGGCCTCCTTTTGGATCGTTTGTGCCTTTTTGCCCACCATAAAAATTCACTTTGTTAATCCATTTTGGGCCTCACCTAATTTTCTTTGTTAGCTCCACCTTTCATTTTCACTAAAGCCAAAACATCTATCCCATGATCACACTAAATATTTGAGTTTTATTAAAATGTTGTGATGTGGTTTTTATTGTGAAAAAAGTGGAATTTTCACATTTTTATTTGGAGCTATTTTGTATGAAAAATAAAGTATCAATGTAAAAAAATAATAATAAAAAAATGAAGTGAAAAAGAATTTCATTGGCCAATTTTGAAAGAAAAATATTCATGGCCTTATGTTTCAAAAAAAAGGGGAGAGTTTGTTGTAAAATTTTCTTTTTTGATTGAGGGTTTTATTTTTAAATTTTATAAAACTCTCACCTTGGTTTAGTGTGATCTTTAGCCTTCGTGTTTATCTTTTGATTTCCAAATCCTTATCATTTACCTAAGCCAAATTTTATTCCTAATGAAAGCCCTTTTGATCTTTAAGTCATGACATTACCTTGTATAGTGGAGAGAGTGTGACCGGGCAAGCCTATGGTCACCATCATTGATAGATTTCTTTGGAGGTTATCTTGGAGTGTTTTGTAGAATAATCGAAGTCTAGCAACATGTTGTTTGTTCAATGCACTTATTTTGGTTGAATCGCTACATCTATTATGTTTGTTAGGTAACATGTTGATGCCTTATTTTTATGTTGGTAGAAAATTTACAATCTAAGTATATGCCATAGTAATATTTTTAATCTCTTCTTTATTCTCCTCTACATTGATTTCTATCACCACACTCATTGGTAGCATATTAATTTTCATAGTTTAATTTTTGTTTTGGTGTTCTTAAACAAAAAAAAAACAAAATTTTTTTTGTTAATTTAACTTTTATAGTAAGTCTTGTTTTGCTTGAGGACAAGCAAAGGCTTAAGTCTGGTGGGATTTGATGACAAATATTTTGACTAAAATATGCTCATTATTATTATTATATTTATATTATAAATTATATGTATTTACTCTTAATTTTAATATAATTATCTAATTATTAATATATCATAATTATTTATACTAATATCATTTTATTTTGTTTTGTGACAGGCCTGGGGGGAATTCGACACGATTCGACGTAAAACGCCCGCTGTCCATTTTTGTACGAGAAATATTTCCCATGTAAATAAGTTTTGCATGCATGTTGCTTTCCCACCTTTTCTCTCTCCTCCCTATACATGAATTATCCTTTATTATTATTATAACTATTCATATATGTATGCATGGTAATTGATTTTTCATGCATGACCATGTATGAATAGTTATAACTATCAATACATGTAGCCTCCTTTCCCATGCAAGCCTCTTTATATAATTATTTCATGTAGCATCTTCTTATTTTAATTTTTATATAATCCTCTCCCATAAATACATCATGTCATGTTGCCACTCATTTTTATTTTTTTATCTTCATTTACATGTGACCGGCCACATTCCTTCCTCTTCTCTATTTTTAGTTTTTTTTTCCTTTTTTCTCTCTCCCTTTTTCTTCCCCCCCATATTTTATTTTCTCCACCACTATTAATAGTAAACCTCATTTCATATGGCCGGTCAAACCTTTCATTCTTAACCGACCACCTCCAAATTAAAAACTTTCATTTCATAACCGCCCACCTCCAAGAAATTTAATTAAAACCGGCCATTCATTTCCTCCACCATGCAAACCGCCACCTATTCTTAATTCCACTCATAACCTCCTTAATCAAAACCACCCACTTTAAGTTCCTCCTTCATTTCTTAATTAATCACATTAACTCCAATCAATTAAAACTCCATATTCATTAATTCATCACCATTTCATGTGGCCGGCTACCTCCATGTTAAACTCCCTCATTCACCTTTTCACCTCCCTCCACCTCTTCATTTCCCCACATTTATTCTCACCAATTAAATCCTATGTCCTTTCATTTTATTCTTTATCTAGATCCTTCCATGGTTGCTATAAAAGGAGCATGAAGCCAAGACTTTGAGGAGGAGGAAAAAAAGTTAGAGTTGGAGAAGAGAGCAAGTTCAAGAGAGAGAGAGAGAGTTCTACCTTGTATGAGAGTTTCTTTTATGTTGTCTCTTATGCTTTAATTTCCATTGTGTTGTGTACTTTTGTTATTTCCCTTCTAATGAAAATGCAAACTTTTTATTTCATTGTTGTTGTTTTCTTTATCATGAGTAGCTAAATCCTTTCTTAGTACTTGATTGGTTAGTATTGAGATGAAGATTTAATTATAATCTTTCGTCTCTAATTTTTGAATTTTTCATTGCGATTTATTTGCGATTAAAATTTGGCGGCGTGTTTATATTACTAGTATATAAAATTTCGCTATCCGATTGGTAGTCTAGTTAGCCGAGAGGCTCGTGAATGTCATAGATCGCTCGGAAATAAAGTGATTTTGATATTCTTCTATGAGAATTGAGGATATCAAATCTTTTGGATTTGAGATTTTTTCGTTCATGCAATTTTAAATTACTTTCAAATTTTAAGAGATTATGTTTGAAATGTTTTTAAAATTAGGCGGTAGTTGTCTTTAGCGAGTTGCTATTGTATTTTTAATCCCCCAATCAAAACAGATTCTCAAGAATTAGAACACATCTTTTATAATCAGATTCCCAAGAATGCCCAATCAAGTGCTAAATCGTGAATTTTCTTGTTAGTCAACTCTCTTCGTTTTTACAAAAACCAAAATCAATTTTCACTCGATAAGTTAATAGTTCCACCTTGTGAGTAAAAGTACTCAAAAGACCCGGGAAATACGACACTTGATCATGCTACAAGCGATAGGTGCACTTGCCTACTGCAACAATTAGATTTTAAGCATCATTGACGACGAAGGTCAAGCCAGTACGCATTGAAGACTTGGAGGTTAAGCGACTCCGCAATAAGGAAATCCGAATGGTTAAAGTTCGTTGGGATAACTGCGAACGTGAGGAGCTTTCTTGGGAGCGAGAGCAGACTATGATGGAAGAATACCCCGAGTTATTCCACTCAGGTAACATTTAGATTTTTGTGTACCTTTACATAATTTCGGGATGAAATTCTTTAAGTGAGGGAGATTTGTAACGCCCCGAAAATCATATCGAGCTGATCGTGTCCAAGAGAATTTTTGGTGCCTGTATAGGGGTACATGGCCTAGGACACGGGCGTGTCCAAGGCCGTGTGGTTCTTTGTGTTGGCCGGCTGTGTCCAGAGAAGGACACGACAGGAAACACGACAGCGTGACACAGGCGTGTGCATACCCGTGTCACCACCCGTGTTCCCAAGAGTCGTGTCGGTTGGCGTGGCGGTTACTGGTGACATGACCCTAGTGCACGGGCGTGTCGGAAACCGACACGGGCGTGTCAGGTTGAGACACGGGCGTGTCTCAACCCGTGTTAGTTTCTGTGCTCGACGATCATGTCTGTATCGAGGCACACGACCTGGGACACGACCGTGTGCGAGGAATTGTTCGGCCCGGGTTTGATGATTTTTTGGTCGGATCTGAGCCGTTCGTTTTCTTTAATTAAGATCCAACGACCCAGATGTGTTCCTGCTCTGATAAGGCCGAGAATAGAGGTTAAACTCCTCATTTGCTCTTTACCATTCTCTTTCTAAGGAGTTGGAGAAAGGAGGAAGGAGAAGGAGGATTCCGGCCGCCGGCGGAGCATCAGAGCACCGTTTTGAGAACCGAGAGCAGATCCGCGGAGGAAATTCCATTGCGAAGCCTTCTATCCATATAGTTTTTCCATGGCGCAGAAGCGTACTACAAGGGTAATGATTCTCTACTTGAGCATGTGAAGCTCTCCTTCTTTTGCACAAGGAAACCCGCTCCCGCGAGTGTGCGGTGAGTGTGCGGTGTTCCTTGGGGTTGACAGGAATAGTCCCCCTTGTGTTGCATTTAGAGTCCGGAAGCGAAGTACGAACATACGCATTGTGTATGAAGCCTACCCAGACATGTTGGTCTGGATCGGTGATCTTGTATTTTGTATGATTTGCCAGAGAAGACTCTGTGTTTTGTGTTTTCGGGTTTCTACACAGTAGATTGCAACAGGGATCCTTGGGGATTAACTTCGAGGCGCACCCGAAAAACTGAGCGGAAATGTAATTCTGCTAACTTGGCGGCCTGGGAGCCGACCTTGAACATAACTGGGTTATGTGTTGTTTGGTATTGTTGCGGGATCCGAGAGAAGCTTGGCTCGTGCGCACGTCTTAAGGTGAACTACGCGTTGTGAGCAACGTGCAAGTGGAATCGGAACCGGGCTATGTGGTTCGGTGCGAGAGATCCAAAGAGGGACTGGCCGTTGGCATAGTCGGAAGCCTTAGACAGTGGTTAGAAAGGATAAAATTCTCACGTTGTTGCCATCCCGGGGATGGTGGTGAAGCCACAGAATTGAACGGATTCACCGTTAATGAGCCCTGAGTGCACGGGGTGTTTGTGTAACACCCCAAATTTTTGAGAGGGAAATTTTAGTTTCTGGCAGGGGGCACACGACCTGGGACATGGGCGTGTCCCAGGGCGTGTCAGGCTGGAGTCGATGACTTGGCCGCGTAGTCGACATTTTGCCGTCGACGAAGTGTCGAGACGGGGCACATAGCCTGATACATGGGTGTGTCTCAAGGCGTGTCGAGCCTGTGTCGACAGCCAGCCAGGGGTGTCGAAATTTTCGCTCGATAATGTGTCGAGACGGGGCACACGACCTAAGACACGGGCGTGTCTTAGGGCGTGTCGAGACCGTGTCGACAACCGGCCCGGGTGTCGACATTTTCGCTCGACGGTGTGTCGAGACAAGTCACACGGCCTAGGACATGGGCGTGTCCAAGGCCGTGTCAGGCAGTCGACGAACTTTGCTCGACGAGGTGTCGAGACAGTGAACACGGCCTGGAGCCCAGGCGTGTTGAGTTGGACACGGGTAATGTTGAAGTTGGTGACCGGGCGGTCTGGCGGTTTGTCTTGGCGGGTTGAAGACCGCGCGGTCTGGCGGTTTGTCTCAGCCGGCTTGGAGGCCGGGCGGTCTGGCTGTCTACTCTGGCGGTCTCTCTTCCTCTCTGGTGGTAGCCGTGCGGTTAGCCCTGCTATCTAACCGCGCGGCTTGTGCGGTTTGTTTTGTATAGTCCGCTTAGTCCTGTAAATTTTAGTCCCACATCTCTTATTTGTATTCTCTCATCTCTCCTCCATTCTATATAAAGGAGGGCATACCATTGTAATAGATACCTTTTTTGGATAATAAAGTTTCAATTATTCAAAAGCTTATCCGCTTGTTCTCTACTTTTCGCTTCTTTTCGCTACTTTCTAACATGGTATCAGAGGACACGGTCATTTCCTCCTGATTCTGTGCGCTCTCTGTTGTTCGCGGCTTGTTTTCCGCGTTCTGCGACTTGTTCGCGGCTTGCCTTCTCTTCTGTCCGCGCGGCTTGTTTCTGTCCGCTGCTCTGTTCGCGCGGCTTGCTTCTTGTTCTCTTCTCCTGGTGCCTGTTCGCAGCGACCTGTTTCCTTGTCGCCGCGCTCCTTGCTCTTTCTTGCATCTCCTAGTCTTTGCGACTTGTGTCTACCCGCTGCAGACTTCTTCTCCCTGTCCGCTTCTGCTTTCCCCATCTCCGCTGCTTGCCCCTATACTCGCGGTTTGCTGCTGTGATCTGCCTGACCGTGCGGGTTGTTCCTTTCTCACCCGCATCTTGGTCGCGGTCACCTGCCCTTCTCCTCTCTTCTGTTCGCTCGGCCTTTTCAGTCCGCGCGACCTCTTCCCCGCTGTGCCTTTGACCTCTTGCTAGCCGCTGCTGTTCGCGCTACTTGTTATTCCCCTCTACCCATTCCTGCTTGCTAGTCGCGCCGGCCTCATCTTTTGCCGTGCGACCTGTTCTCCTCTGTTCGCCCGACTTTTTCAAGCCGTGCGACTTCTTTCCCTCTGCTTTGCTCTGCTTCTTGGTAGCGGCCTTCCTAGCCGCCCGACCTGTTGCTGTTCGCCCGGCTTGGTGCTCTTTTCTCTTCTTGCGGCTTGTTCTTATCGTCGCGGCCTGCTCCTCTCTTGCCTCCATGGCTTTTCCCTCCTCAGGCCTGTCCGCCTCCGTGGTCACCTCTTCTGGTAGTGCTCATGTTGTTACTCACGGCAGATGACTCATCGACTCTAGTGCAACCAATCATATGACCGGCAATCCTCAATATTTCTCTCTTCTGGACACACATGCTCAGTTGCCCCCGGTCATTGTTGCTGATGGATCTCCCTCCCCGGTCCATGGGACGGGCATGGTTCAAGTCACTCCCTCTCTCTGCCTGGCTGATACCTTCTATGTGCCCAAGTTTCCGTGCAACTTATTATCGGTTACTTCTTTATGCAAGCAACTAAGGTGTTCTGTCATATTCACCCCTAGCTCTTGTACTTTTCAGGATCCGGATTCCCAACGGACGATTGCTACCGGGACTGAGAGTGGTGGCCTCTACTTCCTCGACAACGTTTCTGCTTTCTCCGCCTTCTCCTCCTCCTCTACAGATCTTCTCCAATGACATCTTCGCCTTGGACATGCTCCTCCCCGAATTCTCCGCCAGCTCTTCCCGCACCTCCCTCCTCATCATCCTCCTCTAAACTGTGATGCATGTCAACTTGGCAAACATCACCGCTCATCCTTCCCCCCAACGAAAAGTCGAGGCTCTTCCCGTCCGTTTGACCTCGTTCACTCTGACATATGGGGACCCGCTCCTAACCTCACCATCGGTCGGGGTAGTTTCTATTTTGTCACCTTCATTGATGATTTCTCTCGATGTACGTGGGTATATCTTCTCAAAGATCGCTCCGAGCTGTTCTCTGTTTGGACCTCCTTTTATTCTATGGTTAAGACTCAGTTTGATACGTCTATTAAACTCCTTCGTTCTGACAATGCTAAGGAGTATCTTAGCCACGACTTCTCCTTTTGTCTTCACCATGGTGTTATTCGTCAAACAAGTTGTGTCTACACCTCCCAACAAAATGGGGTGGCGGAACGCAAAAACCGTCACCTTCTTGATGTCGCTCGCACTATGATGACTCAAATGCATGTTCCTCGCTCCTATTGGGGATATGCTGTCCTCCTCTCCTGCTATCTCATCAATCGCCTTCCCTCCACAGTTCTCCACGGTGCTACCCCCTTCTCCATTCTTTATCCAGACAAGGATCCCTTTCCTCTTCCTCTACACATCTTTGGGTGCACCGCTTTTGTGCACTCTCCCGCTGCCACCCGTGACAAACTCTCACCACGTGCCACCAAATGTGTCTTTCTGGGCTACTCTCCCACTCAGAAAGGATATTGCTGCTTTGACCCTGTTACCCGCAAGCAATTTGTCTCTGCGGATGTCACCTTCTTTGCCAATGCCTCTTACTTCTCTCCCGCTTCCTCTTCTCCTCCTCCTACTCCTACTTCTCATACCAACCCATCCATTCCCTCTGCTCCCACTGCTGTTCCGCCCTCTCCACCCACTCCACCGTCTTCCCCATCCTCATCATCTCCCCCCTCTACTCCGCTTTCTCCCTCCACTCCGCTGCCATCTCTCTCTACTCCCGGGCCAGCTCTTTCCACCACGGATACGCCGGATACTGAGGCACCTGCTGACCTGGAGCATCAGGCAGATCAGGGGTTCGGGCCTGAGGCACCTGCTGACCTGGATCTCCCGATTGCTCTTCACAAAGGAGTTCGGGCCTGTACCCAACACCCGCTTGCTGCAGTTGTTTCCTATGATCGTCTTACCCCTGCTCGCCGAGCTTTTGCACTGGCTATCTCGGCCACTGCCACCCCCCGTTCCTACCAGGAGGCCCTTACTATTCCTCATTGGAAAGTTGCCATGGATGAGGAGATTGCTACTCTAACTGAACGGGGCACCTGGACCCTTTTTCCTCCTCCCTTCGGCACCGATGTTGTTGGCTGTCGCTGGGTCTTCGTGGTGAAGTTTCTACCGGATGGCAGTGTGGATCGTTATAAGGCTCGCCTGGTTGCCAAGGGTTTTACCCAAACTTATGGGATTGATTACTTTAACACTTTCTCTCCTGTGGCCCGTCTCAGCACTATTCGGGTTCTTCTCTCTGTGGCTGTCAACAGGGATTGGCCCATCTCGCAGCTAGATGTTAAGAATGCCTTCCTCTATGGTGATCTGCAGGAGGATGTTTACATGGAGCAACCTCCTGGGTATGTTGCTCAAGGGGAGACACGGGTATGCCGGCTAAAGAAGGCTATCTATGGCCTCAAACAGAGTCCTCGTGCCTGGTTTGACAAGTTCAGTGGCATTGTTGCGGCCATTGGTTTTACAAGAAGCTCAGCAGATCACTCCTTGTTTGTTCGGAAAACCGCCTCTGGTCTTGTTGTTCTTGCGGTTTATGTTGATGACATTCTTCTTACTGGCGATGACCAGGATGGGATATTGATGACCAAGAAACACCTTCGTCAACATCTGGTCACAAAGGATATGGGCTCCCCGAAATACTTTCTGGGCATTGAAATCTCTAGAAAGCCCAACTCCATGGTCCTTTCACAACGGAAGTATGCTCTTGATCTTTTAAAAGAGGCAGGACTGACTGGTGCTAAACCTGCACGTTGTCCTATGGCTATTGGAGAAGACAAAACTTGGACAGATGACTCACCTCTTCTCTCCGATCCTACGAGATACCGGCATCTGGTGGGCAAGCTCATATATCTCACGGTAACCAGACCCGACATCTCTTATGCTGTTGGTAAGGTGAGCCAGTTCATGCAAGCTCCGAGGGAGTGTCATCTACAATCTGCTCTGAGGATATTAGAATATATTAAAGCTGCTCCAGGGAAAGGACTCTTATTTCAGAACAATGGTCACCTTAGGGTTGAAGCGTACTCTGATTCAAGCTATGCGGATGACAAAGGGGACCGCAAATCGACTTCAGGTTTCTGCACATTTGTTGGAGGCAATCTTGTGAGTTGGAAGAGCAAGAAACAGTCTGTCGTTTCTAGGTCCAGTGCAGAGGCGGAATATCGCAGCATAGCATCGACTACATGTGAGTTGAAGTGGTTGCGGGCTCTCATGCTTGACTTAGGAGAGGTTTACAACTATCCTCTTCCTATGTTCTGTGACAATAAGGCCGCGATACACATTTCCAAAAATCCGGTCTTTCATGAGAGAACGAAACACATAGAAGTCGACTGTCATTTTATTCGGGAAGAAATATTGAAGAAACAGATTTGCACTCCATTTGTTACTTCCGACAACGAGTTGGCAGATGTCTTCACCAAGCCGGTGTCCGCTTCCTTTTTCCACATCTGCGACAAGCTGGGCATGATCGATATATATGCTCCAGCTTGAGGGGGAGTGTTGAAGTTGGTGACCGGGCGGTCTGGCGGTTTGTCTTGGCGGGTTGAAGACCGCGCGGTCTGGCGGTTTGTCTCAGCCGGCTTGGAGGCCGGGCGGTCTGGCGGTCTACTCTGGCGGTCTCTCTTCCTCTCTGGTGGTAGCCGTGCGGTTAGCCCTGCTATCTAACCGCGCGGCTTGTGCGGTTTGTTTTGTATAGTCCGCTTAGTCCTGTAAATTTTAGTCCCACATCTCTTATTTGTATTCTCTCATCTCTCCTCCATTCTATATAAAGGAGGGCATACCATTGTAATAGATACCTTTTTTGGATAATAAAGTTTCAATTATTCAAAAGCTTATCCGCTTGTTCTCTACTTTTCGCTTCTTTTCGCTACTTTCTAACAGGTAAGGACACGGGCGTGTCCAGTACCCGTGTGAGTCTCGGGTTGTTTTCGGGGCTGTGTCGATGGAGGCACACGACTGACCACACAGCCGTGTCAGTTTGAACACGGGCGTGTCAGATTGAACACGGGCATGTCGGATGCCCGTGTATCGTTCCAGGCGCGTCAATTGGGATGACGAATGGGGGACACGACCCTGGACACGGGCATATCGCAGGCCATGTTCGGCCCAGGTGTTTTATTTTTCAGGCGGATCGTGGCCATTATTTCCCTTATTTTGGGATCTGACGGTCCAGGACTGCTCTTGGGCAGTTAAGTCCGAGAATAGGGTTGGAAACCCTCATTCTTCTCCAAGTTTTCTCTTACTAAAATTCTAGAGAGAAGGGAGAGCAAGGAAGAAGGTGAAGTAGAGATCCGGTTGTTGGAGAGGCTTCGGTGCTCCAAATCGCGAGCCGAGTCCAGATCCGTGGAGGCTAGACCGTTGCGAAGATTTTCATCCGGCTATTTTTGCCATGGCTAGGAAGAGGAGTCGGAAGGTAACAACACTTCTCCTCTCGTTTTTAGGATGCATGTTTTAGCATCTTTTCTTTTCTAGTTTTTGGGCACCAACCACTCAAATGAGAGGGGTTTGGGTCGCCAAGGTTCAAGAGGAACCTCCGGGTCGATTGATTCCGTCCCCGACATGTTTTGCATTAGAGATCCGCTCCGTTAGTGGATTAGGCATGGTGTGTGGAGCCGTAGTCGCGACCGTTAGTCCAACTCGATGATGTTGCATACGAGCTTTAAGGATTCATAGAGATCCGTTGCGCCAAGATGCCGTTTGTTATGTGGTGAGGTTTTCCCCTTTTTCCCGAGTGAGTACGTGTAGTCGTAACCGGACAAGGTTAGCTCCTCAATGGCGGTAGATGGTTTCCTTGGTGGACAAGGTTAGCTCCGCATGAGTGGTAGATGGTTTCCTTGGTGCGTGAGAACGCTGCAGTACAAATGTGGGACTAGGGTGGAATTGTCTTGGATTGTTTGTGCCAAGGCGTGGCTGTGTCTCCGTGGTCGGCTGGCTATCCCGTGACATACATGTCATGTGTGGAGAGTGTCCCAGCAAGACTAGTCCCCTTCTGTGAGACTGACGAGAATGCCAAGCATGGGGGCAAGCCCGGGCAATGAGGCCATGAGCGGGTGGGGTCCAACAAGGCTTCTTAGAATCGGTCAGTTGTGTTTGTTGGAATCCTGACATGAGACGTCAGAGCTTGCAGGCAAGCCCGGGTCTAAGACCTTGAGCGGGTGGGGCCTTGGCAAGAGTTCCATGTGGCGGCTTTTGTGCCGTTGGGGGGGAATTGTGTTTCCCTTTTTGTTTGCGGCTTTATGCCAATGGGGAAACGATGAGTACCCAAACTATTGTGATGTTGTGCTAGATGCATACGCTTTAGGGTGCCTTGGGCGAAGCCCGGGTTGTTGCATACATGTTGCATAAGTAGGCCACATTTTATTATATGCTCAACCAGTAGAGAACGTGTATGTTGTTTGAGACATCCAAGCCTATTCTTAATGCATTTCTTGTTTATATTTATATGTTGCATACGAAGTGCTGACTTGCAGGTTGGAGGGTTCCCCAGGGTCCGTTAGGGGCGGCCGGGAGGAGATGTGTTGGTTACACAGTTTGAGGTCAGCCTTTACTGACCCACGTTATTAATAATTTTTACAGGGCAAGGTTCGAAAGCAGGAGCTAGCTCGCCGGCCAGAAAGGCCTAAGACACGTGAAGTGTTTCCCCTCTTTTGTAACTCTTCTTATATGATATTGCATGTTTGAGACTCTTGTTGTCCGACTTGCATGCCGAGGTAGACTAGGAGTGCCTGTGCACTTTCATGATTGTTGTATTATGCGAGTTTGGACTCTCTTATGTTGTAAGGCCATAGGGCCATCTTTTATTACTCTTGTAGTGGTGGATAACTTCTAGTCTTGCTTGTGTTTCCGCTGTGTTGTGCAAAGAGTTTTGAGTGTGGGTAGTTATATCATCTTATAATACTAAAGCTGTGGCGTCCGTATGTTATGGGGCCCCAATCGGACCCATATTATACGGTCATTACAGGGGAGGTGTTACAATTTAGTATCAAAGCGAGGTTAGATTCAAGGTCAGTGCGTAGAGAAGTTATCCACATAAGAGTAACGCGGGACCATGCGTGTCCTTATGTTTAAGTCTTGAGATTGGAGACTGATCCCTTGTTTCTTGTTTTCTTGAAGAGTGCAAGCAACGAGGCGGGTGCGTCGAGAGCAGGAGAAGAACTCTCGGCGAGCAGTGCCACTGCTCCAAGTCTGTTGGGCATGGGTGTAAACCCGGCCGACTTCTGACGCATGCTTGCAGAAGCGATGGTGGCAGCCCAAGCTGCAGCGGCAGCTAAGGTAACAACCCCTACTACACCGGATACGATGACGGCCGTGCCAGGCGGAGAAGCCAGACGAGTGGAGCCTTTGGCAGAAAGGGTGGTTGTCGGACATGGAGACCGGCACATGAAGTATTTCCTGAGCTTCCATCCCCCGTCGTTCAAGGGAGTTGGTACGCCAACGGATGCAGAGGATTGGTGGGTTCGAATTCAAGAGCTTTTGAGGGCGGCAGAGATGCCAGAAGAAAATAAATCTGAGTATGCGACGTTCATGTTGGAAGGAGATGCCAAGTTGTGGTGGGTGAGCCATAGCGGCCGCCAGTTACCTGGACGCACCCCGTCGATGGAGGAATTCGGGGATTCTTTTCTAAAGAGGTACATTCCCATTTCTACACGGTTGACACTTCAGAGGCAGTTTCTGCACTTGATGCAGCGAGACAAGACGGTGGACGAGTATGTTCAGGAGTTCACCCGTTTGTGTCGTTACACGGGAACGATGATGGCAGATGATGTAGAGAGGGATAACCTCTTCTACCAGGGGCTGAGGGAGAATCTGAGGCAACCCCTCATTTCCATGAAGAGTGCTGGTTTTAATGAGCTCGTCGAGGCTGACAGGATATTGGAAAGTGATCTGGAGCGAACCCAACGTCGTAAGGGTTTCACTCCCAAGCAAGGGGAAGGGTGTAACATCCCCTATCCGTCGCATAGCATATAGCAGTAGGTTCGGCCGGGGCCCGACGCCATATACTACAGACAGACCGGGTGGTTACTCATGGAAACCATCCAACCAATCATAACATCCTACACAGAGCATTCTAGCGGAAGCAGATTAATAAGTTGCAACAAAGAACCCAGCACTAAAGCATGAATGTCCACTAATACCAAATTAGGAATGTTATACATACACCAACACAAGCCTTAAGGCCTTACAAAATATTTCACTTGATATTACATGATTTACAAACCACGGTACGCAGGCCGGTCATACATGAATAAAAACAGTAAACACTTCCAATTAGGCCTTCGAGGGCCGGCTTCGCACTTGGGCTTTAGCCCGCTATTGACCGCTTGGTCCAGCAGCACCTGCAAGCAACAAACCACCGTACAGTGGCAAAACAAGGCAACGGTCAGCAATGCTGACCCAATTATAACGATCCCGCCCCCAACTCGGGGCGGCGTTGCTCCTTCCCTGCATTTCATTAGCATAAGCGAGCAATATATATATCAATATTCATTTCATCACAGACGTTGGCTCGCATGGCCATACGCCCCTTGCTCTCAGGGCACATTCTCGGTGAACCGGTCGATGTCACGTCAATTAAAGCCATAGACATTCCGGACTCACCACTGCCACTTTGACGGCCAAACCTATGAGCATTTTGTCTTCTTGGCCTGGGTCACGACAATTTAAGCCATTGACCGCCGAATACCCTAATCTATGCCAACGACAAGTGCCACGTACCCTTAGGTCTCTTTAACCGAACGACATAGAACGGGTACGGTTCCATCTAACCCGTGCTCACATCGCAAGGACAATTTAAGCCATTTGCGCTGGTCAAACTTCTACTGAGTCCCATTTCCATCACAATTCACATAACCCGGTTATGTTAAAGTTGGCTCTCAGGCCACCAAGTTGGCAAGATCACGCATCCGCCCAGTTTTCCGGGTGCACCTTTGGGTTAATCCCCAAGGCTCCCTGCTGCAATCTACCGTGTAGAAAACCCGAAAAACAACCAATAGCACGGAGTCTTCTCCGGCATTTATGCAATGCAACATCACCGATCCAGACCAACATGTCCGGGTAGGCTTCACACATCATGCCTATGTCCGTTCTCGCTTACGGACTCTATACAACGGGGACTTCACATATCTACCCGAAGGAACGCCTCCAACTCTCCGCAAACTCGCGAGAGCGGGCTTCCTATGCAAAGAAGGAGAGCTACTCATGCTCAAGAAGAGAATCGTTACCCTTGCGTTCTTCTTTGGCGCCATGGAAAAGTAAGCGGATGAAAAGCACCGCACTAGCTTTGCCTCTGTGGATCCGGAGTCGGCTCGCGATTTGGAGCTTCGAAGCTCCTCTAATGGCCGGATCTAGCTCCTTCTTCCTTCCTTGGCTCTCCTCTCTCTCTCTCTAAGTTTTAGAAAGACAACCACTCATGAAAAGTGAGGGTTTCTAAGGCCCAATCCCGGGTATATCCCATCAGGAACAACCCCCAGCCGTTGGATCCTCAATTAAAGAAATGAACGGCTTTGATTCGGGACTGAAATGCCCAATCTGGAGCACACACGGCCTGGCACACGCCCATGTCCAGGGCCGTGTGCCTCATTCGCCGTCAAAATCAGCTCGCCTGGAACAACACATGGGTATCGAACACGCCCGTGTTCGACCTGACACGCCCGTATTCCACCTGACACGGTCGTGTGGCCGGCCGTGTACCTGATGCGTGTAATACGGCAAGCGCACCGATCGCACAAGTAATAAAGTTTTTTGGGAGTAAATCCCCAAGTGTCGGTCTCGTGAGGAATGCAATTAGCGTAGAACGACAACAGTACTGAGAATATCATTATGAGAGTTAAAAATAGAACAAAAAGGAAATAGCGGACTCGGGAGATTGTGGATGTTTGATCTACTGAACTAGTAAAAACTATGCGGGTCGACGACACTGCTTCGCAAGGTGAAGTGGGTTTGTCGGCCGCTATGCTGAACTTCAGTTGGGCGAGTGGAAGGGAAACTAATGGATTGCAGCGTTCTTGTGTGGATTGCAATCAGACAAGGCACATGAATGAAGTGGATGTGGGGTGAGTGAGGCGCATTCACAGACAGAACTCACAAGCATAAGAAGAAACTAACATTCCATTAACTAGAAAGTAAACTTGATATTCAGGGATGGAAATGTTCATTACACTGCTCAAAACATTCATAACACAGAGGAAGGGGAAGAGGAGTAAACCAAAAGAGAATGAAGATCCACCGCGGGTCGTGGCCGGAGTAGCGAGTTGTCAATCCGCTTCCGGGCTCAGTCCAAGGAGGCTTCCGGTACCAACGATCTGTCACCTCGAAGGCCTTTAAGTCCGTTCTATAGGTTATCTACTTCACCAACTCTGCAGGAAAGCTTGGAGTTGAAGTCATCAATGGCCGAGGGCTTCGCCGGAGTGTTGGAAAGCTTCGGAGTAAGTGGAAATGGCTTCCCGACGAAGGTGGAAGTGATGAAGCAGCTGGAGAAGTGAAAAGGCGATTCCCGCGCACTCTCCGATCGCAGCAAATGACAGGCGTTGACCTAAAACGCGGAGCAGGGCCTTATATACGGAGGTAGCAGAAGTAGTGCGCACGATCATTGGCGCACGACCAGTGGTCGTGCGCACTGTAGATCGATGATCGTGCGGCTTTTCCAAATAAACCTGCAACCTGGACAAGAAGCATCAGCATAAACGCACACGAGCAGTGGCGCACGACCAGTGGTCGTGCGCACTATGGCCAGTGCTCGTGCGATTACCGAGACAGGGTTATGAAAAAGGGGGTGTAATGCGCACGAACAGTGGTGCACGACCAGTGGTCGTGCGCAGTAAGTCCAGTGGTCGTGCGCTTACCCCAGGCTGATTCTATAGAAAACGTAGAGTAGTGCGCACGATCGGGGGCACATGACCAGTGGTCGTGCGCATTAGATCCCCTGATCGTGCGCAGTATTCCTGTTTCACAACCATCCCGGAACACGCACACGACCCCTGTACCAGCAGAGGGGGCAGAAAGGCCACCAGAACGTGCACACCACATCCCCGAGATAGGGCTAGAGAATAACAACAAAATGGAAACACAGAAAGCACACAGAAGCGGGCCTACAGTGCACTTAAGCGTGAAATAGGTACATAAACACAAATAAGCAATAAAGGTTCTCAAGTGTAGTGCTAAGGCGAAAAAACTAGCCCAGATGAGTCCAAAAATCAGTGTAAAATGTGGACTCATCACACCCCCAGACTTAACCATTTGCACGTCCCGAGCAAATCGTCACTCCATGGACTCGAAGATAGCTAACTGGCTCAGCAATTTCAGAAAGAAGTAAGACGAGAAATCAAATATATCATGAGTATAGAAGATATAATAGAAAACTTTTTAATTATACAATGTATTTTAAACCATTCGACAGACGTAAATAAATATTGTAATTGCTCAAAATTAGAATTCTGGAGAATCGTGCGATCATGTGCAAGAAGAAAGTAGGCAGGCCACTAAGGTGAGCATTGCCAAAGTTCGGGACTCAGGATCACCTCCAAAGGAATCCACCAATGTCGGGGACTATACGCTTGCACGTTCACACTCTCTCCACGATGCGGGTTAGACTCAAGCGTGAATCAGTAGGACTTGTAGGAGGAAATGGGGCTTAGGCAACGGCTTGGTGGTCAAAGATAAACATGAAGGCTCGATGCAACCAAAGCGAGCAAAAACAACCCAAACCAAAACAGCCACTTAGAAAAGAATGGGGCACACGCCCCCAGACTTAGCTTGAAATCCGGGTGTGAACACGGCTGAACCCGACCAAATTCAAAAAAGAGGATGGGGATCAAGATCTCAAAGCAATTCTTTCATATAAATATTCGTTTTTTTTCTATTGCGCGAATCAGCTTTTTATTTTCATAAACTGTTGTTTTCTTTTTTGCGCTAGTAATCCCCAAATGAAGCAATCAAAACGGGAATAAAATCAGCACCCCCCAAAACAATGTCCACTAATCACAACCTCGGCAAAACAGGAAATACAAATCAGCTCAAGCATTTGATTGCGAAGGTGGGTTTAGCTTCATGCCTTGGTGAAAGTGAGTGGAGCTGGATCAAAGGAAGGGTAGGCACAAATTTGGCATGCAATGGTTAACAGGTAGGAATGGCTAAACAAGGCTCAAACTAGCCAAAAAGAAGGCCTACGTCATGCTCACGCTTAACTAACCGTGCACCAATGCTTCGGGAGTAGCTTAGGGCAAGTTCTTAGCCATCGAGAAAGATGATACTTCCCCCCGACTCGAGCAATACGAGTCTAGTGGCGGCTACACACATTCCTACACTATCGTTTGATTATCCCAGATTCAGATTTTGAGCAGTACAAATAATATTGACGCGAGCAGAAAAGAATAATTCTACGAGCATAAAGAAAAATTAGTTCTATCCTAACTCTACACAAACCATGAGTATTCGATTAGGAGCACTGCATGAGTTTCGAACGACTCAATCCTGAAATTCTAAGCCAGTACCACTATTTTAAAGTTTACACAAAAGCAATAAATTTAACTCGGGTTGTGCGCGTGGGTAAGAGCGCACTCGTGTGGGTGATTCAGTGTGTGAAACCAAAAAGCAAGAAATAAGTAAATAAGAAACTGGAATGCAACAGAAAGTGCGGTGTAGTGACCACATGCATACTTCCCCCCAGACTTAAAGTTGACAACGAATAAAAATAAACATTCCAAAGAGGAGAAATAGCTATGGTAGGAAGTTACCTATGCTCAAAATTGAGCATACCAGTCGGGCAATGAGATGTCCAAGTGCGGCCACGTTGCCGCGCCTCTAATAATCCTGCACCTGCGATTAAAGGATGCAAGCCAAACAAAATCTGGACACAGATATATATATATATGAAGAAATATACCGAACTCAAAATACAGCATAGGACCGAACGGTCCAACTTGGGTTGTCTCCCGAAAGCCCTTTTGTTTACCGTTCTTAAGGTGGACCAAATACCTGTATTAGCAATTCAAAAAGAGAGTTCGATACATAAAAAAAGAAAAGACAACAGTCGGCTCCCAGATGGGCGCTCACAAAAATATAGTAGCTGTCTTGCTCAGAAAATATAAACAAAAGAAAAGAAACAGAAGGCGTGGTAGACTAGCTCTGTGGTGAGTGCCACTCACTCCCCCTCACTATCACTGTCGTGAATCTCGATGGGTGACGGACGTGGACCAGGTGCTGATGGGGCGACATGAGTGGGCGGTGGTTGAATGTTCATCCCGCCTCGCACTGCTTGATGATAAATAAAATCCTGCATCCAAAACTGGGAAGCTTCCAAATCAGCAAGGCACTCGGACAAATACGAGACTCCCCTCTCTTGAACTGAGCTGGACTGGCGGCTAGATTGCCCATCATGCTTTATGGGTCGCCTCAGTTGTTGTTGACTCTGCTGCGGTGGCACTCCTGCACTCCGCCTACCCATAGCGGAAGATTCACCCGGCTCTCCTTCATCTTCCCCCTCATCTCGACCCGCAGGCGCATCACCAGGCATGCGGACAATAAACTGCCGACCACCTTTTCTCCCTACCACACGTAGCAAATGGCAACTCACCAGGTTGGCCCTGGAGATCATGGATGGGGCAGTGACCTGCACCATCGGAGGTAGCTGGCTCCAAACTCCCAAACTTTTGGCAATGTGGGTAATGTAGTAAGCACCCCCGATCGCGCCCGCGAGACCATAAGTGGCCTCGTGGTGGAAGAAATAGGCCAGCATATACCCCAAATGGAGGGGGTACTGCTGCTGCATGCTAGATAAGGAGATCAAATCCTGCCACCCGACCACATTCTTGCTCAGGGCCCTAGCGGTGAGTGAATGACTAAGCAAATGCTGCATAAACCTGAGAGCGGGGGAGACAATTTTTGTTGACGTGGCACGACGGGCTACATACTACTCATGCCCTCCGGTCAGAGAATGCCAAGCAGACCGCAGAGTCACACCCTCTGGAAAATCAATGCACAATGCGGGGAAATTAATCTGGGATGCCTCTGCCTCGGAATAGACACCTGCATGGATGGCAAGCTCGGGCAGTGTGACCGTGAAGACATTTCCCATAATCTGAAAGGAACAAGTGGGGAGAAACTGGTTGTCCGCCATTGTCTCCCAAGTGAATGTGGAAAGGAATTCCAATGTCAATTCCCGGAAGCCAAGCTCGTCGCACTCGAATAACTTGCTCCAAAAATCAAAAGAGTAGAGAATGAGCATGGCCTCTGCTAATGCACCGTCATCCCTAATGGAACGCAGCTCGTTCCAGTCAACAAGCCGCTGAGAGAGTAATGGCTTATCCTTCAGGGAATTATAGCGTTGAGTATGCTCTGCCTTAGCAAAAGTTCCCATTCTTCCCAAAATTTGCGCAGGGATTGCTGAAGCTCAACCGGATCTCTGATAGGCCTTGACTATAGGGCGGCGTCTAGGTTCCATTACAACAAAGTAAGGAAGGGAGATAAGAAGTTGAGGGATCCTACCGGAGGAGAGAGAGACGAACCACCGGGGAGGAATCAGAAGAAGATGAGCGCCGACAACGCACGCGCAGCGGACCAAGCGAGAGATTAGGGCGCACGCACAGTGGACAGCGGCTGGAAAATAAAAAGAAACCAGGCATGCGCACGACCAGTGGTCGTGCGATTATAAGTAATGCGCACGACCAGTGGTCGTGCGCCGTGAAATTTTTCGCACGCCTGAGTTTTCAGTCTATTTCACACTGCTGACCACGTGGTGCAACAGAGAGCTCAACACACAGCTGGGCTACCACACCCAAATAATGAAATACAAACAAAAATTTTAACAAAAGAAACACTATCCTAGATAACTGTTGGGTTTATTGTCTCCCAACAGGACTTATACAGAATCTGAGCATCTCCTAACTGATGGGCGGATGAAACTAGAAATGCTCAGGCAAAGGTTCATGGTCACGCTGCGGTAGCGGGTACCGGAACGGAGATAGAACATACGCCCCAATACCTGTATACGTATACCTATCGGAAGTTTCAGGCATGGGAAGAAAGTCACTTGGGAAGCTCATCGGCTCCAACTCCATCTGCATCCGGTGACAATAAGTCTGAGGCCACATTACATGCCCTTGTACTGACTGGACCAATTCCACAATGTGGTCCTGCATGGGAGTAGACACAAGAGCAGGGTCAAGAAATAAACTAGAAGAATAACATAAACGAACCTCGATCTTGGGGATGATCCCGGAGTCATCCCCCGTCGGCGGAATTGTGAATGCTTCCAAACAGCTGTCTACGCTAGTGCAGGAATGTTCTGAAGCTGCGTCTGCCTCGTCCATGCCTCGGGCATCCTCACATGGGATGGAGGTCACAACCTCTGCCACGGAGTCATCCTCCTCGACTGGATCTAACAGAACGCGGGAAATGCTAATTTCCACCTGCGATTCAATCTCAACAGCACAGTCCGAAGCAGAAAGAATGCTATGCAAAGAGGAAGGTGAAGAAACGAAGCTTGGTAGGACGTTGAGCGCTAGCTCTTCACAACTAAAAGATTCTATGCTAGTTGAAGTAGGCACTTCAGGAGTATAAATAACAGTGTCGGAATGGGGATAAGCACATGTATTGGTGCACATACCTGGGATGTCTTCTCCATAACCTAGAGATGGCAATGGTACATACCCCGATACGGAAGGGATGTTGCCCAAGGTTGAAGTGGAGACAATCCGAAAATCCGGCTCGTCATCCACTGCTAGCTCAGCTAGGTACGCGGCGCAATCTTTCAATGCATGATCCCAGCTTCGACAAAAAAGGCACTGCTTAGCCGGCTTCGGCGGTGCAACTGGTGCTGAAGCTGAATAAAAGTAGTGCGGTAATGGCTCCGCAGGTCGGTAGCTAACCGGCTTATGTCGACGATATGTCGATTCATAAATTTCCTGGCTACTATACTTCTGAGGACATCTGTCGCTAGCATGAGAGATGTCTCCACAATGACGGCGATTGATATTGAAATTGAAAGTCCACCTAGTGTCGGCAAAGTGCACCTATGGGGGGGGGGAATAGGTGACGTGTAGCGCTTTTGCGGAATTTACGAATGTACCTGCACAATAAAAATAAAAGGCACAACACACAGAATACACATGCAATTTATAGTGGTTCCCCAACTTGGGTACATCCACTTTCCCCCTTCGACCTATCTCCCAACAAGGGACGACTCGGTCACTTCTCCAACAGGATTGAAATCCAATCCCTGCACTATCGGAAGGAACCCTTCCACACGTGAGAGTCAACACTCCCACAAATCGGGTTGCACCCAACCCTTACAACACGGAACAAAAGTTCCTTTACAACAAAAGTAAATATAGAATGTACACGAGATACAAACTTCGTTTGGAGACTACGGTGTTCCTCTTCGTTCAACGACGTGTTCGTGAAGTCAACGAAGAGTCTACAACCTTGGTCTCTCTTGGAGAGGATCTCCCCGGAACCGGCGGCGGCAACACAAGCGGCGGCTAGCTTCGGGATCGGCGGCTATGATGATGAGCGGTTGCTGAACTTGAAGATCCAAACTTCGTAGCGAAGCTAGCTTGGTCTTCCAACGGTCACTCTAGGATCAGTCGTCTCGATCGATTCGGACGGGGGAGTTTTTCCCGGTCAACAAATCGAGAGACAAGAGATCTCCGGATAGACACGTGAGACTCAGAGCTTTGCTAAGCTTCTGTCGCCGGAGATCGGGAAGAAAGAGATCTACAGCGGCGACCAACTTATCGCGAGCAATGGCGGCGGCGACGGAGCGGAAGCGGGGATCTAGGGTTAGTCCGTGCTCCCGTATGTCTGGTTTTCTTCGCTGAATCACTGTTCAAAAATACCCATGTATTTATTCATTGAAGACCCATACAATATGACCGTTGTGGGTCCCACAAGTAGAAACCCGAAATCCGGTTCAAACTAGTCCAGCGTCAGAATCCGGTCCAGCAGCATCCCGAGAAATCGCTAAGTGAAAATCGGCGAGAATCGCAGGTGATTCTCGACGAATCGGCGAGAATCACCAAGTGATTCTCGACGATTCGTCGAGAATCGCTAGTGATTCTCGCCGAATCACTTATTGATTCTCAGCGATTTTCACTTGGTATTCATGAGCTGCTTAACCACAGGTTCGGCGAGAATCACTAGTGATTCTCGCCGAATCTTACTTGGCACCGTTTTGAGGTAGCCAGAAGGGGTCGGCGAGAATCACTAATGATTCTCGTCGATTCGGCGAGAATCACTAGTGATTCTCGCCGAATCGGCGAGAATCACTTGGTGATTCTCGTCGAATTTTCCTTGGACGAATTTTCGTCTTCCACCCAGGAGCTGCTCCTTGACCCATCCATGCTCCTTGTCTTCTCTTGCATATGAACGGCCCTGTACTTGAAAGTAAGTGCACTCCAATAGAGAGAGTACACGTAGGCCAACACACTGATCTGCTCAACGAGGGATTACGTCTTGCAAACCCGTGTATATTGACCTACTGCACCCTGACATTAGTGTGCACTTAGCATGTAGGAGCTGCAAGTACAACTTAAGATGTTTCATCAAATACATTGTGAATTCATCTTAGCTTGACAGGTGGCTTCCTCAAATCCAGGTAATTGTGGATACAATACCCAACAATCTCCCCCTATTTGACGAATCCAAAACCCTACTAGCTAAGATGAATAACACCTATCAAATAATAAACATAGCATTCAGAAATTAAACATGCAGCACAAGAGAATATATGCAACCAGATCAGGACTTGAGTCATTCACAAATTCAAATATATATACCAATATATATATATACACATATAATCTCAGAATTATTCATATGATAACAATAATCATTAAATGTTCTTAAGACAAAGTGACAAGCTATAAGTTATTGACTATTTTTCCTTAGCTAAGTCACCTTTAGGATTTTGAGCCAAGTACTTCTTGCTTTGCCTCTCCATGTATTCTTTGGGCTTCGGGTAATACCTAGGAGGAGGAACTTTATCTGCATCCTTGTTGTTTCTGAAAAAGATGTTGCGTTTCGCTTCAAACGTTTTGTGCGTTTCCCACTCATACTGGCTATATACTTCGTTTCGATTGATCTCTCCTCTTTCTTGCAGCCAGAAGGTGTCTAAGATGATGTTCCTTGAAACTGGACTCCATTTTTCATTTCGTACGTCCTCCTCACTCATTCTGATCCTCTTTTCAGCTGGTGTCTCCTTGGAGGTCCCTTCCTGAGCTTTTCTCTTGGCCTTGGCTTTTGCTAGGGCCTCTTGATCAAACATGCTCCTCAGTTTAGCTTTGGAGAGAGCCCTAGCATCAGCTTCACTTATGGGAACATCTGCAGCACTTGCACTTATTCTCTCAGCATCACTTACTCCCTCAACGGCCATAGATGTCTCAGGAGGATGAATATCTGCAGGATTTTCAGCCAAGGGGATGCCTAACGCCTGGTGGAGCATCCACCGGCAGCTTTCATAGACGTACTTGTTTGACTGTTCGAAGTTTAGGATCATGACTTCTCGGAGCTCAGCCATCTTAGCTAGATATTCCTTCTCCCCCTTTTTGGCTTCTACAGCTATGAAGTTGGCATAGGAATGTAGGGAGTCATCAATATGCTTCGTGGTCTTGGAGAATTCAGAGACCAAGGCCTGCTGATTGGCGTTGAGAGTGACCATATTACCGTCAAACGTTTGAATGTTGTTGGCGACAACATGTGCATTCTGATTTACGATAGCAAGAGTATCAGTGTTCTTTTTCAATCCGGCCATAAGGAGTGTGACAGCTTCGCCGGCCGCGGTATACTTTTCTTCAAATTTCTTGTCCATCACGTCAAGTTTATGATTGATCTCCACCATATTCTTGAGCATCAGATTTTCAGAAGTCTTAATCCTTTTCAGCAGTTTATTCTGAGCGTTAGCAAAGGAGTCTTTGAGTTCATTCACAATTCCCTGAATGACATTTACTGTGTGAGCGGCTAGCTCATCTCGTAATGGAAGAGTCGGAGGCACTTCTTGGCCTTGCTCTTCAGCAGACGCATCTGTAGAGCTGGATACAATCACAGTCTCTAATGGAGGAATGCTGGCGGCCTCTTTAGATGTTTCAGTCTCCCCCTCCACTGGTGCAGGCTTGTCAGATGGAGGTTCAACAGGATCCGGAGCCTCAAATACTTCATGTCCCTTGTGCCCTTCATCTTCTTCGTCATCATCCATGAACTCATCTTCATCAGCAGCCTCTTCCAATTCTTTGTCAGCAGTCTCTTCCAATTCTTTGTCAGCAGGCTCCATTACAGTGTCACTTTCTTCTTGAATTTCGGCCACCGCATCCCTGGCCACCTGGGAGATGTCTGATACTACATCAGTATGCGAGGGTAGAGGCTCCCCCTCGATTCATGCAGTCAGGGTATCAGGAATTTCACCGGGGGTTCCTGCTGGAGATACTCCCTGTTGCTCTTCCACTGCAGTCTGCCCAATACGCCTCTCCCATCGATCAAACACACTTGTGTCCATCTTCTTCAAGTAGTGGAGAGGGACACCTTTGCTCATGTCAAACTTGTCTCCATTTAGCTGGTTTAGATATAGACTTATGATGCGGCCAAAACTCGGAGTGCCCAAGGTGTCCTTGATCTTCTCGAACAGCAACGCTCCCCAGTTGAACCTCTTACGGCACACCACAGCTATCAGGATCTTGAACATATCTCCTGAGATATGGTCATGAGAGCCCGGCTTGCAGATTAGCACCTTTCCAATAATATCAGACAGGAGCTTCCCTTCTTCATTCATATCCTTTCTCTTTATTGACCGTGTTCCTCGTGGGAGACCGCAAAATAGGAGAGTTCTGGTTTTGTCCTCGTCCTTCAGATAGTCCTCATGCTCCGAGCTAGAAAGCTGCAGGTATCGAGTCAGCTTGCTGGCAGACAGCTTGACCTTTTCCCCAGCCACCTTGCTTTTGATTAGTGAGTCGCCATTTCGGAGTCTGGCGGTGGCGAAGAACTCCAGTACTTCTTTGTCCAGGATTTTGCAAGGGTGCTCCAGGACGAATGTTAGCCCAGCCTCTTCCAGCATCAGAATGATGTTGCGGAATTCGTCCGAGGCATGAGAAAACCCAGTTCGAACCAGCTCGCAACCAGAGACCAACCCAGCAGTTGTTCTTGGAGCCATTGCAGATCTAGAGAGAGAAGCCCTACTCTAAGCTTTAATGAACATTCAAAAAGGAAAGCGTCACTAGTGAGGATGTCCAAGTACGGGTGAGGGGATACCTAGCGATGTAGACGGTGAGTTAGTTCGAGTGGAGAAGAATCGAAACTTGAAGAGTTCGTCGGTGAAAGCTTCGGCGGGATTCTTGCGGGAGACCTTTGATGGAGACGGATTTGGCGAGCTTTCCAGCAGGAGTCGGCGAGTTGTCCTCCGGTAAGTTTCCCTTGCGGCGGTTAGTTGCCCCTCGGCGAGTGTCCAACGGAGGAGAGTCGGCGAGGTTTGGCGTGCTTCCGCGAGTCGGTGAGAATGGGAAGAGTCGGCGTGATTCGACGGGATTTGGCGTAGGCGGTGCGACGAGCTTCCTGCGGGTCCGACGGAAGAAACCCTGCGATTCTGCGAAGAGCTTCCTTGCGGGAACTTTGGTGTTACGGATCCTGGCGTGGATTCTGCAAAAGTGGCGGGACTCGAGTAGCTTGCTCCTTCGGCGGGACTCTTGAGGAAGGCGAAGGGTCGGCGAGCCCGTTCGGCGGGATTCTTAAGTATAAAAATGAATTTGAAGGGTTTTCTTTACTTGGAATTGAAAGGTTCCGAGGTTCCGAAATTGAAGGGTTTTCGGCGGTTTTCTTTACTAAGTATAAAAATGATACCAAGATTCCGAGTATATAATGGGTCGGCGGGATTTGTCTAATCCGAAATTGAAAGGTTTCTCTACTGGGAATTTTCACGATAGGAAGCATTGCAACATTTTCGAATTCTTCTGATGTCAAGTCAAAATAAGAACGATAAATACATATTTATTGTAAAGACAATCTATTTGGATTTGAGCGAGGCTTCTCCAAACACTTCTTGATGTCAATTGTAAGTTGTCGAGATTCACAATGACATATCTTCGTTAACTTTTTATTGATGTATAAAGGTTTGCATGTATCGTGTTAACCTGTCCTTAGATGTGCATACATACACTAATATACAAAGATGTATCTGTATATAAGGATATATATATATATATATATATATATATATATATATATATATATATATATATAGGTAATTGTCAAATGAAAACGACTCAAGTCATGGAACTGATCATGAGTACCTGGGATTTTGAGAGTCATCGTTTAAGTCCCACAGGTAGAACATATTAGAAGCTCAATGTGAGGATGCTCAAGTAGATATCACATCTGTTATTTCAGACGCTTGTTCCAATTTAGTCTTGAGCCACCTACTGTCTAGTTCCCATCATATTCACGGGAACATAGGCTACCCTGCAAGAAAGAATTACTTTACCTTAGGAACCCAAATCATATTGGGTCCTAGGTTCCTGTTAGCATAAGCACGCAACTGCCTTCCTTCAGAAAACCTGTCTGGAAGACTACCTCTGTCCCGAGAATGTGGATAAGCCCTTGCCATGGGCACAGAGGGGTTGCGCCAACAGTCGATGGCAAAGTGCCCCACTTTGCCGCAGCACCAACATGGGTGAATGTTGTATCGCCGTTTCCGACCTGATCTAGTGACTGATGCAGTCACGGTCCTAGGTCTAAACGGGTAGGGCATGATCTTGTCACAAAATTTCCTCTTCCATCGTGATACGTGGAAGGGTGGAAAGAATGCATGTTGTGAGCATTATGAGGCTGGGAAGGTGGTGCCATTATTTCAGGCATCCCCCTTCCTGAGGCCCCATGGAACCTGACATCATGACTTCTATCCTCTCTATCCCGTGTCCTCGAGTGGTGAGAAGTCTTCTGTGAGCGGGGACATGCAAATTCACACTGTGTTGAGGTAGTGGCAGTGAATACGAAGGGCTCAGAATGAGCCTTAGGTATTCTCTCGTGGGTGGCCACGCCGGCCCTTGCACTCCGGGTGTCTCCAGATGGGGACAGATCACCCTTGCAGTGACCACGACTATGCCTGTGGTCATACCTGAAGGCATGATGTGTTGCCTTCCTGCTTGGAGTGGGGGGTCGGAATACCGTTTCCCCATTTCTCCACGAATTGATAATCCGGGAGATCCACCCGTTTTCTTGCTTTCTCTTAATGGCATCAACCTTGGAGAAGTTTGATACTATTCTTTTCTCATTCTCCAGACTACTCTCTAGAGCTGAGATCTTAGAGTCCTTGGCCTTGTTGGACGCCAATTGGAGAACCAACAAGACCTTCAGTCGAGCAATCTCTTGAGCTTGCTCCTCAGCAAGTAGATTGCTTGACTGAAGGGCTCTCTTCAGGGAATCAGCATTTTCTGAAGGAGGGCAGTTCCTGTCTTCAGAAATTTCAAGAGATACGGGGCAGGATGAAGAAGTTACCTGCACTTCTGTGTTATTGTCATTAGATCCAGTGACTATTGTTTCATCCACATCAGAGCTGCTTTCCTTACTGTCCTCTTCAGTCTCTGACACGGACACTGGAGCTCTGATGCAGTCCGAGGGATCCTTGCCTTCATCTTCAGAAGTGAGGACCCCCACATACGCTTCATCCTCTGATTGACAACATATTCCAGCTTTCTCTGACCCCCCCATCAGCTCTGAGATCATCATCCACAGAGATTTAGCCGTTCTGCATTTTTCCAATCTAGAGCGAGAGGCTCCAGACCAGATATCCATGATAATTTGACGAATCCTCTCATCCAAGTGAAATAGTGATAGTTCCGTCTCTGACATCTCAGCAATGCACATGGGCACTTGGATCCCAGAGTCGGAGGTCTTCATTGGAATAAACAGACCCTCTTCCAGGATGAAGGATGCTCAAGGATCGATAGCATCAAGGTGAAATGACACTCTCATTCTCCAGATGGGATAATAATCCTTTGTGCATGCGGGGAGTTTAAGTGGCGGTATCTCATAATCCAGATCCATGCTTCTGACACTGGTGGCAGGATTCTACTCAAGGTGTTAACCTTTGAAGAGTAACCTCGCCTCTGATACCACTTGAAAGTCCACCTAGTGTCGGCAAAGTGCACCTATGGGGGGGGGGGGGGAATAGGTGACGTGTAGCGCTTTTGCGAAATTTACGAATGTACCTGCACAATAAAAATAAAAGGCACAGCACACAAAATACACAGGCAATTTATAGTGGTTCCCCAACTTGGGTACATCCACTTTCCCCCTTCGACCTATCTCCCAACAAGGGACGACTCGGTCACTTCTCCAACAGGATTGAAATCCAATCCCTGCACTATCGGAAGGAACCCTTCCACACGTGAGAGTCAACACTCCCACAAATCGGGTTGCACCCAACCCTTACAACACGGAACAAAAGTTCCTTTACAACAAAAGTAAATATAGAATGTACACGAGATACAAACTTCGTTTGGAGACTACGGTGTTCCTCTTCGTTCAACGACGTGTTCGTGAAGTCAACGAAGACTCTACAACCTTGGTCTCTCTTGGAGAGGATCTCCCCGGAACCGGCGGCGGCAACACAAGCGGCGGCTAGCTTCGGGATCGGCGGCTATGATGATGAGCGGCTGCTGAACTTGAAGATCCAAACTTCGTAGCGAAGCTAGCTTGGTCTTCCAACGGTCACTCTAGGATCAGTCGTCTCGATCGATTCGGACGGGGGAGTTTTTCCCGGTCAACAAATCGAGAGACAAGAGATCTCCGGATAGACACGTGAGACTCACAGCTTTGCTAAGCTTCTGTCGCCGGAGATTGGGAAGAAAGAGATCTACAGCGGCGACCAACTTATCGCGAGCAGTGGCGGCGGCGACGGAGCGGAAGCGGGGATCTAGGGTTAGTCCGTGCTCCCGTATGTCTGGTTTTCTTCGCTGAATCACTGTTCAAAAATACCCATGTATTTATACATTGAAGACCCCATACAATATGACCGTTGTGGGTCCCACAAGTAGAAACCCGAAATCCGGTTCAAACTAGTCCAGCGGCAGAATCCGGTCCAGCAGCATCCCGAGAAATCGCTAAGTGAAAATCGGCGAGAATCGCAGGTGATTCTCGACGAATCAGCGAGAATCACCAAGTGATTCTCGACGATTCGTCGAGAATCGCTAGTGATTCTCGCCGAATCACTTATTGATTCTCAGCGATTTTCACTTGGTATTCATGAGCTGCTTAACCACAGGTTCGGCGAGAATCACTAGTGATTCTCGCCGAATCTTGCTTGGCACCGTTTTGAGGTAGCCAGAAGGGGTCGGCGAGAATCACTAATGATTCTCGTCGATTCGGCGAGAATCACTAGTGATTCTCGCCGAATCGGCGAGAATCACTTAGTGATTCTCGTCGAATTTTCCTTGGACGAATTTTCGTCTTCCACCCAGGAGCTGCTCCTTGACCCATCCATGCTCCTTGTCTTCTCTTGCATATGAACGGCCCTGTACTTGAAAGTAAGTGCACTCCAATAGAGAGAGTACACGTAGACCAACACACTGATCTGCTCAACGAGGGATTACGTCTTGCAGACCCGTGTATATTGACCTACTGCACCCTGACATTGGTGTGCACTTAGCATGGAGGAGCTGCAAGTACAACTTAAGATGTTTCATCAAATACATTGTGAATTCATCTTAGCTTGACAGGTGGCTTCCTCAAATCCAGGTAATTGTGGATACAATACCCAACAGAAATTGGCCCACATTGCAGCGATTTCAAATATCAGGGATACAACTACTTGGCATAGATTCTGCGAATAAAACTAACACTTCCATCTGACGGAATAACAACACAAGAGAAAAGGGATCAAAAACAACAAAACAACTCGCATCACGAAATTCTCAGTCATCTGGAGTCGCTCTACAGTTGCATTCCCCGGCAACGACGCCAAAAACTTGATGCGTGTAATACGGCAAGCGCACCGGTCGCACAAGTAATAAAGTTTTTTGGGAGTAAATCCCCAAGTGTCGGTCTCTTGAGGAATGCAATTAGCGTAGAACGGCAACAGTACTGAGAATATCGTTATGAGAGTTAAAAATAGAACAAAAAGGAAATAACGGACTCGGGAGATTGTGGATGTTTGATCTACTGAACTAGTAAAAACTATGCGGGTCGACGGCACCGCTTCGCAAGGTGAAGTGGGTTTGTCGGCCGCTATGCCGAACTTCAGTTGGGCGAGTGGAAGGGAAACTAATGGATTGCAGCGTTCTTGTGTGGATTGCAATCGGACAAGGCACATGAATGAAGTGGATGTGGGGTGAGTGAGGCGCATTCACAGACAGAACTCACAAGCATAAGAAGAAACTAACATTCCATTAACTAGAAAGTAAACTTGATATTCAGGGATGGAAATGTTCATTACACTGCTCAAAACATTCATAACACAGAGGAAGGGGAAGAGGAGTAAACCAAAAGAGAATGAAGATCCACTGCGGGTCGTGGCCGGAGTAGCGAGTTGTCAATCCGCTTCCGGGCTCAGTCCAAGGAGGCTTCCGGTACCAACGATCTGTCACCTCGAAGTCCTTTAAGTCCGTTCTCTAGGTTATCTACTTCACCAACTCTGCAGGAAAGCTTGGAGTTGAAGTCATCAATGGCCGAGGGCTTCGCCGGAGTGTTGGAAAGCTTCGGAGTAAGTGGAAATGGCTTCCCGACGAAGGTGGAAGTGATGGAGCAGCTGGAGAAGTGAAAAGGCGATTCCCGCGCACTCTCCGATCGCAGCAAATGACAGGCGTTGACCTAAAATGCGGAGCAGGGCCTTATATACGGAGGCAGCAGAAACAGTGCGCACGATCAGTGGCGCACGACCAGTGGTCGTGCGCACTGTAGGTCGATGATCGTGCGGCTTTTCCAAATAAACCTGCAACTTGGACAAGAAGCATCAGCATAAACGCGCACGAGCAGTGACGCACGACCAGTGGTCGTGCGCACTATGGCCAGTGCTCGTGCGATTACCGAGACATGGTTATGAAAAAGGGGGTGTAATGCGCACGAACAGTGGCGCACGACCAATGGTCATGCGCAGTAAGTCCAGTGGTCGTGCGCTTACCCCAGGCTGATTCTATAGAAAACATATAGTAGTGCGCACGATCGGGGGCGCACGACCAGTGGTCGTGCGCATTAGATCCCCTGATCGTGCGCAGTATTCCTGTTTCACAACCATCCCGGAACACGGACACGACCCCTGTACCAGCAGAGGGGGCAGAAAGGCCACCAGAACGTGCACACCACATCCCCGAGATAGGGCTAGAGAATAACAACAAAATGGAAACACAGAAAGCACACAGAAGCGGGCCTACAGTGCACTTAAGCGTGAAATAGGTACAAAAACACAAATAAGCAATAAAGGCTCTCAAGTGTAGTGCTAAGACGAAAAAACTAGCCCAGATGAGTCCAAAAATCAGTGTAAAATGTGGACTCATCAGTACCCCCATCATTTTTGACCGAAAACAACCCGAGCACTGCACGGGTTCTAGGACACGCCCGTGTCCTTGCCCGTGTCACCTCAACATGCCTGGGCTCCAGGCCGTGTACACGGTCTCGACACTCGACACTTCATCGAGCGAAGATCGTCGACCTGACGACACCGCCTTGGACACGCCCGTGTCCTAGGCCGTGTGCCTTGTCTCGACACATCGTCGAGCAAAATGTCGATTCCCCGGGATGAGTGTCGACACGGGTCGACACGCCCTGCGACACGCCCGTGTCGCAGGCCGTGTGCCATGTCTCGACACTTCGTCGAGCGCTGAGCGTCGACTTCGCGGGCTAAGTGTCGACACGGGTCGACACGCCCTGAGACACGCCCGTGTCGCAGGCCGTGTGCCCAGGCCGTGTGCCTGCAGCCAGAACCCAAAACTGGCCCAAAACGTCCCCCGTCGCTCTTTTGAGTTTCGGGGCGTTACAACTCTCCCCCTCTTAAAAGAATTTTGTCCACGAAATTATATAAAGGGACGTGTACAAAACCAAAATTTGTACCTGAGCGGAACAACTCCGGATACTCGTCAAGCATAGTCTGCTCTCGTTCCCAAGAGAGCTCCTCCCTACCGCAATTGTCCCATCGGACCTTGACCATCCTGATCTCTTTATTGCATAGCCGCTTGACCTCCGAGTCCTCAATCTGCACGGGCCTGACCTTTGTCGTCAACCCACTATCCACCGGCACTTGATCGACCGCGATCACTTGCGTAGGCTCTTGCACTGCCTTCCGAAGCACCAAAATATGGAATACATCATGTAAACCACTAAGCTCCACTGAGAGCTTCAACCTATAGGCTGCTTCACCCACTCGCTCCAGAACCTCAAACGGCCCAAGGTACCTCGGGCTTAGCTTTTTCAATCGCCTCACCCGCGAGACACCCTTGAACGGCTTGATCTTTAAGTATACATAGTCGCCCACAGCGAACTCCACGTTCCTGTGCTTGGCATTATAGTACTTTGCTCGCCGGTCCTGAGCGATAAGCAACCTTTCTCGAATGGTTCTTACCAAAGAAGTAGCATCCTCCACTTCCAATCGTTTATACAACTTTGACTCACCCGTTTCTAACCAAGACAACGGCGTGCGACATTTTCTACCATATAGGGCCTCGAAAGGTGCCATATGAATACTCGCTTGGTAGCTATTGTTGTATGCGAACTCCACCAAATATAGGTGGTCTTCCCACTGCTTTCCAAAAATCCAAGACACACATGCGGAGCATGTCTTCCATGGTTCTATTGACCCTCTCGGTCTGCCCATCCGTTTGCGGATGGAAGGCTGTGCTGAATTTCAACTTTGTTCCCAACATTTGTTGCACAAGCCTCCAATAATTGGATGTGAACCGCCCATCTCGGTCACTCACGATGCTGCGGGGCACACCGTGAAGCCGTACAATGTTATCCACATAAAGGTTTGCCAACTTCTCCACCGGATCATCCTTCCTATGCGGAATAAAATGCGACACCTTCGTTAACCGATCCACGACCACCCAAATGACGTCGTTCCCCTTTTGCGACCTTGACAAACCGTGCACAAAGTCCATAGAGATGTCGTCAAATTTCCACTCCGGAATAGGCAAGGACTTAAGAAATCCTCCCGGCTTTTGGCATTCCGCCTTCACCAAGGCGCAAGTTTGGCACTTCGCTACGTAGAGCGCCACATCTTTCTTCAAACCCGGCCACCAAAACAGTTTCTTCACATCGAGGTAGATCTTCGTGCTCCCCGGGTGAATTGAGTACTTGGTATGGTGCGCCTCGTACAACAATTCCACCCGCAAATTACCCACACTTGGGATGCACAGACGATCGTCTTTCCAAAGCAATCCGTCCTCCACAACGAATTGAGAATTTGACCCATCCAGAGCCTCTACCATGAACTGCTTCATATGAACATCCATATCCAAAGCCTGCCGAATCCGATCAGCCAGGTCATATTGGACTTCAGTCCAATTCAGAACTGCTTTAGCACTTGATTGCCTATCCACACAAACAATCTCCAACGCCTCCAACTCCCGCACCAACCGCTCATCATGCACCGATAGCCAATTGGCTTGAGCTGGGGCTCGGCGACTCAACGCGTCCGCAACCACATTCCCTTTACCAGGCACGTAGTGGATCTTGAATGTATAGTCCCCCAGGAACTCCATCCATCTACGCTGCCGCATATTCAGATCTTTCTGATCAATCAGATATTTCAGGCTCTTATGATCGGTGTAGATATCAATCTTCACACCGTACAAATAGTGTCTCCACAGCTTCGAGGCAAAAATCACGACCGCTAACTTCAAGTCATGGACCGGATAGTTCCTTTCATGCACTTTTAGCTGTCTCGAGCCATAAGCTATTACACTTCCGTGTTGCAGTAGCACGCAACCCAAACCGCTGCCCGAAGCATCACTGTAAATTTCATAGCCTTCGGTCCCACATGGAGAACTCAACACAGGCGCCGTGGTCAACCGACACTTCAACTCCTCAAAAGCTCGCGCGCACTCCGGCGTCCAAACGAACTTATGCTCCTTCCTCGTCAAAGTAGTGAGAGGTAACGCTATCTGCGAGAAGTTCTCTACGAAGCGCCTATAATAGCCGGCAAGCCCCAAAAAGCTCCGGACTTCCGCTACCGTATCAAGCTCAGGCCACTCCCGTATCGCAACAATCTTCGCCGGATCCACAACAATACCCTCTCCACTCACTATATGGCCGAGGAACGCCACTGAGGATAACCAAAACTCGCACTTTGAGAACTTGGCATACAATTGATTCCTCCTTAGAGTCTCCAAAACCAAATGAAGATGCTTGAAGTGATCTTCCTCACTTTGCGAGTACACCAAAATATCGTCGATGAAGACGATCACGAAATGGTCCAAGTACTCCCTGAAAGTCCTGTTCATCAAATCCATGAACACTGATGGCGCATTAGTCAGCCCAAACGGCATGACCGTAAACTCATAATGCCCGTATCTCGTACTAAACACTGTCTTCAGGATATCACTCTCCCTTATTCGCAGCTGATAGTACCCCGACTTGAGATCCAACTTCGAGTACACCGTCGACCCGACTAACTGATCAAAAAGATCATCAATCCGGGGGATCGGGTACTTGTTCTTCTCCGTCAGCTTGTTGAGCTCCCGATAATCAATACACAGCCTCAAACTTCCGTCCTTCTTCTTAACAAAGAGGACCGGTGCGCTCCAAGGCGAAGAACTCGGGCGCACATACCCTTGCTCCAACAACTCTTGCAGTTGAACTTTCAGCTCCGCCATTTCTTTAGGCGCTAGCCGATAAGGAGATCGTGACACAGGCTTTGCACCTGGCACTAGCTCAATCGTAAAATCTATCTCCCGCTGAGGCGGGGCTCCAGGAAGGTCTTCGGGGAACACATCAGGGTATTCTGATACCACTGAAATACAATCCAACGCGGGCTTCGGCTTTGCAACCTCCACTAGTGTAAAGAACAGTTCTGCACCGGCACGAACCGCCTTCACCACCTGAAGAGCAGACATCAACGTCTTGCTCGACCATTTTAAGCCCGTAAAAGTCATCTCACGACTTGCACCCAGCTTGACTTCCTTGCTACCGCAATCTATATGGGCCTGCTGCTCCGAGAGCCAGTCCATGCCAAATATGACGTCGAACTCCACCAACGGAAGTAAAGACGCCTGCAGATCGAACTCCTGATTCCCAATACGAATCTTAACATCGCAGATCCTATCCGCTCGCATCGAACACCCATTGGGCAACAACACATCCAACTTATCCTTCGCCATCGAAGAAGGGACTCCGATGCGTGATATAAATCCTTCGGACAAGAAGGAGTGTGAAGCTCCCGTATCGAAGAGTGTTCGTGCCGGATTTTCACAAATCAATACAAATCCTAAACAAGCAGTGGTAAGGTAACATGTGCATAACAAGTATTTAAAGAAATTGACTTGCTATAAATTAAACCGTACCTGTCACCACATCAGCCTGTTTGATGGCCTCCTGTTGGCCAAGAGTATACACCCTTGGTTGGGCCGGAGCATAGTGTGACGCGGTCGAATCCACCGCCTTTCCCTTCTCTTCATAAGTAGCTCCCGGCCTTCTCTCGGACTTAGGACGTCCGCTCCAACAGTCACGGGCAAAGTGCCCCGTCTTTTCACAAGTAAAACACGCGCCCGGGGTCCAACCCGTAGTCGCCCCAGAAGCACTAGAAGGAGCTGGACCCGAAGTCCTATGCTTCTTGAAAGACCTCCGATAGCCGGACTTTGAAGTAGTCGGCACTTTGAATTCAGACTTCTTATCACCCAAGCTTTTCTTTGCTTCTACATTCTTCATGTCCTTCTCCAAGGACCGGGCAGTGTTGACCAAGGTTAAGAAACCCTGCGTCATCGGCCCCGAGAGTAGTAATCTTAACTCATCTCTCAAGCCTTCATAGAATCGATTCGTTTTGCGCTCCTCATCCGCGATGGTGGAGCTAGTATATCGACTCAAACGAGTGAACTCATGGAGATATTCATCCACGCTCTTCTCACCCTGAACCAACTTCAAAAATTCGTTCTCCATTGAAATCCTCTGAGTAGAAGGGAGGTATCTTGCTAAGAACAATCCCGAGAACTCTTCCATCGGGACGTCTGTAAGTTGTCTACCTCTCAAATGATGTAGCTCCAAGCCTTCCCACCATAATCTCGCTTCACCGTCCAGAAGGAACGTAGCGATGGTGGTCATTTGCCACTCCTCCGTCTCCGTTGCTATCATGACTCTCTTCACCCTGGAGAGCCAGTCTTCAGCTTGAGATGGGGTTCCCAATGTAACGCCCCCACCTGTCACATGACATATAACGGTGGGTCCGGTTGGGGCCCCATGCCATATATCACAGACAAACGAAGGAGTCACGTGTGGAAATCAAAATCTATGCATATCCTTAACTCATCCATTCTAGCGCAGCATTTTTTGTTAGCATGAACTCAACCAGAGTAGGTCGACCCACACCATGTGGTGTAGCACGCCGGGTTTATCCAAGCTCCCCAGGAAATGTCTACCCATCGACCCCCCTCCTAATCCGATCGACCCACACTATGTGGTGCAGCAAGCCGGGTTTAACTCGGCTCCCCAAGCATTGCCACCAATCGATCCATACCTAACTAGATCAACCCACCCTAGTGGTGTAACAGGCCGAGTTTATCTCGCGCTCCCCAGGCGTGCTACCAATTGATCATAACATAACCAGGAGCTTTGCCAAAGCCTCCTCACATTCAGCATCACATCCATACATTCATCACAAGAGAAAACCATTTGCCTCTCATCAAATCCACGGAGTCTTCTCTGGTTTACCCATGAACATCACCAATCCAGACTACCGGTCCAGATAGGCTTCACATAGCATGCCTATGCCGTACTCCATAATTTCGGCTCTAGATGCAGACGCAACAAAGGAATCACTTCCGCAAATCCACCTCTTGGTGGAGGATTCCAAGCACATGCATAAAGGAAGGACTTCGATGTCCAAGAAGGAGATCGTTACCCTTGAAGACCGCTTCGGCGCCATGAAGTAGCCGGATGGAAATCACCGCCTCGGCTCTGCCTTCACGAATCCGCTCTCGGATCTTCGCTCCGCACTCCGCAGCTCCTACAACAGCTGGTAGACTCCTCCCTTCCTTCTTGCCTTAGGCTTTTCTTCCTCCCTTTCTTGGAATAAAAAGAAGAAGAAGAAGAAGATGAAAAGAGGGGTTTTATCCTCTTTTCCTCGGCCTTCAACACACCTGGACAGAGCCCAGCCATTGGATCCAGGAAGAGGGAAACAAATGGCTCAGATTTGGCCAGAAAAGCTTGAACACGGCCTGACACGCCCTGTGACACGCCCGTGTCACAGGCCGTGTCCCTCTAAGCGGCAGACAACCGACTCAATCCAGCCAATACACGGCCGTGTGACACGCCCGTGTCACCTGCCGTGTTCCCGACACGCCCTCAGACATGCCTGTGTCTGAGGTCGTGTGCCTCAACGAAAATAATCCCAAAACAACCCGAGACTTCACACGGCCTGGCACACGCCCGTGTTCCTGGCCGTGTGCACCTGGACACACCCGTGTCCCACAAACACGCCCTAGCTCGAAACGTCGAGTTTAGTTCGACGACCACTGACACGCCCTGTGACACGCCCATGTTACAGGCCGTGTCCTCACTCGACACTCGACACTCGACACTCGACGATCGTCGAGCAAAATTCGTCGACATCAAGGCCGATCGTCGACACGGCCTCAACACGCCCTGTGACACGCCCGTGTCGCAGGCCGTGTCCGCTGTGTCGACCCCAAATTTCGTCGACTTCACGACTCGACACAACCCAGGCCTGACACGCCCTGGGATACGCCCGTGTCCCAGGCCGTGTCACCCATGCCTGAACCTAATTTTGCTCAAAATGATCCGCTTGACTTCGGGGTGTTACAATCCTCCCCCCCTTCAAATAATTTCGTCCTCGAAATTTGACTCCAATCAGCCACAACATCATCAAAGCTTACACCCCAAGCCTCCGCACAAACTAACAAACATACAACACAAACAAACATCCCTATCTTCCACTTGTGCACGTTCAGCCACAGAAGACCTCAAAACAAAACAACATGATTTCGTTATCTCCTTACCATCACACGTGCACCACAGTTTGATAGATATCTTCAACATCACGCTTTTATTCATCATATATAAGCATATTTTACATACAACAGAGCATCCAAGAGAAGTAATTCATGTTTCACCTCCGCTCAGCCTCACGATTTTGGAATTCGTGATTAAGAGATAAATTAAACACCCGAGGCTGAATTTCACCAACTGAGTTTTGCGGCTCTTGCACTTCCATAGCATGAAATCGAGATTGCGTCCGGGGTGCAGATGACTCGGCCACTGCTTTACCCTTTTCTTCATATGACACACCTAGCTTTTTCTCACTCCCTGGAGGTGCATTCCGACAGAATTTTGCTATGTGTCCTTGCTGCCCACATTTATAGCATATATGTGTATCCACACATCCTGACCCATAAGTCGCCCCCGAAGAAACAGTCGACGGCGCTAATTCCGCAGGCCTAAATCTTTTCTTCTTTCGTCGTCGAAACTCCGATTGATCCAACTGCGACACTTTAGAGTCTGCCTTTTCCGCTGCCAGTCTCTTATTCTCGTATACTCGCTTCATATATTTTTCCAATGCACGAGCTGTCTCGACCAATGCTTGGAAGCCTTGGCTCACTGAACTCGGAAGTGCCAATCTCAATTCATCCCGTAATTCTTCATAAAACCGATTTGTCTTTCGTGCTTCCTCCGCAAAGTTCGATCCCGCATATCTCCCCAATCTTGTAAACTCATGCAGGTAGGTATCAATCTCTCGCTCACCCTGCACCAAACGGAGAAACTCATTTTCCATCGCAATCCTCTGTGACACCGGCACATACTTGGCTAAAAATATTTGGGAGAATTCCTCCATGGAAACCTTCGTTAAACCTCGACCTGCCAAGTGATGCACTTCAATCTCATCCCACCACAATCTCGCATCGCCTTCCAACAGAAAAGTGGCCAACATCACTTTTTGTTCCTCGACCGTCCGGATTGCAGTTAGGATCCTTTTTACCCTTGCCAACCAATCTTCCGCCTGCGTTGGGGAAAGCGCACCACCAAACGTCGGTGGATGAAAGTTCATAAAACGTGTCAATGACTCGTCACTTGCTTGCGCCTCCACAACCACTGCAGCATGCTCTTGCCTTGCACCAGGCCTTGCCTGTCCAGTAGGTTGTGCTTGTAAAACTGCAAGCACTGTCTCCGTCACCACCCGTATGGCTTCTGCCGAGGGAGGCATAGGCGCTTCCATGGGTGCTGCACTCTCATCCGACCGCTGGGGCTCAGACGGCCCAGCTCCATCCCTCGCCACCTATCAATGTATAGAACACCATTAATCCTTCAAATCATAACGGTACTGCTACATTGACTACATACTCACGCACATCTTGTGCATGACATACATTCCTAGTGGATATTCATGAGTTCATTTATGTTCTCTCCTCCCAAACAATCTAAACCTCGCTCTGATACCACTTTGTAACGCCCCCACCTGTCACATGACATATAACGGTGGGTCCGGCCGGGGCCCCACGCCATATATCACAGACAAGCAAAGGAATCACGTGTGGAAATCAAAATCTATGCGTATCCTTAACTCATCCATTCTAGCGCAACATTTTTTGTTAGCATGAACTCAACCAGAGTAGGTCGACCCACACCATGTGGTGTAGCACGCCGGGTTTATCCAAGCTCCCCAGGCAATGTCTACCCATCGACCCCCCTCCTAATCCGATCGACCCACACTATGTGGTGCAGCAAGCCGGGTTTAACTCGGCTCCCCAAGCATTGCCACCAATCGATCCCTACCTAACTAGATCAACCCACCCTAGTGGTGTAACAGGCCGGGTTTATCTTGCGCTCCCCAGGCATGCTACCAATTGATCATAACATAACCAGGAGCTTTGCCAAAGCCTCCTCACATTCAGCATCACATCCATACATTCATCACAAGAGAAAACCATTTGCCTCTCATCAAATCCATGGAGTCTTCTCTGGTTTACCCATGAACATCACCAATCCAGACTACCGGTCCAGATAGGCTTCACATAGCATGCCTATGCCGTACTCCATAATTTCGGCTCTAGATGCAGACGCAACAAAGGAATCACTTCCGCAAATCCACCTCTTGGTGGAGGATTCCAAGCACATGCATAAAGGAAGGACTTCGATGTCCAAGAAGGAGATCGTTACCCTTGAAGACCGCTTCGGCGCCATGAAGTAGCCGGATGGAAATCACCGCCTCGGCTCTGCCTTCACGAATCCGCTCTCGGATCTTCGCTCCGCACTCCGCAGCTCCTACAGCAGCTGGTAGACTCCTCCCTTCCCTCTTGCCTGAGGCTTTTCTTCCTCCCTTTCTTGGAATAAAAAGAAGAAGAAGAAGATGAAAAGAGGGGTTTTATCCTCTTTTCCTTGGCCTTCAACACACCTGGACAGAGCCCAGCCATTGGATCCAGGAAGAGGGAAACAAATAGCTCAGATTTGGCCAGAAAAGCTTGAACACGGCCTGACACGCCCTGTGACACGCCCGTGTCACAGGCCGTGTCCCTCTAAGCGGCAGACAACCGACTCAATCCAGCCAATACACGGCCGTGTGACATGCCCGTGTCACCTGCCGTGTTCCCGACACGCCCTCAGACACGCCCGTGTCTGAAGCCGTGTGCCTCAACGAAAATAATCCCAAAACAACCCGAGACTTCACACGGCCTGGCACACGCCCGTGTTCCTGGCCGTGTGCACCTGGACACACCCGTGTCCCACAAACACGCCCTAGCTCGAAACGTCGAGTTGAGTTCGACGACCACTGACACGCCTTGTGACACGCCCGTGTCACAGGCCGTGTCCTCACTCGACACTCGACACTCGACGATCGTCGAGCAAAATTCGTCGACATCAAGGCCGATCGTCGACACGGCCTCGACACGCCCTGCGACATGCCCGTGTCACAGGCCGTGTCCGCTGTGTCGACCCCAAATTTCGTCGACCTCACGACTCGACACAACCCAGGCCTGACACGCCCTGGGGCACGCCCGTGTCCCAGGCCGTGTCACCCATGCCTGAACCCAATTTTACTCAAAATGATCCGCTTGACTTCGGGGTGTTACACCCAACCCCGAGAATATAGGAGGATTAAAGCTCATAACATGCTTGAGCTGTCTCTCGGTTACCCTCCTTGGCACCACCGGCTCCACTACCACCTGTTCCACTCTCCTCGGCTCAGCCTCTTGAAGTGGTTCCTGCTCCATCGCAGAAGCGGGCTGCTGCGTTTGCCTTGCAGGCTGCGCATTTATCACGGCCAACACCGCTTCTGCCACCAATCATATGTTCTCAGCCGATAGAGGTGTTGCAGGAGCAACATCTGGTGCACTGCTAGCCTCAAAAACTCGACGTTCCGACGGCCCAGTACCACTTCTGGTCACCTATAGTGGTACAAAACACTGTTAAGCGACCAAATAAAATTACAAACATCAATTATAGGAACACGCAGGTTCCTCAAACACGTGTATTTTCATTCCTAAGTGGACATTCATGGGTTCTTTTACTGTTATAACGATGACGCACACAATGTGCTCACCACCACTTAAAAAGAATTCGCCAACGAATTCATCTTAAGCCCGACCAAAACCAGTATTCTGATACCAAATTGTAACATCCCCTATCCGTCGCATAGCATATAGCAGTAGGTCCGGCCGGGGCCCGATGCCATATACTATAGACAGACTGGGTGGTTACTCATGGAAACCATCAAACCAATCATAATGTCCTACACAGAGCATTCTAGCGGAAGCAGATTAATAAGTTGCAACAAAGAACCCAGCACTAAAGCATGAATGTCCACTAATACCCCGGGACGAGTGTCGACACGGGTCGACATGCCCTGCGACACGTCCGTGTCGCAGGCCGTGTGCCATGTCTCGACACTTCGTCGAGCGCTGAGTGTCGACTTCGAGGGCTAAGTGTCGACACGGGTCGACACGCCCTGCGACACGCCCGTGTCGCAGGCCATGTGCCCAGGCCGTGTGCCTGCAGCCAGAACCCAAAACTGGCCCAAAACGTCCCCCGTCGCTCTTTTGAGTTTCAGGGCGTTACAAAGGGAAGCCTCCCCAATCCCAGGGAAAGTCTGAAGGGAGTAGGTGGAGGAGAAAGCCTCACACTTCCAGGTCCGGTGAGAAGAGCAGGTGGACGCCTGGAGGTTCTCACTCTAGGGGACTGCCGACATGCTACAACTGCGGTAAGGTGGGGCATATAGCTCGTGTTTGTCCTCAAGGAGGAGCGGAGCAAGAGGCAAGGCAGGAGCAGACTGTGCGCTCCGGCCCCAGTGCCGCAGAGAAAGGGAAGATGGCGGAGTCAAGCGCTTCTCGGTTCCAACCGGTGCAACCAAGGGCCTACAACCTTGGACAGCAGGAAGCGATCCGCCAAACCGATGTGGTGACAGGTATGAGGAAATTTAAGTTTAAATTTTGTGCTTCATACTTGTAGACTTTTATGTGTGACGTCTATATTGTAGGCTTCGTATTAGTTTCCGGATACCCCGCTAGGGTATTGTTCGATACGGGAGCATCGCACTCCTTTCTTGCGGAGAGCTTCATCCGAAGAATAAGAGTTGAGTCTTTCTCGACGGGCGCGGAGCTGAAAGTGCGCATGCCTAATGGGTCATCCATGACCACCGAGGCCAAAGGGCACATCTGTTGGGAGCTGGACGGAGTTGACTTCGTTTTGGTAGCAGCGATTTTACCATTAGTTGAGTTCGATATCATTTTGGGCATGGACTGGCTTGCAGAGCAGCGTGCTAGTATTGATTGCCTATCTAAGGTAGTGACCCTAAGGAGCAAAGGGCAGGCAGAAGTCAAATTTGAGGGGCTTTGTGGAGTGACCTATTCCCTGATTTCGGCCATGCAATTGATGCGGGCAGTTAACCAGGGTGGTGTAGCGCTGGTAGCGTTATTGGAGGTTCGCCTCTCCCAGTTGTCTATTGAGGAAGTGCCCGTAGTGGCAGAGTTCAAGGATGTGTTTCCGGATGAACTTCCTAGGGCGCCTCCTCGGTGGGAGATCGACTTCTCGATCTAGTTAGTGCCGGAGGCTAGGCCGATGTCACGTCCTCCGTTTAGGATGGCACCAAAGGATTTGGCTGAACTCAAAGTATAGTTACAGGAACTGATGGAGCAAGGGTATATCAGACCCAGTTCCTCGCCATGGAGCGCGCCAGTGTTGTTTGTAAAGAAGAAAGACAGTAGTATGCGGCTGTGCATAGACTACCGAGAGCTGAATAAACTGACCGTTAAGAATAAGTATCTGATTCCTCGGATAGACGGCTTGTTTGATAAGTTGGTGGGGTCGGTGGTGTACTCAAAATTGGACTTGAAGTCAGGCTATTATCAGTTGCGAATTCGGGACGAGGACATCCCCAAGACTGCCTTCGGTACGAGGTACAGACACTTTGAGTTTACGGTGATGCCGTTCGGGCTGACGAACGCGCCATCTGTGTTCATGAACCTTATGAATCGAGTATTTCAGGAATACTTGGATTCTTTTGTGGTTGTCTTCATTGATGACATCTTGATGTATTCCAAATCGGAAGTGGAGCATGAGACCCACTTGAGAGTGGTCTTGCAAGTGTTGAGGGAGAATCAGTTGTATGCAAAGTTCTCTAAGTGCGAGTTCTGGTTAGCGAAGGTGACATTTTTGGGCCACGTGATTAGTGGGGATGGGGTGGCAGTGGATCCAACAAAAGTGGAAGCCATCAGAGATTGGCCAGTTTTGAGGACCGTGGCGAAAGTCCGAAGTTTTCTTGGACTAGCCGGGTATTATAGGAGATTCATGGAGAATTTTTCGCGGATAGCTCTACCCCTCACCTCCCTCACTCGTAAAGATCATAAGTTTGTGTGGACTCAAGAGTGCATTCAAGAATTTGAGACACTGAAGGAGAGTCTGATGACGGCTCCAATCCTAAGTCTACCGCAAGGGACCGATGGATTTCAGATCTTCAGTGACGTATCAGGATGCGGTTTGGGTTGTGTTTTGGTGCAACATGGCAAGGCGATAGCTTTTGGGTCTAGACAGTTGAAGCCTCATGAGAGGAATTACCCTGTCCATGACTTGGAGTTGCCGGCAGTAATTTTCGCGTTGAAGATATGGCGACACTATGTGTATGGTGCAAAGGTGGAGATCTTCACAGATCATAAAAGCCTGAAGTATCTCTTGGATCAAAAGGACTTGAACATGCGACAATGCAGGTGGGTGGAGATTCTTGGAGACTATGAGGTGGCGATTCAGTATACGCCAGGTAAAGCCAATGTGGTGGCGGATGCCTTGAGTAGAAAATACTCGGGGCAGGGGAATTGGATCGAAGCTCATGATGAGCGGTTGGTACGAGAATGAGAGTCCCTTGGTTTGGAGTGTGTGGTGAGAGGCGAGTCCAGCGTGGCTCGGTTGAATTGGATTGAAATGCAGAATGACTTGTCCGATCGCATTCAGGAAGCGACTCGGTTGGATGTGGATTTTCAACCATTTGTGTTGGAGGCTCAGAAGGGCGAGAGCAGCGCCTGGGAAATGATTGATGGGATTCTGAGGAAGGACGGAAGGGTTTGTATACCGCAGTTCGGCAAACTCCGTGAGGAGTTGATGTATGAGGCTCACTTCACAAAGTACTCCATTCACCCGGGCAGTACAAAGATGTACTTGGATATGAAGAAATCCTTTTGGTGGCCGGGGCTAAAGCGGGACGTAGCTTTGTATGTGAATCGTTGCCAAACTTGCGCCTTGGTGAAGACCGAATGTCAGAAGCCGGGCGGGTTCCTGAAGCCCCTTCCAATCCCTGAGTGGAAATTTGATGACATCTCCATGAACTTTGTACATGGTTTGCCTAGATTGCAATAGGGTAATGATGCTATTTGGGTGATCGTGGATCGCTTAACCAAAGTGGCCCACTTCATCCCAAATCAGAAGGAGGACAGCGTGGAGAAGCTGGTGGAGTTGTATGTTCGCAACATTGTGCGACTGCATGGGATTCCTCAGAGCATAGTCATCGATCGAGATGGACGGTTTACGTCTAAGGACTCGAGATTGGTTCAGAAGAGTTTGGGCACGAAGCTAAAGTTCAGCACGACGTTCCATCCTCAAACTGACGGGCAAACCGAAAGAACGAACCGTACTATGGAGGATATGCTGAGAATGTGCATTCTTGACTTCAACAAGAAGTGGGAGGATTACCTCTTCATGGTGGAATTCGCGTACAATAACAGTTATCAAGCAAGTATAAAAATGGTGCCATACGAAGCTTTGTATTGGAGATGGTGTCGAACACCGATGTCTTGGACAGATGCGGGAGACACCAAAATTTTGGGAAAGGAGGTGGTAGTTGACGCTTATGAGATGGTACGAACCATTCAAGAGCGTATGAAGGTGGCGCAAGACCGGCAAGCAAAATACTTTAATGCTCGTCACAGGAAGTTGGAGTTTGCGGTAGGTGATTGGGTCTATTTGAAGATCAAGCCGTTCAAAGGTGTCTCACGGATTCTCCGACTCAGGAAGTTGAGTCCAAGGTTTTTGGGGCCTTTTGAAGTTGTTGAACGGGTGGGAGAAGCAGCCTATCGGTTGGCGTTGTCCGCGGAGTTGAGTGGATTGCACGACGTCTTCCATGTCTCCGTCTTGAGGAAGGCCTTGGTGGAGGCTAGTGTGGTGATCGAGCCAGCATCGGTACCGATAGAGGAAGATTTGAGGACGCGAGTCCGTCCAATTGCTATAGAGGATTCAGAGACTCGACAGTTGCGGATAAAGAGGTTAAACTCGTGAAAGTTCGCTGGGACAACTGCGGTCGTGAGGAGTGCTCTTTGGAGCAAGAACAAGCCATGTTAGAGGAGTATCCAGAGCTTTTCAAATCAGGTATCATTTAAGTTTTGTTCCCTTTTTGTTTTGTAATTTCGGGACGAAATTCTTTTAAGGGGGAGAGAGTTGTAACACCACAAATTTTTGAAGAGGGAAATTTTGGTTTCTGGCAGGGGGCACACGGCCTGGGACACGGGCGTGTCCCAGGGCATGTCAGGCTGGAGTCAACGACTTGGCCGCATAGTCGACATTTTGCGGTCGGCGAAGTGTCGAGACGGGGCACACGGCCTGAGACACGGGCGTGTCTCAGGGCGTGTCGAGCCCGTGTCGACAGCCAGCCCGGGGTGTCAACATTTTCGCTTGAGAATGTGTCGAGACGGGGCACACGACGTGAGAAACAGGCGTGTCTCAGGGCGTGTCGAGCCCGTGTTGACAACCGGCCCGGGTGTCGACATTTTTGCTCGACGGTGTGTCGACACAAGGCACACGGCCTAGGACACGGGCGTGTCCAAGGCCGTGTCAGGCAGTCGACGAACTTCGCTCGACGAGGTGTCGAGACAGTGAACACGGCCTAGAGCCCAGGCGTGTTGAGTTGGACACGAGTAAGGACACGAGTAAGGACACGGGTATGTCCAGTACCCATGTGAGTCTCGGGTTGTTTTCGGGGCTGTGTCGATGGAGGCACATGGCTGACCACACATCCATGTCAGTTGGAACACGAGAGTGTCGGGTTGAACACGGGCGTATCGGATGCCCGTGTGTCAGTTCAGGTGCGTCGATTGGGACGACGAATGGGGGACACGGCCCTGGACACGGGCGTGTCGCAGGCCGTGTTCGGCCTAGGTGTTTTATTTTTCAGGCGGATCGTGGCCATTCTTTCCCTTATTTTGGGATCTGACGGTCCAGGACTGCTCTTGAGGAGTTAAGTCCGAGAATATTATTGGAAACCCTCATTCTTCTCCAAGCTTTCTCTTACTAAAATTCTAGAGAGAAGGGAGAGCAAGGAAGAAGGTGAAGTAGAGATCCGGTTGTTAGAGAGGCTTCGGTGCTCCAAATCGCGAGCCGAGTCCAGATCCGTGGAGGCTAGACCGTTGCGAATGTTTTCATCCGACTATTTTTGCCATGGCTAGGAAGAGGAGTCGGAAGGTAACGACACTTCTCCTCTTGGTTTTAGGATGCATGTTTTAGCATCTTTTCTTTTCTAGTTTTTGGGCACCAACCACTCAAATGAGAGGGGTTTGGGTCGCCAAGGTTCAAGAGGAACCTCCGGGTCGATTGAGTCCGTCCCCGGCATGTTTTGCATTAGAGATCCGCTCCGTTAGTGGATTAGGCATGGTGTGTGAAGCCGTAGTCGCGACCGTTAGTCCGACTCGGTGATGTTGCATACGAGCTTTAAGGATTCGTAGAGATCCGTTGCGGCAAGATACCATTTGTGATGTGGTGAGGTTTTCCCCTTTTTCCCGAGTGAGTACATGTAGTCGGAACCGGACAAGGTTAGCTCCTCAATGGCGGTAGATGGTTTTCTTGGTGGACAAGGTTAGCTCCGCATGGGTGGTAGATGGTTTCCTTGGTGCGCGGGAACGCTGCAGTATAAATGTGGGACTAGGGTGAAATTGTCTTGGATTGTTTGTGCCAAGGCGTGGCTGTGTCTCCGTGGTCCGTTGGCTATCCCGTGACGTACACGTCATGTGTGGAGAGTGTCCCGGCGAGACTAGTCCCCTTTTGTGAGACTGACGAGAATGCCAAGCATGGGGGCAAGCCCGGGCAATGAGGCCATGAGCGGGTGGGGTCCAGCAAGGCTTCTTAGAATCGGTTAGTTGTGTTTGTTGGAATCCTGACATGACACGTCAGAGCTTGCAGGCAAGCCCGGGTCTAAGACCTTGAGCGGGTGGGGCCTTGGCAAGAGTTCCATGTGGCGGCTTGTGTGCCGTTGGAGGGAATTGTGTGTCCCTTTTTGTTTGCGGCTTTATGCCAATGGGGAAACGATGAGTACCCAAACTGTTGTGATGTTGTGCTAGATGCATACGCTTTGGGGTGCCTTGGGCGAAGCCCGGGTTGTTGCATACATGTTGCATAAGTAGGCCACATATTATTATATGCTCAACTAGTAGAGATCGTGTATGTTGTTTGAGACATCCAAGCCTGTTCTTAATGCATTTCTTGTTTATATTTATATGTTGCATACAAAGTGCTGACTTGTAGGTTGGAGGGTTCCCCGGGGTCCGTTAGGGGCGGTCGGGAGGAGATGTGTTGGTTACATAGTTTGAGGTCAGCCTTTGCTGACACACGTTACTAATAATTTTTACAGGGCAAGGATCGAAAGCAGGAGCTAGCTCGCCGGCCAGAAAGGCCTAAGCCTCATGAAGTGTTTCCCCTCTTTTGTAACTCTTCTTATATGATATTGCATGTTTGAGACTCATGTTGTCCGGCTTGCATGCCGAGGTAGACTAGGAGTGCTTGTGCACTTTCATGATTGTTGTATTATGCGAGTTTGGACTCTCTTATGTTGTAATGCCATAAGACCATATTTTATTACTCTTGTAGTGGTGGATAACTTCTAGTTTTGCTTGTGTTTCCACTGTGTTGTGCAAAGAGTTTTGAGTGTGGGTAGTTATATCATCTTATAATACTAAAGCTGTGGCGTCCGTATGTTGTGGGGCCCCGGTCGGACCCATATTATACGGTCATTACAGGGGAGATGTTACAGTTTGGGCCGTAAGAGCCTACACCTGTGGCGTAGTATATTCGCACTTTTATTGTTTAACTGGGCCAATGAATTGTAGGGAAGGAGCACCGCAGTACCGAGTAAGGGACGATGTCGTTATAATTTGGTCGGCTTTGGCTGACCGTTGCTTTGTTTGCCACTGTGCGGTGGAATGTTGCTTGTAGGTGCTGCGGAGCCGAGTACTAAATAGCGGGTTGAAGCCCAAGTTGCTGAGCTGACCCTTGAAGGCCAAAGCGAATAGTTGTATTTTATTTCTATCATGTGTGGTCGGCCTGCGAGGCGATGTATGGAAAACACTACTTTGTTAAGTGAATCTCTTGTAAGGCCATAATGCCGAATACTTTCTTTGTATTGGTTATTTCATTCCTGTGGTAGTTGTGGACATTCATGTTAGTTGATATATCGATTATGTGTTCTTTATAACTGTTTAAAAGCTTCCGCTAGAATGCTCTATGTAGGACGAGTAGTTATTGTTGTATGGTTTTGGTATTCTTATGTTACCCTTCCGACTGTCCGTGGTATATGGCGTCGGGTTTCAGCTGGACCTTCTGTTATATGTCATACGACGGATGAGGGTGTTACAGGGCGACCATGGCACGAACGAACATTTGTATTATAAGGGACACTTGATGGTGGTGAAAGAGACACCATTGAAGCAACAATTACTCCATGAGTTTCACGACACCCCAGCGGAGGGCATTCCGAAATTTTACAGACATACCGACGAATCAAGCAGAATGTATATTGGAAAGGGCTAAAAGAGGATGTGGTACAGTATGTGAAGAATTGTATAGTGTCAAAAGCAAAAGTATGACACATCTACGCCAGCAGGGTTACTGGTTCCCAAACTTTTGAAAACGGAATTGGATCGACCAATCGGACCGCCGACCGGACAACCTGCCAATCTGGTCCAGCTGTACGAGTCGCTTAAGTATTGGGCCTCCCAAAAATCAGGGAACCGGGCGGATTGACATGGAAATCGGGAACCGTGGTCGGTTCCCCGTAAACGGGCGGGTCACATATGTGGTTCTCAAAGCTTAAAATTTTTAAAATTGTTGTTGCTGCAACGATTCGAACCCACAACCTGCAACGGAATACAAGAAACCTAACCACTAGACCTCCTCGATTGGTTGGTTCTCATTGAATTATATTATATTATATATATATATATAAATATAAATAATATTCAAATTAATTAATTAACATATAATATTATTATTCTTATTTATTAAAGTAATAAATTTAGTCTTCTTAACTTAACATATAATATTATTATTCTTATTTATCAAAGTAACAAATTTAGTTTCTTAACTTATATATAATGGATATACCAATATTATTTGTAATCATTGTTGTAGATGTCGCCCGACATGTCCGCCAACATAAAGGTTTTGGAGGTAAAATGTCATGACATTGATATTTTAAGCAAAATATTATTTTTGAAAATATCACCTGATATATTCGTTTAACCCGATATATCGGGCGATATTTCGCAACCGATATATCGCCGAGAGCATTAAAAATGTTTTTTTTCATTTTTTGAAAAGACCAAACACCGGTTAAGGTGTTGTCGTGTGACCTTGAGGTAACGGGTTCGAGTTATGGAAGCAGCCTCTTGCAAAAATACAAGGTAAGGCTTGCCTACATTTTAACCTTGTGGTGGGATCCTTCCACAGACCCTAGATGCACGGGGATGCTTTGTGCATTGGGATTCCTTTCGTACATCTCTCTAAGTTTAGTGTCGACTGTTTTCTCATCTTGCTCTCATTTGGTGATCTTTATCTCATTTATTGCAGCTGATAACTTTTTTTTTGTAATTTATAAACATACACTATGTGTATATAACTTTATTGTCAAATTTATAAACATATATTATGTATATATATGAATAAATTTATTTAAATATTAAAATCTGATATTATTGAAATGCGCGAGGATGTAAACGCAAAACTTGAATCTTGGCCAGATACTTTAGAAAAGAAAGGGTTTTAGGTTGAGCAAGGCAAAGACAGGGGTATATGGAGCTTAAATTTAGCAGCATAAGAGAGGTGGATGACTTTGTTATTAAGTTGGGTGATCAAGATATTTCCCGTAGTGAGTGTTTTAAATATCTTGGATCGATGGTTCAAAAATACGGAGGTATTGATAAAGATGTGACACATAGAATCCAAGCGGGGTGGTTGAAGTGAAGAGGTGCGTCAGGGATCTTAGGTGACCGTAAAGTACCACTAAAACTTAAGGGCAAGTTTTAACGTACTGCAATTAGACCCGCGATGCTCTATGGTTCTGAGTGTTGGGCAGTGAAGTGTGTACAGAAGCAAAATATGAGAGTTGCAGAGATGAGAATGCTTAGGTAAATGTGTGGACACACAAGATTAGATAAAATTAGGTATGAATGTATCAGGGATAAGACACGAGTAGTGAAGATGCGAGAAGCTCATCTAATATGGTTTGGACACGTACAAAGAAGACCATTAGAGGCAACTGTAAAGCGTTGTGAGAGTCTAGTCACTAGGCATGTGAAACAAGGGAGGGGTAGACCAATAAAGACATGGAATGAACTATAAGGAAAGACATGATGCACTTAGGCATTAGTGAGATTGTGACAAAAGATAGGGCACAATGGTGACAAGGCATCCATATAGCCGACCTCACTATAGTGGGATAAAGGCTTGATTGTTGTTATTGTATTAAAATCCGATATTGTAAAATATCTCTGATATATCCCCCGCAATCCGACATACAATATTTCAAACTTATACCAACATAAACCCGACATCTGCAATCTTGTTTGCAATTAACATATACTATTTTATTTGTAATTAACATAATCATATTTTAACTTTAAATTATTTTCTATTCGAAATATTATTATGTCATTTTTAAGTAATGTACTTATATATATTTATACTATTTTAAAAAGATATAGTAAGGTCTGCAAATAGCATGAGTTCAAAAATAGCATAATTACATGGACCGTCGGATTTGACTATCTTATTTCTAAGCCGCTGGATCCTGGGCTGCAAATAGCCAGAGAGGTCTGCATATAAAAAAAATAAAAAAAACATACTGTTTCTCTCTCCTATACCCCGATACCGAATCCGCTCCCCCCCATTTCCATGGTCTCCGCCTCCGCCGGCGGCGGAGCCGCCGGCGGCCTGACCGGCGACCCCCAGCAGGTTCGCCGGGAGCAGGCGAACCTGCCGGCGGTGGTCCGGCGCCGTTCCGGCGGGGCCACCGCCGGCGGTGGCCCTAACCGTGACGCCCAGATCTGGGCCTCACGGTCAGGGCCACCGCCGGCGGGGCCACCGCCGGCGGTGGCCCTAACCGTGACGCCCAGATCTGGGCCTCACGGTCAGGGCCACCGCCGGCGGTGGCCCCGCCGGAGCGCCACCGGACCACCTCCGGCAGGTTCGCCTGCTCCCGGCGAACCTGCTGGGGGTCGCCGGTCAGGCCGTCGGCGGCTCCGCCGCCGACGGAGGCGGAGACCGTGGAAATGGGGGGAGCGGATTTTTTTTTATTTATAAAAATAAAATATTAATATATAAAATATATTAAAATTATAAAAATATATAAAATATATTATTAATATATAAAATATATTTTATATTAATATATAAAATATTTTTAAAATGTAAATTATAATTAATATAAAAATTTAAATTATAAAAAAATTCTCACGTCGTCACAGGGGGCGGGCGGAGCCCGCCGGGGGGCGGGGTGCGGGCGGAGCCCGCTGGTGGGGTGCGGGCGGAGCCTGTCGGGGGTGGTGCGGTGGGCGTAGCCCGCCGTCGGCGGCCAGGTACTGTGGCGCGTAGCTATCGGGCCGGAGGCCCATGCCTGCGACTCGTATATATATATAGTTATAGTTATATACTTATTTGTATAATAATATAGATAAATATATATTATATAATGCACACTTTTATCACTTCTGTGTGCGTTGACATAATTAAAAGTTTAAAATTAATTTTCATAACATATTTGATAACTTATTATATATGTGATAAAACACTAATATTGAGATTTTGGATGATAGCAAAATATATTACTATTTATTAAAATATTTTATATAATTTTGATTGTGTCTATTCCAGTCATATTTATTAAAATATATAAACTAAGTTAAATTATAATATATAATTTTAATATTTACTATATTATGTAACATCACGGTTCAACCCCAGTCCGACCGGTAAGACCTTGAACCTTTGATCCCACTGGTTCGTTCTCCGATCCGGTTCTCAAAACCTTGCTTGTTCCTTTAAATATTCTGGAACTCATGTGGGGCAACATTGTGAAGGGCTTTATAGATGGGCTACCCAAATCACAGGGAAAGTCGGTCATCTTGGTGGTGGTGGACCGCCTCTCCAAGTATGACCACTTCATTGCGCTATCACACCTTTACACAGTAGAGACTGTGGAAGAAGCCTTTACTAAGGAAGTGGTGAGACTGCATATAAAACCGACTTCCATTATCTCTGAATGTGACTCAGTGTTCCTTAGCAGGTTTTGGAAGGAACTCTTTCGCTTGGCAGGGACGTCCTTACGCACGAGTACAACGAACCACCCACAGACCGACGGGCAGTTAGAGGCTTTGAATCAAAGTGTGAAGACATATTTGAGATGTTTCATTTCAAGTATATCCCACCAATGGAGTAAATGGCTTTTGTGGGTGGAATATTGGTATAATACAACATACCAAACAACGACAAAGATGACACTGTTCAAAAGCATGCATGGGAGAGCGCCAACACTTAGGAGTTATGAGAGAGGATTCATCGTGGTGCCGGAAGTGGAGGCAGCCTTGAGATGGCGAGATGAAATTTTGAAACGGTTGAGGGAGAACCTGCAGAAAGCACAATGTCGCATGAAGGTCCAAGAAGACAACCATCGGCGAGAGCAAAGTCTTGAGATAGGGAATTGGGTGTACTTAAAGTTATAACCATATCGACAGCTGTCAGTGGCGGGAAAGAGGAACCAAAAGCTTGCACCCCGCTACCACAGGCCTTCCAGGATCTTGAGGAACGTGGGGGTTGTGGCTTACACTTCGGAGCTTCCGGCGGATTCCCGTATCCACCCTACCTTTCAAGTGTCGCTGCTCAAAAAGGCCCTACAAGGGAATGCTCCAAACATCAGCCCTTTGTCAGACATGACAGAGTTGGAAGAAGTTCGACCGATACCGGAGAAGATTCTAGAAGCACGGATTAAGAAGGTGCAAGGGAAGCCCGTCGTGTGACTGTTGGTTAACCAGAGGGGCATGAGAGAGAGAGACATGACTTAGGTAAACTACGATGATCTAAAAGAAGCATATCCAGAGTTCCAACTTGAGGGCAAGCAATTTTTCAAAGGCGGTGGGAATGATATCACTCGGGGAACTGGTTTATCATCAGAACGGACCAAAGGCCACCCTCCTAAACAATTTTGGGTGGGGCCCAGCCAGTTCAGGCGGCTAGGTATACGGGGGTTGCGACTACATCCCTTGAAGGTATTGAAAAGAACTCTCTTAGGTATTCCTCTTAGAACTTAGAAACCCTATATGGGGGTTGCGACTGCAACCCTTGGAGGTATCGAAGAGAATTCTCTCAGGTATTCATCTTAGAACTTAGAAACCCTATAATAGTTATAGTTGTTATCACATTACTTGCTTACTCATATGCTCTTATGATTTACTTTACATTCTCGATCGCTTAACTTGCCATACTCTGATTTTTCTGATTTTTCACGATTATCCTATTATACTTTTCATGATTATCATTTACATTATGGTTTTTAATAATCATCCTATATGTATTCCCTCTTTACCAGTTACTTTTTCATATTTATTTGCTTTATATACTATTTGCCGCTTGTTCATGATTATCAATTACATTTACTTCTGCATTTACTCATACTTCTCACATTATTTATGATTATACATTACATTACTTCTGGACTTACTCATACTTATCACATTATTTATGCAATTAAACAAACAACATGAATAATTTCTCATATGATTCAGTAATGATAATTTATCTCTTGTTGCATTCCACTTAACATAAATGAAGTATGCATATTTTACTCTCTGACCGGTTACCACCGCACGGTACGGAATACCGCTGGTGATAGGTTTCTAGATCATGTAATATCACTTTTTTTGCAGTCCAGTCTCTTAGGCGTATCATGTTAATTCTCGTAGCTTATTCATGAGTATCATTTACTGCACTATTCTATAAATAAAACTGATGGAAAATGATAAATTTATTATAAAAAATGGGTGATTGTTGGAACATTGGTTATGCGTCTTTTGTTTTAAGAATAACAAATCATAATATGTATTTGATCTATAACGGCTTGTGTTTATAATGTGCATGGTTTATAGGTACAATGGAGACAAGTACACTAATTGTCTATGTAGAACATGCAGGAAGATTACTCATATAGGAAAATCACGAGCTACCACCGGTGATTGCCGCTATAGCCGACCACAGTAGCACATCTATAGTACCTAGAGCACGCTTGGGACATCTAATGACAGATATGGAAATAAACGTCAACTACCACCCGATTATAGTGATATTGCCCCGCAGTAGCACTCGTTCTACAACGACCAATACTCAACAAACAAATTTGGATTTTGTGGAATTTGGGAGTTGCATATATAATGAGATAAATTACACTATCGCCTGGCGATAGCGATACCGCTCGGGGATATCCTTTTGGCAACTTCATCAATCAGAGGGATAAATAGAGCATGAGGAACTCAAGAAGATTCTAGAAGTGCGGCTTAAGAAGGTGCAGGGGAAGCCCATTGTGTGACTGTTGGTTCACTAGAGGGGCGTGGGAGAGAGAGACAAGACTTGGGTAGACTACAATGATCTTAAAGAAGTATATCTAGAGTTCCAGGTTAAGGACAAGAAATTTTTTGAAGGCGACAGGAATGATATGACTCGGGGAACTGATGTATCATCAAAACGGACCAAAGGCCAAAGAGACTGAACCAACCAGTTCAATCTCACCCTACTCCTAAAAAATTTTGGGTGGGGCCCAACCGGTTCAGGCGACTAGGTGTATGGGGGTTGCGACTGTAACCCTTGGAATTATCGAAGAGAACTCTCTTAGGTATTCCTCTTAGAACTTAGGAACCCTATATGGGGGTTGCGACTGCAACCCTTAAAGGTATCAAAGAGAACTCTCTTAGGTATTCCTCTTAGAACTTAGAAACCCTATAGTAGTTGTTATTACATTACTTGCTTACTCGTATGCTCTTATGATTTTCTTTACATTCTTGATCGTTTAACTTGTCATACTCTGATTTTCTGATCTTTCACGATTATCTTATTATAATTTTCACGATTCTCATTTACATTATGGTTTTTAACAATTATCTTCTATGTATTCCCTCTTTACGAGTTACTTTTTCATATTGATCCGCTTTATATTCTATTTGCTGCTTGTTAATGATTATCCATTACATTACTTATGCGCTTACTCATACTTATCACATTATTTATGCAATTAAACAAAGAACATTAATAATTTCTTGTATGATTCACTAATGATAATTTATCTATTGTTGCATTCCACTTAACATAAATGAAGTGCACATATTTTACTCTCTGACTGGTTACCGTCGCACGGTACCAAATACCACTGGCGATAGGTTTCTAGATCATGTAATATCACTTTTTTGCAGTCCAGTCTCTTGGCTTATCATGCTAAATTTTTACTCGATGTGTATTCATTATTTAACGCTTATCTACTGTATACACTCTATTTTATACTCGATCATGATTATCTGTCTAGATATGATTCTTTATTTAATGTAGTCCCCCTCCCTTTGCTAATAACAAAAAGGGAGAATAAAATGAGATATTTAGGGAGAAAACTATATATTACTTAACGCTAAAGTATTAGATTTCAAGGGAGCACATATTTAAGGGGAGCACATATTTAGGGGAAGTTTGTTGTACTTGCATTCCTTACAATGTTCATTCTCATACCTTATTCATGATTATCATTTACTGTACTATTCTAAAAATAAAACATGTAAAATGATAAATTTCTCGTTCATGAGATTTGTTATTATAAAAAATGGGAGATTGTTAGAACATTAGTTCTGTATCTCTTGTTTTAATAATAACAAATCATAATATGTATTTGATCTATAACGGCTTGTGTTTATAATGTGCATGGTTTATAGGTACAATGGAGACAAGTACACTAATTGTCTATGTAGAACATACCAGAAGACTGCTCGTAAGGAAAAATCACGAGCTACCACTGGTGATTGCCGCTATAGCCAGCCGCGAGAGCGCATCTATAGTACCTAGAGCACGCTCGGGACATCTAATGAGAGATATGGAAAGAAACGTCAACTACCGCCAGACAATAGTGATATTTCCCCGCAGTAGCACTCGTTCTACAACGACCAGTACTCAACGAACAGATTTGGACTTTGCGGAATTCGGGAGTTGCATATATATTGCGATAAATTACACTGCCACCTGGCGATAACGATACTGCTCGACGATATCCTTTTGGCAACTTCGTCAATCAGAGGGATAAATAGAGCATGAGGAACTCAAGAACTCTATTATGAGCGAAGATATTACTTATTACCGCCAGGATATAGCTCTACCCTATCCACTATCTATTGTCTAAAGTGTATGTGCCTCCTTCCAAATGAATAATTAAGGAAGCGGGAAAATGAACTATTTGCACTAACAATCGGCGATAGTGTTACCGCAAGGGATAGCTCACAAAGATCTATTTAAAGAATGTTTCACTCCATTTCTCATAGGCGGTCATGACTATTTCGAAGAGGCTCTTCGTCTTATAACTCCAGACAAGATCCAGCACTCTCATACATCAATCAAAAGAGATTTCAAAGGCATTTGAGGATTAAAGCATATACATAACAAAGATTGTGCACACGAACAACGAAGATATTTATCGCTCCTTCGACATCACGTTTAGAAATCATCTTTAGGAGTTTTCATTCTGAATACTATTCTTCGTTGCACTAACAATCGACGATAGTGTTACCGCAGGGGATAGCTCACAAAGATCTATTTAAAGAATGTTTCACTCCATTTCTCATAGGCGGTCACGACTATTTCGAAGAGGCTCTTCGTCTTATAACTCCAGACAAGATCCAGCACTCTCATACATCAATCAAAAGAGATTTCAAAGGCATTTGAGGATTAAAGCATATACACAACAAAGATTGTGCACACGAACAACGAAGATATTTATCGCTCCTTCGACATCACGTTTAGAAATCATATTTAGGAGTTTTCATTCTGAATACTATTCTTCGATCTTTTGCATTCTCTTCTTCGATTTTTTGGAACCTTTATTGTTTGAGTTGGAAATTCGTATTTGTTGGCGACAAGGTCTAGGTGAGGACTTAGGGCTGAAAAATTTGCCTTTGTTTGCGACTAGGCCTAGGTGAGGGTTTAAGGTTGAAAACTCGCATCTTGGGTGGCGAGTAGACTAAGGGGTAGGTCTAGGGGATTTGAGGCCAATACTTAGAAGGAGGAGCTAAGGCCAACGATTCTAGGAGAGAGTCAGTATAGAAAATAAACTTCAGCATTATGGAGAGTCATATTTTGTAAACTTCATGAAAATTAATATAATGAAGATGGTTGCCCTAATTTCAAGGACTTGGATGCGCCGACACTCCCTAACGACCCCTGTGGACCTCTACCTTGAGGACAAGGTCGCTTTTTTGGCAGGGCGTGTTTATATGATGTAGCAACACACATATCTCTCTTTTTGGGCAGAGCGAGAGAGAGGGGATACAAAGTACGAACATGCCCTTAGTGCTCAATAGAATGCTAAAGATATGTGTGTTGCTATGTTGTATCATCACGCCCTGCCCAAAAAATGACCTTGTCCTCAAGGTTGAGGTCCACAAGGGTCGTTAGGGAGTGTCGACGCATCCAAGTCCTTGAAATTAGGGCAGCCATCTTCATTATATTAATTTTCATGAAGTTTACAAAATATGACTCTCCATAACGCTGAAGTTTATTTTCTATATCGACTCTCTCCTAGAATCGTAGGCTCGCGCATGCGCTCGCGCCCCCGCCCCCGCCCCAGGCCCCTCCTTCGGCCCGCCCCCTCCCCCCCCCCGCCCCCTCCCCCTCCCTCCCTCTCCCTCCCTCTCTCTCAAAATCGTGACATCATATATAAGTGGGAGTGCCTCTCAAAATCTGTCTTTTGAGATCTTGTTTAGGTTAGGCTCTTCAAGGTGAGAGAGGCTCTTAGATGGAACAAGCCCTCGGAAGTTCGGTTCGAGCTTGTCTCATCAATTATATCCTTTTTTATTAAAGCACAGAATATCAGTTCTTGATAGCGTGAATCTATCAAATCATGACATCATATATTGGGGACAAGGCAACATTGTTGAGTTAAAGACATCATGTAGGGTTTGGGCATCGATCCACCGCCACTTGTAGACTCGTGCTATATAAAATCTAGTTCAAAGGGATCTAACATTTGACATGAATCTTCCTGCAATTTTTGACAAAAGAACTGTAGAAATGAGCATCTCTAGATCATCAGGTATTCGTTAACATGAACAAGGGAGAAAAGCGTGCACCGATGTCCCCTTCCCTCATTCCGACATTGTGAAGACCTTGCTAAAGAGTTCAAAATGGAACACCCAAGCAATATTTGTACTACAAAAGAAGTTGTCCTATTTGATATTGATGACCTACAAGAGGATGAAAATTGGCTGCAAGAGGGAAATTTGGCTCCAGATTCTTTACCTATATATGTTACTAAATATCAAAATCTGGGAGATATTTCTTCCCAAGTGGAATTTTTTAGTTTGCACGCCCTCCATCCAAACCTGAAGATAACTAGGATTGAAATCCTATTCTTTGGTATGTTGATCAGATGAAAACCATCTTAAAAATTTTTTAGAGTTCCTATCTTCTTTCCTAGTGAATTTGGCCTAAGACTCGAAGAATTGAATCCTCGTCCACACATCTTAATATTCAAGTTTCAATGATGTGGGTAATCCTATAATTAAAAAAAGGTGAATAAAATAAAGGAGAAAGCCGATGAGTCGGAAACCTTATAGTGCCCATCACCTGCACACCTAAACAAGAACTTGTGCCTAAAAAAGAATCTAGTATCAAAATGACAGAATGGAGCTATAGGCATATTTTGTTATCTACTGATTGAGTCAAAATCGCCGAATGAGATGACGTCAAAAGAGACCCTTGCACACAACTAACTCAAGCGTGAGTTATTCTCACAAGCGATTGATCCGAGGACAAAGCCTACAATGTTATAACATGTAGTCACTATGAGAGCTTGGGGTAGGGGCATACCCCTTTCCCATAATAAATCGGAAATGGACGCAGAATTCGCCACATAATTTGCCACAGAATTGGCTCTTCGATCAACTAGAGAGATAATAATCCTTTGGCAGTCCTTCATTGAGTGCGCCAAAGAACTTTCGACGTCGCCATCCCAAGTTCCTGAGAGAACGCAGTTTAAAGTGTTGCAAGCAAATGCAGAGTCACCTTCCAAAATCAAGATGGATTTTCTTCCGTGAACACAAAAAATCGTGGATTCAACACGTCATGGATTTAACAAATTTCATGTGTATTCAACAAATCTGATGACCTCCACTAGTTATCATTCAATTACCACATGCATCACGAGACGTGTGCTTTGCACACTTTTTGTAATGTAACCTTCTGGAGAGTCCGAATGCCCGACGTAATTAATCAAACCAAAACATATAATGAAATTTTCACAACTGCCCATGTTTTTTTTTCCTTTCAAAATTTTTCATAATAAAAATCTTCTTGTCAAAATTCAATTTTGATTGTATGAGTTTGGCGCAATCTCGAGCAAAGGCAGCCTACTATACCGAGCAGTACATTGCCAGACCTAGACAATTAATTTGTATCGCTTGTGGGAAAAATCTAACCATCAGAAGATCATCTTCAATGACCTAATGCAACAATAGATTGGTGAAATCCGCCACCAACATTCAATCAGTATTAATAATTTGTATCGCTTGTTGTTCGTTCTATTTATAGCTGTTGTACTAGCGAAATCATGTCTCGCTACGTATACCTCGCCTTGTAAAGAAGTGTAATGAATAAAAGATCTGCTTGTGCTTCCATTGGTTGTTGGTGTTAAGTGTTGCTCCTTGAGTTTTCCGCTAGATCAAAATGTGAACTGGGTAGTGCCGAGAATATTAATTTGGCTTTGGGCTATCTTGCTGACCACTTTGAGAAATTTTCAACAGAACATTAATAATTTCTTGTATGATTCACTAATGATAGTTTATCTATTGTTGCATTCCACTTAACATAAATGAAGTGTGCATATTTTACTCTCTGACTGGTTACCATCGCACGGTACCAAATACCACTGGCGATAGGTTTCTAGATCATATAATATCACTTTTTTGCAGTCCAGTCTCTTGGCTTATCATGCTAAATTTTTACTCGATGTGTATTCATTATTTAATGCTTATCTACTGTATACACTCTATTTTATACTCGATCATGATTATCTGTCTAGATATGATTCTTTATTTAATGTAGTCCCCCTCCCTTTGCTAATAACAAAAAGGGAAAATAAAATGAGATATTTAGGGAGAAAACTATATATTACTCAACGCTAAAGTATTAGATTTCAAGGGAGCACATATTTAAGGGGAGCACATATTTAGGGGAAGTTTGTTGTACTTGCATTTCTTACAATGTTCATTCTCATACCTTATTCATGATTATCATTTACTGTACTATTCTAAAAATAAAACATGTAAAATGATAAATTTCTAGTTCATGAGATTTGTTATTATAAAAAATGGGAGATTGTTAGAACATTGGTTCTGTATCTCTTGTTTTAATAATAACAAATCATAATATGTATTTGATCTATAACGGCCCGCGTTTATAATGTGCATGGTTTATAGGTACAATGGAGACAAGTACACTAATTGTCTATGTAGAACATACCGGAAGACTGCTCGTAAGGAAAAATCACGAGCTACCACTGGTGATTGCCGCTATAGCCAGTCGCGAGAGCGCATCAATAGTACCTAGAGCACGCTCGGGACATCTAATGAGAGATATGGAAAGAAACGTCAACTACCGCCAGACAATAGTGAAATTTCCCCGCAGTAGCACTCGTTCTACAACGACCAGTACTCAACGAACAAGTTTGGGCTTTGCGGAATTCGGGAGTTGCATATATATTGAGATAAATTAAACTGCCACCTGGCGATAACGATACTGCTCGGCGATATCCTTTTGGCAACTTCGTCAATCAGAGGGATAAATAGAGCATGAGGAACTCAAGAACTCTATTATGAGCGAAGATATTACTTGTTACCGCCAGGATATAGCTCTACCCTATCCACTATCTATTGTCTAAAGTGTATGTGCCTCCTTCCAAATGAAGAATTAAGGAAGCGGGAAAATGAACTATTTGCACTAACAATCGGCGATAGTGTTACCGCAGGGGATAGCTCACAAAGATCTATTTAAAGAATGTTTCACTCCATTTCTCATAGGCAGTCATGACTATTTCGAAGAGGTTCTTCGTCTTATAACTCCAGACAAGATCCAACACTCTCATACATCAATCAAAAGAGATTTCAAAGGCATTTGAGGATTAAAGCATATACACAACAAAGATTGTGCACACAAACAACGAAGATATTTATCGCTCCTTCGACATCACGTTTATAAATCATCTTTAGGAGTTTTCATTCTGAATACTATTCTTCGTTGCACTAACAATCGGCGATAGTGTTACCGCAGGGGATAGCTCACAAAGATCTATTTAAAGAATGTTTCACTCCATTTCTCATAGGCGGTCACGACTATTTCGAAGAGGCTCTTCGTCTTATAACTCCTGACAAGATCCAACACTCTCATACATCAATCAAAAGAGATTTCAAAGGCATTTGACGATTAAAGCATATACACAACAAAGATTGTGCACACGAACAACGAAGATATTTATCGCTCCTTCGACATCACGTTTAGAAATCATCTTTAGGAGTTTTCATTCTGAATACTATTCTTCGATCTTTTGCATTCTCTTCTTTGATTTTTTGGAACCTTTATTGTTTGAGTTGGAAATTCGTCTTTATTGGCGACAAGGTCTAGGTGAGGACTTAGGGCTGAAAAATTTGCCTTTGCTTGCGACTAGGCCTAGGTGAGGGTTTAAGGTTGAAAACTCGCATCTTGGGTGGCGAGTAGACTAAGGGGTAGGTCTAGGGGATTTGAGGCCAATACTTAGAAGGAGGAGCTAAGGCCAACGATTCTAGGAGAGAGTCAGTATAGAAAATAAACTTCAGCGTTATGGAGAGTCATATTTTGTAAACTTCATGAAAATTAATATAATGAAGATGGCTGCCCTAATTTCAAGGACTTGGATGCGCCGACACTCCCTAACGACCCCTGTGGACCTCAACCTTGCGGACAAGGTCGCTTTTTGGGCAGGGCGCGTTGATACGATGTAGCAACACACATATCTCGCTTTTTGGGCAGAGCGAGAGGGAGAGTGAGGGGATACAAAGTACGAACATGCCCTTAGTGCTCAATAGAATGTTAAAGATATGTGTTTTGCTACGTCGTATCATCACGCCCTGCTCAAAAAACGACCTTGTCCTCAAGGTTGAGGTCCACAGTGGTCGTTAGGGAGTGTCGGCGCATCCAAGTCCTTGAAATTAGGGCAGCCATCTTCATTATATTAATTTTCATGAAGTTTACAAAATATGACTCTCCATAACGCTGAAGTTTATTTTCTATATCGACTCTCTCCTAGAATCGTTGGCTCGCGCGCGCGCGCACGCACCCGCGCCCGCTCTCGCGCCCCGGCCCCGCCCTCAGTTTTGGTTATTTGCAGTTAACTACCATTTTGGGCTTTTTCACAAGCCAACTTTATTTAGAGGTTTATGTATAAATGTCATTTTTCCTTTTTTTATTTAAACAATTCTTAATTTGGTCCCACATATATCTACAACTTGATATGTATGAAAAGTTTTCCCAATGGATTTTCTTCCCTGAACACGAAAAATCGTGGATTCAACACGTCATGGATTTAACAAATTTCATGTGTATTCAACAAATCTGATGACCTCCACTAGTTATCATTCAATTACCACATGCATCACGAGATGCGTGCTTTGCACACTTTCTGTAATGTAACCTTCTGGAGAGTCCGAATGGCCGACGTAATTAATCAAACCAACATATAATGAAATTTTCACAACTGCATGCCCATGATTTTTTTTTCCTTTCAAAATTTTTCATAATAAAATTCTCTTGTCAAAATTCAATTTTGATCGTGTGAGTTTGGCGCAATCTCGAGCAAAGGCAGCCTACTATACCGAGCAGTACATTGCCAGACCTAGACAATTAATTTGTATCGCTTGTGGGAAAAATCTAACCATCAGAAGATCATCTTCAATGACCTAATGCAACAATAGATTGGTGAAATCCGCCTCCAACATTCAATCAGTATTTACCTCAGGCTAGTAACACCCTTCAAACAGTAACACAAACTTCTTTTGCAGTCTGTCATAAAATTAACCATGATAAAATCTACCGTAACATTACTAGAGAATGTCAGTAAAAATGGCATGTAGTCCGTGACAGAGCAAGTGATCAAGTTACTTCACATCTTTAGTGGGATTCAAGCCCTTCTTCCACTACACAAATCAAACAGCATTCACAATGAATCAAGTCATTTGATAAGAGGAAACTGTACGTGTTATGGGCACACTCTGAGGGATGGCCAGCGGTGGTAATGACGGTGGTAGAGACTAGAGCTACTGCGGAGTTTTGGTTGCGGCTACCTAAACGAATCTTGCTCGTTAGAGGAGAGAGCTTCCAAGAATCTCACAACAAGGGACAAAAAAATTAGACTTCTTTCTTTCTTACCTCATACAAACATACTTACCCCTTTAAATAAGCTTACAACATACTAAGGCTTCATTTGGTTTTGCGGTGACGGTTGTAAAAGGTGCTGTTCTAAATGCAGGTTTGTAAAAGGAGCTGTTGGAAACTGGATGCTGGAAATGGAGTTCTGTTTGGCTAGTCTGCGTTTGCAGAGCTGTTCAAAACTGAGAACTGTTTGACAATACTGTGTTTGGAAATGGAGATCCGCGGATGAAATTTTTTTCTTCTAATTATTATATATATATTAAACCATTAAAAATTATTATATATATATATATTAAACCATTAAAAATAATTAAATGAAAACAAACAAATTTTTTTTTATTAACCGTCGGCGATGATCGTTACCGTAAGACACCGTTTAAACATATATAGATATTCCACATTACATGTAAATTTTTTAAAAATATGAAAAATGCGTTCAAGCTCGGTGCAGTTGCTCGGCAATTGAGTCACACAATGCCACCATCTCATCCACCCCTACCCGAATCCCTATAACATGGTCTCCACCTGAGTTTTCATTAATCTGTCCTGCCAAACATGAGAAACAGGAGGATCACGGGAGGGTTTCGTCCCGCGGTCAATTTGAGCAGGGAGAAAATCGCGGCTGATGGAAATGGAGCGCGGGAAAGCAAACGTAAAAACACCGAGCGTTGCGTTTTATAAAAACGAAATTGAGGAATAAGCTTAAACAAATGGACCCTAAAGACAAACGACAATAATATCACCTACTAAAGATACCAGAATTAATTAGGCCCAGTTCGAGGCTCATACACAATAATGATATCTACTAAATAAAGATAACCATAAATACCTAGATAAATCGGCATGCAGCCCATAAAATCATAATTGGGCACGCAGCCCACAACATCTCTCTCGGGCTTCAAATCGAGCTTGTCCTCAAGCTCAAACGAGATTTGCATTGCTTGATTGTCTGGCTTTTGATTTCACGCTAGAACAATTCCCGGTATCTCGCTATAATGGTGGCATTGGTGAGTGGTGCCAGCAACATCGAAAAAATGGGAGACTGAAGAAATGGGGCTGGCAGTCCGACGGAGCGGCGTAGAGTAGCAGCGGTAGCCGGTAAGAAGGTCGGTGGAACAACGTCTTGCAGCGGGAACGAATTTGGAGGCAGTGAGGCGGCAAGAGGACCGGAAGAGCAGGGGTCAGAGGAGCAAAGGCCGACAAGAGAGGTGACGATATGGTCGGAGGCGAAACCTGCAAGGTGAAGCCTATATGAGGTGGTTGCTAAAGGACAACCATTGTGGACAGTGGTGGCGCTGTTGCGGCTGGCATCGTGAGCGGTGGAAGGAAGATCACGGAGACTGGCGGAAGCGGCAGCGACACGGGCTGCGACAAAAAGGAGGTCGAATTATGAATTTGGTGAAAGAGAGCGTCGGCGTCCCCAAGGCGTGTGTCCATGGAGGCTATGAAATCTCGTAGCATCGAACAGAAAACGACCTCATCCTGGGCACCAAGCATGATGTGCAGCATACTTAAATGATTACAGACTCAAATAGGAAGTAAATATTCCCAGAGATCCTCCCCGTGTGAGTTAGGGGTTCGATATGGCACGGGCCGATGCAGAAAGACTGACTCCTTGATAAAGAATAAAGGGTGCGGGCAGCTCGAGGAAGCAGTGGCGATCCCGTAGATGTAACATTGATGCTGGAGACGCGAGGATCTGACGTTGAAGAAGTCTAAGTGTCGTATCGATGTTGGAACGTAGAGCGACGGGCAGTGGAGTTGAGCGAGGGCATCGACGATGGCGACGAAGGAGATGGCTGGCATTACGGTGCAGAAGAAGGCAGGGTAGCTTTGACTCGATGAAGCAAGTTCTGTCATAGGACGGGAAGGACGATGGATCTGCGTCACTATTCCGCGGCTAGGCCTGCTATTGACGCAAGCAGACTGAAGAGGGAAGATGATGCAGATGAGAACGTCGGCAGAGGGGGCTAAAATGGCTGCGAGGAAGTTGAATCATGGATTGGCTCGATCCAGAGAATGAAAACAGAGGTGTCGAGGAAGCGCTGGTTTCGTCGGAGGATGGTATCTCCGATACCCAGTTATTATGAGCCTACTCTGAGGGATATTCAGAGAATGACTAGAGGTGGTGATGAGGGTGGTGGAGATACTGCGGATCCTTGACCGTGGCTGCCTAAGCGGGACTTGTTCGTTTGAGGAGAGAGCTTCTAAGAATCTCACAACAAGAGACAAGGAATTAGACTTCTTTTATTCATATCTCAAACAAACATATTTATGCCTTTATATAGGCTTACAACATACTAAAAGACAAACTACACTAATAACACCAACTAAAGATACTACAATGATAACATCTACTAAATAAAGATAACCATAAATAACTAGATAAATGGGTACGCAGCCCATAACATCATAACTAGGCACGCAACCCATAACAGTACGCTTGGAGGGCAGTATATGTTGTCTCATTTACGCCTAAACTACAACTACACCAAACATGTCTTGGACTTTGTTTGTGTTGACCAAGTCAATATTTGTATTTTAATATTTTATGTATGAATAATTAATTAATAGGAGAGGGAGTGTGTATTAAATAGGAGAGAGAAAGTGATTGATTTTATTTGCCTATAAATATGCATGTATGTAGTTCATTTGAGATTGATGAGATAGTGAAATTCCTCCCCATTTTCGGAATTCTTGTTTGAGAGAGGATAGAGAGAGAGAAGCGATGCAACGCTGGTGTTTTTGTCCGGGCGGTTTGCCAATCTAGCCGGGCGGTTTAGTGATCCCGCCGCGAGAGGGGAGCTCGCGTTTTGCGTACTCGCGGGTTGGAGATCTCGCCGCGAGTGGAGGACGCGGGTTGTGTGCTCGCGAGTTGCGGTCTAGCCGCAAGCCCGGGCGGTCTCGCCAGTTGGTCTCGCCGTGCCCGCTCACCTCGGTGGAGCTCGCCGTGTGAAGAGTGGGCTACTCGCAGGGGGCAAACCGCACGGGTAGGAGGTTTAGTGTGTGTGGTCTCCGCGGCTACTGTTGTGGTGTGGTTTTTGAAGTGGTGTTGGGTTGTTAGTTGAGGTTGTGCGGGAACCCATACACGTTTCCAACAAGTGGTATCAGAGCCATTTTTGCGACACCTGGAAGTTGTGTAAATCGCTCGAAAGATTCAGTAACTAGAGAAGATGGAGATGGGAGGTGCCATGTCGGGGCAAGTCCCCAAGTTGACAAAAACCAACTATGGGAACTTGAGTATTCAGATGCGAGTGCTTCTCGCCTCAAAAGAGTTGTGGGAGGTAGTAGTGGACGACGTTGAGGAGCTTCCTGCAGAAGCAGAGGCGGCATTGACGAACGCTCAGAGGAAGGCGTTGAGGGAGTCCAAGAAGAGGGATAAGAAGTCTCTCTTCTTACTATACCAAGGCGTGGATGAGGCGACCTTAGAGAAGATCTCAGATACGAAGACAACAAAGGAGGCATAAGAGATTTTGCAATGCTCTATGCAGGGAGTTGATAAGGCTAAGAGGGTGAAGCTGCAATCCCTTCGGGCCCAATATGAAGTGATGAAGATGAAGAGTGTAGAAAAGGTTGGTGACTATGTGACCCGTCTGCGGATGCTCACAAATGAGATGAAGAGGAACGAAGAGGTGATAGATGACATAAGTTTCATGGAGAAGCTCTTGCGAACTATGTCTAAAAAGTTCAGGCATGTGGTGGCGGCAATTGAGGAGTCAAAAGTTCTCACCCTGATGACAATGGATGAACTTGTTGGCTCGCTACATGCTCACGAGTACCGTATGTTGCAAGACGAGGAGGAGTCGAGTGGCTTGGGTAAAGCACTCCAGACTCAGTTGAATTTTGGAGAGAGCTCAGGAAGAGGAGGAGGCCAGCGTGGCCGAGGCTACCAAGGAAGAGGTCAAGGAAGGGGCAGAAGAGATATGTCCCAAATACAGTGTTACAACTATAACAAGTTTGGGCATATGAGCTATAATTGTTGGGCTCCAAGGAAAGGAGGAGATGCCAACCATTACGCAGAAGCAAACAACATCAGTGGCGATCCAATGATGTTCCTAACCTATAGAGGGGCTGAAGGTGGAAGGAATGATGTATGGTATTTGGATACCGGAGCTAGCAACCACATGTGTGGAGAGAAGGAACTGTTCACCAGCCTCGAGCCAAATGGTGGTGAGGTCAGTTTTGGAGACGCCTCGAAGATATCAGTGGAAGGAAGAGGAGTCATAGCGGTCACCTTGAATGGGAAGGAGGTGCACTTTAATGACGTGTTCTATGTGCCAGGCTTGAAGAGTAACATCTTAAGCCTTGGGCAGTTGGTCGAGAAGGGTTACTGCGTGCTGTTGAAGGATGGATCCTTGGTCATGAAGGACCATTAAGGAAGAGAGGTAGTAAAAGTAAAGATGACGACAAATCATCTCTTCACGCTGAGGATGGATGTCAAGGAGACAGTGTGTCTCGCAAGGACCGAAGAAGAAGAGGAAGCATGGTTGTGGCACCACAGGATGGGTCATCTAGGGTTCACTGGGTTGAAGCTACTATCTCACTCCAAGATGGTGGAAGGACTGCCTATGATCTCGCCTCCACAGGAGGTCTGTGAGGCATGCACGAAGGGGAAGCAGAAGAGGTTGACGTTTGAAGGAGGTAAGTCCAGAAGGGCGAGAAGATAGCTTGAACTAGTTCACTCGGACGTTGCTGGTCCGTTTGGGACTACCTCAGTAGGCGGAAGCAAGTACTACATTATCTTCACAGATGACTTTAGTAGGAAGTGTTGGGTGTATTTCCTGAGAGAGAAGGCTGAGGCCCTTGACAGGTTTAAGGAGTTCAAGGCAATAGCGGAGAAGGAAAGAAGTCAACCACTGAAGGTGCTGATGATTGATAGAGGTGGGGAGTACACCTCTAGGCTGTTTGATGAGTTCTGCAGAGAGTGGGGAATCTCACATTAGTTGACGACGACGTACTCGCCCCAGCAGAATGGAGTTTTTGAAAGGAAGAACTTGACCATAATGAACATGGCAAGGAGCATGGTGAAGGCCAAGGGGTTGCCAAAGAAGTTCTGGGAAGAGGCAGTACAGGTAGCTGTGTACTTGCTAAACTGATGCCCCACGAAAAGTGTGAAGTTCATGACCCCATTTGAAGCATGTAGTTGATGGAAGCCGAGCGTCAAGCACTTGAGGGTTTTCAAATGTGTAGCTTATGCTCATATCCCATACCAGAGGAGGAAGAAGCTAGATGACAGAAGTGAGAAGTGCATCTTTGTGGGATACGCTTCGATGAGCAAAGATTACAAGTTGTACAACCCTGTGATGGAGAAGACTGTAATTTCAAGGTACGTCTTGTTTGAGGAAGATAGCTGCTGGAGCTGGGATGAAGCGGTGAGGAGCATCAAGAGGATGTTCTTTGATGATGAAGAAGAGGAGGATGGAAATAAGCTGAAGCTGAGGTTGGTGGAGCTGAGCCACCATCACCACCTTGTGGAGTCAGGGGGAGCTCTTACCCCCTACTTGAGTGGAGCAAGTACTAGTGGAGGCAGATCTGGTGGAGCTAGCACCAGCGGAAGCAAAGATGATCGTCCTCAACCTAGGATGAGGAGGTTGGAGGAGATCTATGAGGAGACAGAACCGAAATTTAACAACTTTTATTTATATTGCCTCATAACAGATTGTGAGCTGCGCTCTTATGATGAAGCTGCCCAAGAATAATCCTGGAGGAAAGCAATGAATGTGGAGATAGGATCCATCAAGAAGAATGATACTTGGAAGTTGGTGGATCCACCTGCAGGCCATAAACCCCTCGGGGTGAAATGGGTCTATAAGGTGAAGAAGAACAAATATGGAGCCGTGGAAAAGCATAAGGCACAGCTAGTCGTGAAGGGCTACCGACAAGTCCAAGGAGTGGACTATGATGAAGTATTCGCCCCAGTGGCGTGGATAGATACCATTCGATTGATCATTGCTCTGGCTGCTCATCATGGATGGAAGATCATGCAGATGGATGTGGTATTTGCCTACTTGAATGGCTACCTGGAGGAGGATGTGTACATCGAGCGACCTCCAGGTTATGTGGTGAAGGGGCAGGAGAGGAAAGTATGCAAGCTGGATAAGGCTCTGTACGGTTTGAAGCAAGGAGCTCTTGCCCGGAATGGGAGGATTGATGCATACCTCCAGAAGCACGGCTATAAGAAGTGCCCGTATGAATATGCTCTCTACACAAAAGGTTGGGAAGAACGGCGATATAATGATCATATGTCTATACGTAGATGATATGATATTCACGGGCAACAACCCTGTCATGTACGAGGAGTTCAAGAGGACTATGAAGAAGGAGTTCGAGATGACCATTTTTGGGGAGCTGAACTACTTCCTAAGTGTAGAGGTGCAGCAGAGTGAAGACAGGATCTTCATCTCACAGAGGAAGTACGCGGAAGAGATCTTGAAGAAGTTTAGGATGGAGGATAGCAAGGCTATCTCCACTCCTGCTGATCCAGGGATGAAGCTGAGAAAGGACTCGAATGAAGGAGCGATCGACTCCACGATGTTCAAAAGCCTGGTCGGAAGCTTACGCTACTTGACCTTCACCAGGCCTGACATCATGTACGTGGTTGGAGTAGTTAGCAGGCACATGGAGGAACCAAAGCAGGACCACTTCACGACAGCGAAGAGGATCCTAAGATATGTGAACGGGACTAGACGACATGGTCTGATGTATTCTACTGGAGAGGAGCTGAAGTTAGTCGGGTACTCGGATAATGACTATGGAGGTAACGTGAATGACCGGAAGAGCACTTCCGGGTATGCCTTCCATGTAGGAATAGGAGTGTTCTCATGGAGTTCGAAAAATCAGGCGACGATCGCCTTATCATCGTGTGAAGCGGAGTACATAGTAGCGACAGCCTGTACCTGCCAGGCAGTTTGGCTAAGGAATCTTTTGGAGGAGCTACATCATCCGCAGGATGGACCTATGACCATGTTTGTTGACAACATGTTGGCCATCCAGCTCGCGAAGAACCCGGTGCTACATGAGCGTAGCAAACACATCGAGACGAGGTACCACTTCCTCCGTGAGCAAGTGGAGCTGAACACGGTTGAAGTGATGTATTGCCCCACCAGTGAGCAGGTCGCAGATATTTTCACCAAGTCATTGAAGGTGGAGACGTTCTTGAAGTTGAAGGGCAAACTCGACATGTGCTGTCTAGTTTGAGGGGGAGTGTGTTGGACTTTGTTTGTGTTGACCAAGTCAATATTTGTATTTTAATATTTTATGTATGAATAATTAATTAATAGGAGAGAGAGTGTATTAAATAGGAGAGAGAAAGTGGTTGGTTTTATTTGTCTATAAATAGACATGTATGTAGTTCATTTGAGATTGATGAGATAGTGAAATTCTTCCCAATTTTCGGAATTCTTGTTTGAGAGAGGATAAAGAGAGAGAAGCGCTGCAGCGCTGGTGTTTTTGTCCTGGCGGTTTGCCAATCTGGCCGGACGGTTTACTGATCCCGCCGCGAGAGGGGAGCTCGCGTTTTGCGTACTCGCGGGTTGGAGATCTCGCCGCGAGTGGAGGAGGATGCGGGTTGTGTGCCCGCGAGTTGCGGTCTAGCCGCAAGCCCGGGCGGTCTCGCCAGTTGGTCTCGCCGTGCCCGCTCGCCTGGGTGGAGCTCGCCGTGTGAAGAGTGGGCTACTCGCAGGGGGCAAACCGCACGGGTAGGCGGTTTAGTGTGCGTGGTCTCGGCGGCTACTGTTGTGGTGTGGTTTTTGAAGTGGTGTTGGGTTGTTAGTTGAGGTTGTGCGGGAACTCATACACGTTTCCAACAACAAGCAACTACAACTATAGTTATTGATAAGCCTACACATCATCTACGCATATTCATACAAACAAATCCACAGTAATGGCTACGACGACAACTATGACTATGATTATGCTTATGCTTACATCTAAGATTACACATCGCATACAGCTATGTTTATGTTTAACCCTCCAAACACTTCCATAACCATTGTACAAGCTAAACAGATAACTAAGATTCTATTCGAACGTCACATAGTAGCTATGGCTATAACGGATGATGAAGCCCCTCTTACAACAAGAGCAGAGTATCAAGCTTATCTTACAACGGTAAAAAATGGATAGGATAACAGTTATGGATATGCCTATATTAAGTGTCAAAGACAAATCAGATTGAGTTATAAACTGTTATGGCTACCCGTACACTAATGAAGTCAGCTTTAACAACAACCAGGCTTCTCCTTTTTACCCGCCTACTATATCTTGCATGCTGTGCTGTAAGAAAGTAAGAAAATAATAAAGCAAAGTGTTTATCCTCAGAACACTATTTTTTGGGCTTCAATAATCACAGCTTCTCCTGCAATGGCTCTAACTACAATGATGGCTAATCATACACCTGTAAAATTTTATGAAACGGGAGGTCGGTCGCAGGAACACTTCAACCAACCAAGCCAAATAAACTACTAGAAATAGAAGATGCAAGAACAATACTTGTATTATTTTCTGCTTTACAGTGCGAGACATACATTGTGAGATATGATTTTGCAATGCACACGATGGAGATCACCAAAAAATAGACAAGTACAAAACTGGCAGACAGGGAACTGTAACCGCCTAACCGCCAATTCACCAGCCATCTGCAAGGTCGCGCGAACAGCTCAAGTCGCCAAACCGCCAAGTTGTCAGATTGCACCCCTAGCCGCGAGAACTGCTTTTATTGTCTGTTGAAGAAACTGCCATGTCCGCACTTCATTGTCGTTTGACCATAAGGTTGCCTAACCGCAGAAGCCATCGCGAACAGACACTGAACTGTTGAACCAAGAACTGCCAGTTAGACCGCCAGTAGCAAACTGACTTATTGAATCTGGGAAAACTGTCAAGGAATAAGACCATCTAGTTGTTGAACCCGCGACCTGCTGCTAACCGCCGACTGTTATCCGCTAATCGACATTGACTCCCCTGACCACCGCAGAACCAGTTGCATGGTTGCTCAGTGCTAGCCGCACAATTTGCAAACAACAAACAATCAGGTCACTTCTCTTTGCTGCGCGGTTAGAAAAAACTTTAACCGCAAGTTTAACCCAAGCTACAGTTCCCGTTGTTAATGATGAGGTCAGCACCCTTATTTATAGGCAGACATTGCAGATACAATCACCGCCCTGGGGGATAGAGCAACCCCCAGCATAGTGGAGGATAACAACACCAGACCACATAACAATGCAGACTACCAACACCAGACTGCGTGAGTGGTTAGCACCAACAAGCCGCACAGTAATGTAGACAACCAAGTCAGTCTCTGTGGACTTCAATTGGCCAATGTACAACCATGCGAACTGAGAAGCTAGCATGCTTAATACAGTCTTCCGGTCTTCGCGGTCTACCAAAGCAGACCGCACAGTCGACCGATAGCCAAATCCAAACCGCACGGACAGCCAACTAGGGAGCATGTTGAGTCAGACCGCGAGAACAAGGATGACCAAGAAACAGGCAATGCATCAGAGTCTAGCCGCTCTACCCGCGCGGTCTCCGCGGTCTGAGCGGTCTATGCGTTCTGCACACTTCAGACCGTCCACTTCTACTTAAACATTTTTAACAGTCCCCCTTGAAGTGGGAAGTGGAAATCAGACCAATCAGTCCCCGCAACTTCCCAAATAGTCCCTTTGACAGTGCATTCGTGAAGATGTCTGTGACATTGTCCTTGCTCTGCTCATATTCCACCATCAGAGATCCCTCCGACACTTTCTCCCGAACGAAATGGTGCTCGATCTCGATGTGTTTTGTCTTTGCGTGACATACTGTATTTGTAACCAGCTTGAGAGCACTCTCATTGTCACCGTGAATCAGAGTAGGACCTCACACCTTCTTATCGATGTCCTCCACCAATCTTCGCAGCCAAATTGCCTCCTGAGCCGCCAAGACCGACGTCTTATATTCTGCTTCAATGGTGGAAATTGACACAGAGTCCTGCTTCTTACTGCACCACGAGATAGTCGTTGATCTGCACATAAAGACATAATCAGATGTCAACTTCTGATCATTTGAATCTCTCCAATAATCTGCATCCATAAATTCATGCAATTTGAAACTCGTGTCTTTCTCATAAAAGAGACTTATATCCGAGGTGGACTTCACGCACTTCAAAATACTCTTTGTTGTAACTAGATAAGGCTTCCCGGGTTCCTGCATATATCGACTTACCTTGTCGACTGTGAAAGTGAGATGTTAGATCTGAAATACTCTAGAGGGGGGGGGGGTGAATAAAGTATTCTTAAATCATTTACAACTTTTGCTGTAGATAAAAACTGCAGAATAAAATTAATAAAGCATAAACACAGCAATCCTAAAAAGGCACAAACACAGTAAGAACAAAAAGAAAGGGCATCCAGACAACACAAGAAATTATAGTGGTTTCCCAACCTGGGTACATCCACTATTCTACCACCCTGGTAGGAATCCACTCAGATTTTTGATCAGGTGTCTGACACCAATGAGCTTTTGATCAGGTGCTCAAAAACGAAACCTCAAGTCTTTTGGTCAGGTGACTTGCAACCAGGAATAACTTTTGAAGGGAGTTATAACCCTTTATACAGTGAGGGATGAGAGATGATATTGTCTTCTCTTTCTCAATATACAACTGAGAAGACTTAAGTGGAAATGATATTAGCAAAGAGCTCCCCCTGAGATGTAGAATGGTTCAGGAAAAACTGGAGTTTTGCTTCAGGGTGATAGGTCTCCAGTCTTTATCAGCCTTGACCAGAAAGTATTCAGGAACTTCTTGACAGATGGATTTGTTGTTGTCCTTTGAAGTGTCCTGGAGTGTTGAAGAATGAAGACTCTTGATCTCGATTTGGTGTTCTTCTTCTTCAGATAGTTGATGTTCTTCTGGTCTAGGGCTTCTTTTATAAATCAGAGTTCTCTATCTTTTTATCAAAGTTCTGTCAAAAGAGAACAACAGAGAATTTTTGTTGCAGACTGACTAACTTTGTATGTATGTTGTCTATCTATCTCTGTATCTCTTCTGTGTGTATATCTCTGTCTAGGAAAGAAGAGGAAATTTCTTTTATATTTCCTGTTAAGAAATTCTCTTTCGAAATTTGAATTCCTCTGTAGTAATTGCTGATGGCCTTGAAAATAAACTGCATTGATTTATTTCCCCAACTATCCCATGGAAAAACGACAAGCAATAATCCTGGAGAAGACCATAATCAATGCTCTGTCTAATGGTTATATTCAGAGAATATTTTAGCATTGATTACTCAAAAAGTATTGCAATAGGAAGAGGACAGAATGAAGGAAATAACTAAGTCTGGATTCGTCGAACAGAGAACAAGAATCGTCGAGCTGAGTCCACAGTTCGTCGAGCTGAGAAGCTGTGCTCGTCGACCAGATGGCTTCTGTTCGTCGAGCTGAGTTCCAAGATCATCAAGCAGAGAGTAGAACTGCATTGATTAGAAACTTTGACAATTCTGTGTATGGAGTTCGTCGAGCTGATAACTGGTTTCGTCGACAAAAGTTCAGCAAAGTATTTCAGGACTTAGAATATTTTAGATGCTTCTGGAATGAAGTGTTGAAGTGAAGTATCCAGATATCATCGACCTGAGATTTTGTTTCGTAGAGCTGAGAACCAATAACCGCTGCTTCATAACTCTTGCCAAAGTGGTCAAAGTTCATCGAGCTGAGAATCTTGAATTCGTAGAATGGAGATGATTCTGGACTTAGGAAACTGAGAGGCTTCTGGATTAATAAGTTAAAGTAGAGAATCCAGAAATCGTCGACCAGAGAACTAAGTTCGTCGACTGGAGTCTAGGGAATAAAGTCTGGACTTGGAATGCTGAAGGTAGAGTCCAAAAATCATCAACCTGAGAATCAAGTTCGTCGAGCTCAGCACAGAGAATTTTCTCTGAGATCGTCGAGCTGAGCACGACAATCGTCGACCTGAGTTCGACGAACGTCGAACTCATTTTACTGAGTCTTTGGAAATTTTCTAAGTCTTGAGTCTCTGGCCGTCTGATGATGGCTGGTCCATGAGATGTTGAAACTAAGGACTTGGCCTATACTCTAGGACACAACTATGACCCTAGCTATACAAGATAGGTCACAAGATCCTAACTTAGTGAACCTAGCCCAAATCAAACTAGAGATCCAACAATCTCCCCCTATTTGGGTGAGGTCACTAATTACAGACTCAGACTAAACTAAAAATAAGCAAAGCAATAAAGCATATATCTGGCAGAGAGAATTAACACATGCAACAGATATAAATATACATAAGCTTTGTAATAAAAATAGAAAGCAGTTATAAAACATTTCAGAAACTAAATTGTTCAGAGATCATTTCTTCTGCTTCTTTTCCTTGGGCTTCTCCTTTTTAAGTTTATCTCCAGGCTTGGTAAAAATAATTTCCCTGTTGGGATCAGTAGCTTGCACCTTAGTCATTGTCATATCACCAGCCCCTATGATTTTCAAAGATGTGGCCCTGGGCACTACTGCTTCTGGGTGCAATTTCATGTAATCATCAATATTGAAAGATTTGTTAGCTTTTTCAAACTTTTTGAGCTCTTTCTTCCTGTATTTAGACAAGGTAGTATATTCTGAGGGATCCTTTCCTTCAGCTCTAGCTTTGTTGATCATAGAAAGGCCAACAAGTTCTTGGAACCTGGCCATCCTAGCAGTTGTTGTTGTTTCTGGATCTTCAAAAGGTACAGGTGGAGAAGCAGGTCTGTTAGAGCTTTCAGCTTGTTGATGTTCAAGAAGTTTTTACTGTTGTTGTTGTTGATGATGTTGCTGCTGTTGTTGAGGTTGGTGTTGCTTGCTAGATGGATACTGTCTTTGCTGGCTGCTTTCTGAGGATGAGGACCTACCCTGATGTCTTTGATAAGTTTGAAATTGGGTAGTCCTTTGAGAAGTTGTGCCTGAAGCACCAGCAGTTGGAGGAGGAGGTGGAGAAGGGTCCTTTCTGTATATGTGAGTTGGTGGAGGGGAATATCTTCTGCTTCACTTTCTCTCTTTCTGTTCATTCTTGGATAACCACATCCAAGCAGACATTCCCTTATAAGGAGTAAATTTCCGAAGAATGTAGTATGGAGTGTCATTTGCTGGATTTGGTTTGGGAGCAGGAGGAGGAGGTGCTTTCCTCTTCTTAGATACTTTCTTCTTCTTTGGATCCTCATCAGGATCCTCATCTTCATCATCATTCAGACTCTTGAGAATTATCATATAGATCATTCAAAGCTTTCAGGGCCTCAACAGAAATAATAGGCTTCTCAGTCTGAGATGGAGCTGGAGGAGAAACTGCAATAGGATCTGGAGCTAGAGAGCTGTCTATGACAGTACTTTCAGCAACTGCCTTATTTTCTTCTTCAATATCAGCCAAGATAAAAGCATCAAGATCTGGCATAGTGGAGTCATCCATTACAAAACTTAGTGCAGAAAAAGTTTCTAGAGGGGATGGAATCACTGTTAGCTCTGGAGCAGCAAAACTGTCTTTGAGTTGCTTGACAACTGTAGGACTTATAGGAGAAGAATAGGGAATAATAGCCAAAGATGGCTTAGTATAGTCTGCTGGAAGAAAACTCAAATATGCAGTATCAAAAATTTTCAACAAATTACTAAATCTACTGTGGGATTTATAATGAAATCACCAGCAGTAATTATCTCTTCTGTTACTGACTCATCTATTTCCATGTCAGTCTCAATAAAATGAATAAAATCAATTCAATCTAACTCAGCATCTGCATCTGCTGGTACTTCTGTTGGAACTACTACTGCTGCTACTGCTGTGTCTGCTGCTACATCTGCTACTGGTTCTGCTGCAACCTCTTCATCAAGCATCTCCCCCTGCCTAGTTTCAGTGGGAACTAGAGCCAGGCCCCTTACTGAAGATGGGGCAGCAGTGAGGGCAAAAATTTGGGCAGAGAGGGAAGATATAGAAGTAGCAAGAGGTGTAATGGCCTCTGCTATTATTGTTTTGAGGAGGGGTGTGATGAGGGCAATGATAGAAGAAATTATGGAGGGGGTCCAATGGTGGAGTTGAAGAAGGTGTTCCAGAAGGTGGTTGAGTGGAGACAGATGGAGGGATGGTAATAGTTGGTGGGGTTGGAGGAGGAGCATCTGACATTTGGACATCCTGCGTAGATTGATTTGGAGGAGAAGGAGTAGTGGGAGGAGATGACAGTAGATTGAAAGATGGTATGGAGGACAAATGCGGTGGAAGAGGAGATGAAGGTGGTGTTGGTGCTGGTGAAGCATGAGGAGATCGGGCTGGTGTTCCATGTGGAGATGGAGGAGGTGTAGGAAGATGAGTATGTGTTGGAGAGATATGAATGGTGGAAGATGGAGATGTGGGAGTATGAATGATGGTGTGGACTTCGGAGGGAAGTTGTGTTTGAATTGCTGGAAGGGATGGTTGTTAAGGAGTGATCTCGTCAAAAGGGTGGGGAGTGGCTATAACAGCCCTTGTGCTCTCAGAAGCTCTGGTGGCAGAGGAGGAGGCATTAGAAGGCTTTGTTATTGTCCTCTCCCACCTGCCAAACAAGGCACAAGTTAGCCTTTTGCTGGCATTGATGAATATAGTCGGGGAGACCAGTGATTAAATAGATTTTTCTTTCAAAAAGATCCCCAGGATCCTTCCAAAACACACTTCCTTTTTGTTGTTCTTTTTCTTGATCAGATCAAAGATGATCTGAGCCCAGTCCACTTGTTTCTTGTTGAATACTGCACACATGACCAGAAATTGATGCATGGTTATATAATTGTGTGTAATATGCTTGCCCAGCAAGACTTTCCCAACAATATCTGCAAGAAACTTAAATTTTACAGACAAATGTTTCTTCAGCAATTTATTACGGTTTTGTCCAGAGCAACCCATCATACTCAGCATTTGATCATATTCTTCAGAATCAACTTCCAGTTCTTCTTCACCATTATTCAATTCAAATATTTCAGTTAATACGAAGGGAGAGAGAGAGAGAGATAGCGTTACCCGCAATTGATCCAACCATTGTGTTCTCCTCTGTTATTGAAGATGTATAAACTCATTCTCTAATTTCAGTTCCAGATAGCTTGATCCTTGTTGTCATCAAGGTCTTCAGCTGTTGTTCTTCCAGAAGTTGCAGAATATCCAGAAATATGGGTTCTGAATGCTCAAACGAATCAAAGTCGACATCGAAGCCGGTTTTGAACTTCATTGCAGCAAGGGTTCCTGTTGGAATCGCCATGAGAGTACTTGCAAGAAAAAATGACGATCAAGTGCAAATGAACTGAAAGCGCAAGACGGAGGTCGAAGAAAATCTAGATATAAGGTTTTACAAAATATGAATCGACAAACTCTGTTCTACGAAAATTGAGAAATTCTTCGACCTGAGATCGACGAAATAATTAATAGTTAAATAATTCGTCGAGCTCAGCTTGAAGATTTGAAGACAATTCGTCGAGCTCCGTTCGACGAAAGTTTTCTGAAGTAGATTCGTCGAACGCCGTTCGACGAAAAAAACTTCACTCACAGAGAGTTCGTCAACCTCCGCTCGACGAATATCTCCCGAACTATCCCTAGTTCGTCGAGCTCCATTCGACGAACTCTGGAAAATTCATCGAGTGCAAACAGAAACTAAACTAAGTTTTCTCCATTGATCATTCCAAGCTAATTTATAAAGAATAAGTGATTTCTCTCATCCATAGGTTTGGTGAATATATGAGCTCTTTGTAAATCAGTGTAGATATAGACAAGTTTAACTTTGTTTTTGTCTACACACTCTCTAATAAAATGATGCCTAATGTCTATATGTTTGGTCCTAATGTGATGAACTGGATTCTGTGTTATGGCTATAGCACTTGTGTTATCACAAAATATAGTTGAATTATTTAAGTTGAGACCATAGTCTAGTAGTTGATTTTGTATCCACAACATCTGTGAACAGCAACTGCCAGCAGCTATATATTCTACTTCAGCCGTTGATGTAGACACAAATGATTATTTCTTACAAAATCAAGACACTAATCTCATCCCAAGGAACTGGCAAGTTCCTGAGGTGCTTTTTTTGTCCACCCTGCATCATGCAAAGTCAGCATCTGAGTATCCAGTTAAATCAAATTCTGACTCAGTAGGATACCATAGGCCTAGACTTGGACAACTCTTTATATATCTCAAATTCTTTTTAAAGAAAATTAGATGAGATTCTTTAGGGTTCACTTGGAACCTAGTATAAAGGCATGTGACAAACATGATATCAGGTCTGCTAGCTGTAAGATATAATAGGGACCCAACAATGCCCCTATATAATTTCTAGTCAACAGGTTTCCCTTGTGGATCATAGTCTATTACAGCATTTGCAGCCATAAGTGTTTTCTTTGCTAAGACATCAGCCATCCCAAACTTTTTGATAAGCTCTTTTGCATATTTAGCTTGTGAGATGAAGATGCCATCAGGGAGCAGCTTCACTTGGAGACCAAGGAAGTAGGAGAGCTCACCCATGCTACTCATTTCAAATTTGGAATGCATGAGGTCAGAGAACCTCTTGCATAATTTGGAATCAGTAGACCCAAATATGATGTCATCCACATATATTTATACTAACAATGTTTGACACTTATGATGTCTAGTGAAAAGTGTCTTATCTACTATGCCTCTAATGAACTTATGCTCTATCAAAAAGCTAGCTAAGGTCTCATACCAAGCTCTTAGAGCTTGCTTTAGATCATAGAGGGCTTTATGCAATTTTAAAATATGATAAGGGTGAGTTAGAGAGATAAAATCTGGAGGTTGTTCAACATAAACCTCTTCTTTTAGTACTCCATTCAGAAAAACACTATTCATATCCATCTGGTACACCTTGAATTTCTTGTAGGCAGCATAGGCCAAAAATATTCTGATGGCCTCTAACCTTGCAACTGGTGCAAATGTTTGATCATAATCTATGCCTTCTTCCTGCATGTATCCTTGAGCAACAAGCATAACCTTGTTCATCACTATTGTACCTTGGGCATCTAGTTTATTTCTGTATACCATTTGCTTCCAATTATTGGGTAGTGTTGGGGTCTTGGAACCAAATACCAAACTCTACATCTCTCAAACTGGTTGAGTTTCTATTGCATTGCAATGATCCAGTGGGGATCCTGCTCAGCATATTTTATGGATTGAGGTTCAACCTGAGAGAGAAAACAGGCATGCATCAAATCTTGGTTGAGTTGATACCTTATCTGTACACCAACTGATATGTCTCTAATAACTTGAGATCTAGGGTGATCCTTTAGTGTGATAAGATCATTTGGTGGAATTGGTTCAGCAACAACATTTTGAATTAATTCCTCTTGTGGAATTGAGTTTGCTGTTGAGGGAAATTCAATTCCTTCAGTGCTTTCTTCTTCACTTTCTTCATCGACTTGTGGAGAAGGATGTGTTGGAATCTCTTGGGTGAGGTTAAGTCCATCCAAACTCTCACACAAGTGAGGTACCTGCAAAGTGCTATTGGTAGAAATCTCTTTCTCCTTGCAAGACATGTTAGTTTCATCAAATGTAACATGAATGGATTCCTCAATTTTTAAGGATGATTTATTAAAGATCCTATACGCTTTGCTTACTTGAGAATATCCTAAAAAAATTCCCTCTCCAGCCTTAGCTTCAAACTTCCTAATGTATTTTTTGTTGTTGTTATGTATATAACACACACATCTAAATACTTTAAAATAGTTGATTTTATGTTTCTTCATTTTAATTAATTCATAGGGAGTCCTATTCTTCAGTTTATGTATTAGGCTTCTGTTCAGGACATAATTTGTAGTGTTTACAGCCTCTGCCCAAAAGGTTAGTGACAAGTAAGCATCAATTAGAGTCCTATTTTTCCTTTCAGCTACCCCATTTTGTTGGGGAGTTCTAGGAGCTTAGAAACAGTGTCTGATACCTTCCTTCTCACAGAACTCATGCATAAGAAGAGACTCAAACTCTGTACCATGATCACTTTTGATCAATGCAACATGAGTAGAGTACTCAATCTGTATGGTCCTGAGAAAATCTGTAAGAACATTAAAGGTATCTGACTTAGATCTCAGAAAGGACACCCAAGTGAACTTTGAGAAGTCATCTACAATAATTAAGGTGTAAGATTTCCCTCCTAGGCTTTGTACAACAATGAGTCCAAAGGGATCCATGTGTTGTAAATACAAAATCCTAGGTGAATCACTTTTATTTACTGATTTAAACCTAGATTTAGTTTGCTTGCCTAACTGACAAGCCCTGCAAAAGGCCTTACTCCTTGTAGGGACCAGAAGGTAAGCCTCTTACAATACTATCTTTTGATAACCTAGCAATGTTTTTCATGTTAACATGTCCTAGCCTTTTATGCCACAACTCATTTTGATTGCAAACAATATTAAGCAAATAAATGTCTGATTTGGCAGAAAGAAAATCAACTAAGTATATGTTTCCTTACCTATTTCCAATTAAAACTTTTTGGTTTTCTTTATTAGAAATAATGCAAGAAGTTGAGTTGAAATGTACCTGATAATCTTCATCACATAATTGACTTATTGAGATGAGATTATGCCAGAGTCTACTTACATAGGTCACTTTCTTGAAGGTGACTGCTCCAATCTTCACTTCTCCATAGCCTTCAGACTGGCCACACTTGGAATCACCAAAGATTACCTTTGGCCCCAGCTTGGACTTGTAGTTGGTTAGGTTGTCCTTGCTGCCAGTCATATGTTTGGAGCAACCACTGTCCAGGTACCAAGGCTGATTCACACCTGGACAACCCTTTACTTGTAGAGAAAATAATTAATTGTTCTTGACCCAGGTTACCTTGGGTCCCTTATTTTGCTGATAAGAAAAACTAGATATTACAGAAAACTCTAGTTAAGATTTATATCCTAGTGGATGATATCTTCTAGGTGGTATGATCCAATCAGGTAATGGATTAAATGATTTCCTAGATTTATTGAGGTTGTTGTTATAGTTATAATTTCTGTTAAGTCTTTCTGGGTTCAACAAATTATTGTGAGTTCGTCGGACAGAGTTCGACAAATTGGGATGAGATCGTCGATCTTTGGCCAGAGAATGAACATGATCATTTTCTGTGTCCCACGTTCGTCGACCTCTGCTCGACGAACCATACAGAGTTCGTCGATCGCAGTTAGACGAATTGTTATATCTAAGATTTGCGTTCAGCGTTCGTCGTGTCGAGTTTGACGAACTGGGCACATTTCGTCGATCTGAGTTTGACGAATCTGCTAAACTTTATTTTTACTTGTTTTCTGGTTTCTGTTATTTTGACCTATTGATTTTGGAACAACTTTTAAGTTTTGTTTATTGTTCATTATTTCTTTCCCCTTAGCTGAAACAAATTTATTAGGGGTTGACAAAATGTTTTTCTTGAGAATGGGGGGCAAACCTGATGATGCACCCATGCCCAGCTTGCCATTCAATCTGGCATTAACTGTGCTTGTAATATCCATCAGCTTGAGGCTTCTCCCATTGAGAGTCTCCTCAAGTTGTTTAGCCTTACATAACTCAGTCTTTAACACTATAATTTGTTCATTTGCTAAGATTAATTCATCCTTTAACCTATTGTTTTCTGAGTTAACAGTCTCTAGGTTTCCTGGTTTTTCCCTAAGAGTCTTAATTTCCTTTTCTGAGTTAATTAGATCTATGCACATGATTTTGAATTCAGATTTAAATGATTCAGAATTATAATCAAAAGAAGATAATACCTTGTCAGCTTCAGAATCTGAAACTGCTTCATTGTCTAAATCTTCTTCCTCTGAATGACCCCTGGAGGCATCAATGGACACTAGGCAGACTTCTTTGGCCCTTGCCTCTTCTTCATCTTCACTGGAGTTGGAAGATGTTGATTCATCCTCAGTTTCACTCCAGGATTCAGCCACAAAACCTTTCTCCTTCTTCTTGTATTTGCTGGAGGGAGGCCTGCTGTTGTTCTGTCTTCTTGTGCCCTTCTCTCTTCTCTTCTCCTTCTTCTGATTCCCTGAACACTCAGAGATGAATTACCCAGGTTTCCTGCAACCAAAACACACCACTTCTTTAGTTGGTGTTTTATCGTACCTTGGCTTGTCATCCTGCCTGGATGACTTTCTCCTGAAGTCTTTCCTTGCCATCTTGTAAAATCTCTTGGCAAATAGAGACATCAGTTCTTCATTCATGGTTGGAGTCTCTGTCTCCTCAGTAACCTTGAAAGCAATGATGTACTCTTTTCTTGCTGGAGGAGGTGTTCTCTGCTCAGCTGCCTCTCTGGATTTGATCAGCTGTTCATAGGACTTAAGCTTTCCTAAAAGAGATTCAGTGGAAATCTCATTTATGCTTCTGGCCTCCTTGATGGGCCAGATCCTTGAATCCCATGAGCTTGGGAAGCACATAAGGATCTTATCATTCACCTCTGTGAGGGTGATGTCCTTGTCCAAGGTTTTTAGCTCACTGATGATTGAGCTTAACCTGTTGTACATATCAACTACTGTCTCAGCTTCATCCTTATTGAAATTCTCATATAGGGATATGAGATTGGATCTCCTGTCCTTACTTTCATCTGCAGATCCGGCCACCATTTGATTTAGAGAATCCCAGATGGCCTTGGCTGATGTGCATTCAGCCACCTTTTGAAAAATGTCATCAGACATTGTTTGGGCCAGAATATTCATGGCCTTGACATCAACAATTTTAGCCTTCTTCTGGGATTCAGTCCACTCAGGTGGGGAACTACATTTGTGCTTGAAGCTGCTATTGAGGTAGAGGCAGTGGCTTGAGGAGGACCTGTCATAATAGAATTAAAGATATCCTCATCAATAGAGTTCATGTACAATTTGATTCTTGCCTTTCAGATGGCAAACTTATTCAGATTGCATACTGGAGGTCTGGTGCTTGCATAATCTTTGTTCTGTGCCATGCTGTGTGAGAATAAATCCAATAGGAATGTAAAGACAGATCTAACTCAGGATCTTTGGTTCAAGGGTTAGCTTGTACAACCAAGGGAATCCTGCTCTGATACCAATTGAAAGTGAGATGTTAGATCTGAAATACTCTAGGGGGGGTGAATAGAGTATTCTTAAATCCTTTAAAGCTTTTGCTGTAGATAAAAACTACAGAATAAAATTAATAAAGCATAAACACAGTAATCCTAAAAAGGCACAAACACAACAAGAACAAAAAGAAAGGGCATCCAAACAACACTAGAAATTATAGTGGTTCCCCAACCTGGGTACATCCACTCTACTACCACCATGGTAGGAATCCACTCAGATTTTTGATCAGGTGCCTGACACCAATGAGCTTTTGATCAGGTGCTTAAAAACCAAACCTCAAGTCTTTTGGTCAGGTGACTTGCAACTAGGAATAACTTTTGAAGGGAGTTATAACCCTTTATAGAGTGGGGGATGAGAGATGATATTGTCTTCTCTTTCTCAATATACAACTGAGAAGACTTAAGTGGAAATGATATTAGCAAAGAGATCCCCCTGAGATGTAGAATGGTTCAGGAAAAACTGGAGCTTTGCTTCAAGGTGATAGGTCTTCAGTCTTTATCAGCCTTGACCAGAAAGTATTCAGGAACTTCTTAACATATGGATTTGTTGTTGTCCTTTGAAGTGTCCTGGAGTGTTGAAGAATGAAGACTCTTGATCTTGATTTGGTGTTCTTCTTCTTTAGCTAGCTGATGTTCTTCTGGTCTAGGGCTTCTTTTCTAAATCAGAGTTCTCTATCTTTTTATCAGAGTTCTGTCAAAAGAGAACAACAAAGAATTTTTGTTGCAGACTGACTAACTGTGTATGTATGTTGTCTATCTATCTCTGTATCTCTTCTGTGTGTATATCTCTGTCCAGGAAATAAGAGGAAATTTGTTTTATATTTCCTGTCAAGAAATTCTCTTACGAAATTTGAATTCCTCTGCATTAATTACTGATGGCCTTGAAAATAAACGGTATTGATTTATTTCCCCAACTGTCCCATAGAAAAATGACAAACAATAATCCTAGGGAAGACCATAATCAATGCTCTGTCTAACGGCTATATTCAGATAATAGCATTGATTACTCAGGAATTATTGCAATAGGAAGGGGACAGAATGAAGGAAATAACTAAGTCTGGATTCGTCGAATAGAGAACAGAAATTGTCGAGTTGAGTCCACAGTTCGTTGAGATGAGAAGCTGTGTTAGTTGACCAGATGGCTTCTGTTCGTCGAGCTGAGTTCCAAGATCATCAAGCAGAGAGTAGAACTGCATTGATTAGAAACTTTGACAATTCTGTGTATGGAGTTCGTCGAGCTGATAACTGGTTTCGTCGACAGAAGTTCAGTAAAGTATTTCTGGACTTAGAATATTTTAGATGCTTCTGGAATGAAGTGTTGAAGTGAAGTATCCAGAAATCATTGACCTGAGATTTTGTTTCATTGAGATGATAACCACTAACTGCTGCTTCATAACTCTTACCAAAGTGGTCAAAGTTCGTCGAGCTGAGAATCTTGAATTCGTCGACTGGAGATGATTCTGGACTTAGGAAACTGAGAGGCTTCTGGATTAATAAGTTGAAGTAGAGAATCCAGAAATCGTCGACTAGAGAACTAAGTTCGTCGACTGGAGTCTAGAGAATAAAGTCTGGACTTGGAATGCTGAAGGTAGAGTCCAAAGATCGTCGACCTGAGAATCAAGTTCATCGAACTCAGCTCAGAGAATTTTCTCTGAGATCGTCGAGCTGAGCACGACAATCGTTGACCTGAGTTCGACGAACGTCGAACTCATTTTACCGAGTCTTTGGAAATTTTCTAAGTCTTGAGTCTCTGGAAGTCTGATGATGGCTGGTCCATGAGATGTTGAAACTAAGGACTTGGCCTAGACTCTAGGACACAACTATGACCCTGGCTATACAAGATGGGTCACAAGATCCTAACTTAGTGAACCTAGCCCAAATCAAACTAGGGATCTAACAAACTGCATAAGTAATATTCTGCCTTGTGATCGTCAAGTATATCAAGCTCCTGACTAGAGCCCGGAAGACCAAGGGATCTAGAAAAATACTTCTTTCATCTCGTCGAAGTTTCAGACAAATCTCAAGTGGAGTAAAGCTATCCCCCCCCCCCCCCCCCCCCCCGCATACCAAATCGCTTAACAATCCGTTCTGCATATCTTTTTTGGGAGATGAGCATGTCACTCTTCTTCTTCTTCTCCACTTCCAAATGAAGGAAATGCTGCAACTCACCAAGATCCTTCATCTCAAACCGGATAGCTAACTCTACTCTGAGCCCCGCTACCTCTTCATCATAGTTCCCCGTCACGATCATGTCATTGACGTACAACAGCATAATGACTCAACACGCTCTCTTTTTCTTGATAAATAGGCTTGAGTCTGAATCAGATGCAAAATATCCGTAGAACTGAAGATGCTTTATTATCTTCCCATACTAGGCTCGAGATGTCTGCTTCAAGCCATAGAGGGCCTTCTTTAGCTTACAGACATGGCATAGATGAGTCTTTGATACATACTCTAGTGGTTGCATCATGAAGATGTCCTTATCAACCTCCCCGTAAAAAACATTCTTCACGTCGAGTTGCAAAATCTTTCATGTCTTACACGCTGCCAAATCAATCATTGTCCTTACAGACGTCATCTTGGCCACAGGACTGAATGTCTTCTCATAGTCCTCTCTGTACTGTTGTGAGAACCCTCGAGCTATAAAGAGAGCTTTGTATCGCTCGATACTACCATCTGCTTTTTTCTTCAACTTATAAACTCACTTGCAAGTAACAGAAGTAATATCATCTACCTTGAGCACAAGATCACAAGTATCATTCTTCCTGAGCGCAGCTATCTTCTCATTCATGGCATCTTCTCACTCCTTTACCCTAATGATGTTCTCAAAGCATGACGACTCTCGCTTGTCCAGGGGGTCTGCAAAGAAACACGAGACCAAGCTCATCATGTTGCCATCTTTGTACCGAGTTGGTGGTATGATGGTCCGTTTTGACCTCCGCAATGCTTGACCATGTTCCACCACTTCTGCTTCTTATGCATTAGCTCTCCTGTCAGGTACACTAAGAACATTGTTCCCCTGCTTCCAGAACCAGAAGCACCTGCCTATAAGCTTAATGAAACTAGGGCTCCTAGAGATACATGCAACTCCACCAGAAGATCACCAACATCTTCCTTCCTTCTTCCATCTTCCTTGTTCTCTCGTAGTTCCATATATGAACTACCCTAGTACGATGTTAGCTCATTCAATACCACATCCATTGAGACAACAAATTTTCTTATCTCCGGATCCATGCACTTTCATCCTTTCTTTCTCTCATCATAGCCGATGAAAACCAGTTTCTTTGTCTTCGCATCCAACTTAGTCCTGAGAGCATCAGGAACGTACACGTAGTAGATGGAGTCAAACACCCGAAGGTGTGTCACGTTATGCTTCTCCTTAAACATTAGCTCATGTAGAGATTTCATGTTGACAGTACTCAAGGGCATCCTGTTGATGACGTAGGCCGCACAGGTCATTACATCTGCCAAGAGAACCTGGGGAATACCCTCGGCATGAAGCCAGCACTTGCAGGTCTCCACAATATGGCAGATCTTCCTCTCTATAATTTCATTTTGTTGTGGAGTGTGCGCACAAGAAAACTCTCTTCTGATCTCATGGTTTTTGCAGAAGTTGAAGAACTCATTTGAAGTAAACTCACCTCCATTGTTTGCTCTGAACCTCTTAATCTGCAGATTAAGTCTGCCTTCAACAAGCTCCTTGAACTACACGAACTTCTCGAACACTTCTGATTTTTTTTCCTTCATAAAGTACACTCAAATATATCTGGTGAAGTGATACAACAAATATCAGCATATACTTGTTACCTGAGCAAGGAGTGAGGCGCGATCCCATCAAGTTGTTGTAATGCACTCCGAAGGAGTCTTGCACCTAGGCAATGACTTGTCAAATGGAAGGAAATGTGCCTTTCTATATTGACATCATGCATATACATGACCGTCGCCTAGGGAGAAAAGACTAAGCAAGTCATTCACTAGGCTCTTTGCTACCATAGCCTTCAACTTATCCATCCCTACATGCCTCATCCTCTCGTATCAAATAGCAGCGCTATCGTTTGTCCTCATCTTCACAACATAAGAACTTCTTGACAAAACAAACAAGTCATTCACCCGTCTCCCAACATGAGTAACATCAGCCTTCGTATAACACCCCCTATCCGTCGCATAACATATAGCAGTAGGTCCGGCCGGGGCCTGACGCCATATACCACAGACAGACCGGGTGGTTACTCAATGGAAACCATCCAACCAATCCAACGTCCTACACAGAGCATTCTAGCAGAAGCAGTTTTATAAGTTCCAATTAAAAGAACCCAACAACAAGCATGAATGTCCACTAACAAGCCAAATAGGAATGAAGTACATACACAAGTACCGGCCTTGAGGCCTTACAAATGGTTTACTCTTATTACATGTTTTCCATAACATGGCACGCAGGTCGGTCATACATGAACAAAAGCAAGTAAACACTCCAATTAGGCCTTCGAGGGCCGGCTTTGCAATTTGGGCTTTAGCCCGCTATTGATCGCTTGGTCCAGCAGCACCTGCAAGCAACAAACCACCGCACGGTGGCAAACAAAAGCAACGGTCAGCAATGCTGACCAAATTATAATGATCCCGCCCCCAATTCGGGGTGGCAATGCTACTTCCCTGCACTTATTAGCATAACCAAGCAGTGTATAAATATACATTTCATCACAGGCGTAGGCTCACACGGCCACACACCCCGTGCACTCAGGGCACATTCTCGGAGAAAACGGTCAAAGCCCGCCGACTCACCACCGTCCCCAGGATGGCCCAACAATGAGCAATTTGTCTTCCCGCCATAGGTCACGGTAATTTAAACCATAGACCGCCGAAGACCCTCATCTATGCCAACAGCTCAAATCCGAACGACATAGAACGGGTACGGTTCCATCTAACCCGTGATCACATCGAAACGTTAATTTAAAATATATGCGCAGGTCACACTTCTCCCGAGTCCCGTTTCCATCACAAAATCACATAACCCGGTTATGTTCAAGTTGGCTCCCAGGCCACCAAGTTGGCAAGATCACGCATCCGCCCAATTTTCCGGGTGCACCTTAGGGTTAATCCCCAAGGCTCCCTGTTGCAATCTACCTCGTAGAAAACCCGAAAAACAAACATTCGCACGGAGTCTTCTCCGGCATTTATGCAATGCAACATCACCGATCCAGACCAACATGTCCGAATAAGCTTCACACATCATGCATATGTCCATTCTCAATTACGGACTCTACACAACGAGGACTTTACATATCTACCCGAAGGAACGCCTCCATCTCACAGCAAACTTGCGAGAGCGGGCTTCCTATGCGAAAGAAGTAGAGCTTCACATGCTCAAGTAGAGAATCATTACCCTAGCGTTCTTCCTTGGCGCCATGGAAATGTACGCGGATGAAAAGCACCGCAATCTCCTTGCCTTCGTGGATCCGAAGTCGGCTCGCGATTTGGAGCTCTAAAACTCCTCCAAAGGCTAGATCTAAGCTTCTTCTTCCTCCTTTGCTCTCCCCTCTCTCTAGGATTTAGACAGAGAACACGACAAGAAAAATAAGGGTTCTGAAACCCTTCTCTCGGGTATAACTCTTTCGGGAATAACCACAGCCGTCGGATCCCACTAAAAGAAACGCACAGCTACGATCCAGGTCTGACCTGGACGAATGGGGCTAAACAACGCATGGTTCACCAATAGGAGCAGGACACGTCTGCGTCAATGTCGAAACGATTAGTCAACTCCCGCCAATCCCGTGTGTCGACACTCTGCGTCGACCGAGTCAGACACGCCATAAACAGCCCCGCGCTCGACGATCGTCGAACCAAAATGGTCGACCGCTACCCAATCATCGAACGAAGATCTATAGCCCGATCGTCGTACGCACAACTCTTGGCAAATCATCGAACGCGCGGCCCGATTGTCGAACCCACGGCCCGATCATCGAACCCAGAAAGCTGGCCCGATCGTCGAACGCAGATTGTTGGCCCGATCATCAAACACAGTTAGTTGGCCTGATCGTCGAACGCAGCATTGTGACCAGATCGTCGACTGCTGCTCGACGATCGTCGAACCCAGACTTCTGCTTGATCGTTTGCCAGATTTTTGAACTACCCCGACACGCCCTGGGACACGCCCTTGACAAGGGCCGTGTTTGCTGCTCGACGATCGTCGAACCCAAAATCGTCGAACACACGACCAAATCGTCGAACCAGCCCGACACGCACTGGGACACGCCCGTGACCCAGGCCGTATACTTCCTGCCAAATTCCAAATTTGGCCCGGAACGCCTCCCGTCGCTCTTTTGAGTTTCGGGGCGTTACAACTCTCTCCCTCTTAAAAGAATTTCGTCCATGAAATTACATAAAGGAAAGATAAGTATAAAATTAAATTGTACCTGAGCGAAACAACTCCGGATACTCGTCAAGCATAGTCTGCTCTCATTCCAAAGAGAGCTCCTCTCGACCGCAATTGTCCCATCGGAGCTTGACCATCCTGATCTCTTTATTGCGTAGCCGCTTGACTTCCGAGTATTCAATCTGCATGGGCTTGACCTTTGTCGTCAACCCACTATCCACCGACACGTGACCAATCGCGATCACTTGCGAAGGCTCTTGCACCGCCTTCCGTAGCACTGATATATGGAATACATCATGTAAACCACTAAGCTCCACTGAAAGCTTCAACCGATAGGCTGCTTCACCAACCCGCTCCAGAACCTCAAACGGCCCAAGGTACCTCGGGCTTAGCTTTTTCAATCGCCGTACCCGCGAGACACCCTTGAACGGCTTGATCTTTAAGTACACCCAGTCGCCCACAGCGAACTACACGTTCCTGTGCTTGGCATTATAGTACTTCGCTTGCCGGTCCTGAGAAATAAGCAACCTCTCCTGAATGGTTCGCACCAATGAAGTAGCATCCTCTACCTCTTGACGCTTGTACAACTTTGACTCACCCGTTTCCAACCAGGACAGTGGCGTGCGATATCTCCTACCATATAGGGCCTCGAAGGGCGCCATTTGAATACTCGTCTGGTAGCTATTGTTGTACGCAAACTCCACCAAGTATAGGTGGTCTTCCCATTATTTTCCAAAGTCCAAGACACATATGCGGAGCATGTCTTCCATAGTTCTATTGAATCTCTCGGTCTGCCCATCTGTTTGCGGATGAAAGGCTGTGCTGAATTTTAACTTTGTTCCCAACATTTGCTACACTACCCTCCAATCGTTGGACGTGAACCGCCCATATCGGTCACTCACGATGCTGCGGGGCACACCGTGGAGCCGTACTATATTATCCACATATAACTTTGCCAACTTTTCCACCGGATCATCCTTCCTATGCGGAATAAAATGCGACACCTTCGTTAGCCGATCTACGACCACCCAGATGGCGTCGTTCCCTTTTTGCGACCTTGGCAACCCATGCACAAAGTCCATAGTGATGTCGTCGAATTTTCATTCCGGAATAGGCAAGGACTTCAGAAATCCTCCTGGCTTTTGGCACTCCGCCTTCACCAAGGAGCAAGTTTGGCACTTCGCCACGTAGTGCGCCACATCCTTCTTCAAACCCGGCCACCAAAACAGTTTCTTCACGTCGCGGTACATCTTTGTGCTCCCCGGGTGAATCGAGTACTTAGTATGGTGCGCCTCGTACAACAAATCCACCCGCAAACTGCCCACGCTTGGGACGCAAAGACGACCGTCTTTCCAAAGCAATCCGTCCTCCACAACGAATTGGGAATTTGACCCATCCAGAGCCTCTACCATGAACTGCTTCATGTGGTCATCCAAATCCAATGCCTGCCGAATCCGATCAGCCAGGTCATATTGAACTTCAGTCCAATTCAAGAGTGCTTCAACACTTGACTGCTTATCTACACAAACAATCTCCAACGCCTCCAACTCCCGAACCAACCGCTCATCATGCACCAATAGCCAATTGGCTTGAGCTGGGGCCCGGTGAATCAATGCGTCCGCAACCGCATTACCTTTACTAGGCACGTAGTGGATCTTGAATGTATAGTCCCCCAGGAACTCCATCCATCTACGCTGCCGCAAATTCGGATCTTTCTGATCAATCAGATACTTCAGGCTCTTATGATCGGTGTAGATATCAATCTTCACACCGTACAAATAATGCCTCCACAGCTTCAAAGCAAAAATCACGGCCGCTAACTCCAAGTCATGGACCGGATAGTTCCTCTCGTGCACTTTCAGCTGTCTCGAGCCATATGCTATAACGCTTCCATGCTGTAACATCACACAACCCAAACCACTGCCTGAAGCATCGCTATAAATCTCATAACCTTCGGTCCCACTCGGCGAACTCAGCACAGGCGTCGTGGTCAACCGACATTTCAACTCCTCAAAAGCTCGCGCGCACTCCGGCGTCCAAACGAACATCTGCTCCTTCCTTGTCAAAGTAGTGAGAGGTAACGCTATCCGCGAGAAGTTCTCTACGAAGCACCTATAATAGCCGGCAAGCCCCAGAATGCTCCGGACTTCCGCTACCGTAGAAAGCTCAGGCCACTCCCTTATCACAACAATCTTCGTCGGATCCACTGCAATACCTTCCCCACTCACTATATGACCGAGGAACGCCACTGAGGACAACCAAAACTCGCACTTCGAGAACTTGGCGTACAGTTGATTCCTCCTTAGCGTCTCCAAAACCAAATGAAGATGCCTGAAGTGATCTTCCTCACTCTGTGAGTACACCAAAATATCGTCGATGAAGACGATCACAAAATGGTCCAAGTACTCCCTGAAGGTCCTGTTCATCAAATCCATGAACACTAACGGCGCATTAGTCAGCCCAAACGGCATGACCGTAAACTCGTAATGCCCGTATCTCGTACTGAACACTGTCTTCGAGATATCACTCTCCCTTATTCGCAGCTGATAGTACCCGGACTTGAGGTCCAACTTTGAGTAGACTGTCGACCCGACCAACTGATCAAAAAGATCATCGATCCGGGGGATCGGGTACTTGTTCTTTTCCGTCAACTTATTGAGCTCCCGATAATCAATACATAGCCTCAAGCTTCCGTCCTTCTTCTTAACAAAGAGGACCGGCGCGCTCCAAGGCGAAGAACTTGGATGCACATACCCTTGCTCCAACAACTCTTGCAGTTGAACCTTCAGCTCTGCCATTTCCTTAGGCGCTAGCTGATATGGAGAGCGTGACACAGGCTTTGCACCTAGTACGAGCTCTATCGTAAAATCTATCTCCCGTTGAGGTGGGGCTCTAGGAAGATCGCTAGGGAACACATCAGGGTACTCCGATACCACTGAAATATAGTCCAACGCGGGCTTAGGCTTTACAACCTCCACTGGTGTAAAGAACAGTTCTGCACCGGCACGAACCGCCTTCACCACCTGAAGAGCAGACATCAGCGTCTTGCTCGACCCCTTCAAGCCTGTGAAAGTCGTCTCACGTCCTGCTCCCAGCTTGACTTCCTTGCTACCGCAATCAATATAGGCCCGCTGCTCTGAGAGCCAGTCCATGCCAAATATAACGTTGAATTCCACAAGCGGCAATAACGACGCTTGCAAATGGAGCTCCTGGCTCCCAATTCGAATCTTCACGCCACAGATTCTATCTGCGTGCATCGAACACCCATTGGGCAACAACACATCCAACTTGTCCCTCACCATCGAAGAACGGACTCCGATGCGTGATATAAATTCTTCGGACAAGAAGGAGTGTGAAGCTCCTATATCGAAGAGTGCTCTTATCGGATTTTCACAAATCAAAACAAATCCTAAACAAGCAGTGGTAAGGTAACATGTGCATAACAAGTATTTAAAGAAATTAACTTGCTATAAATTAAACCGTACCTGTCACCACATCCGCCTATTTGATGGCCTCCTGTTGGCCAAGATTATACACCCTTGGTTGAGCCGGAGCATAATGGGATGCGGTCGACTCCACCGCCTTGCCTTTCTCTTCATAAGTTGCTCCCGACTTCCTTTCGGACTTGGGACGTCCGCTCCAACAGTCACGGGCAAAGTGCCCCGGCTTCCCACAAGTAAAACATGCACCCGGGGTCCGACCCGTAGTCGCCCCAAAAGCACCAGAAGAAGGAGCTGGACCCGAAGTCCTAGACTTCTTAAAGAACCTTTGATAGCCGGACTTTGAAGTAGTCGGCACTTTGAACCCAGACTTCTTATCACCAATGCTCTTCTTCGCTTTAACATTCTTCATGTCCTTCTCCAAGGACCGGGCCGTGTTGACCAAGGTCAAGAAACCCCGCGTCATCGGCCCCGAGAGTAGTAGCCTCAAATCATCTCTCAACCCTTCGTAGAATCGATTCGTCTTGCACTCCTCATCTGCGATGGTGGAGCTAGCATACCGACTCAATCGAGAAAACTCGTGGAGATATTCATCCACGCTACTGTCTCCTTGAACCAACTTCAGGAACTCGTTCTCCAACGCTATCCTCTGCGCCGAAGGGAGGTATCTAGCCAAGAACAGTCTCGAGAACTCCTCCATCGAGACATCTGTAAGTTGCCTACCTCTCAATAGATGCAGCTCCAATCCTTCCCACCATAATCTCGCTTCACCGTCCAGAAGGAACGTAGCAATGGTGGTCATTTGCCACTCCTCCGTCTCCATTGCTGTCAAGACTCTCTTCACCCTAGAGAGCCAATCTTCAGCTTGAGATGGGGTTCCCAACCCCGAGAATACCGGAGGATTAAAGCTCATGACATGTTTGAGCTGTCTCTCGGTTGCCCTCCTTGGCACCAACGGCTCCACTACTACCTGCTCCACTCTCCTCGGCTCAACCTCTGGAAGAGGTACCTGCTCCATCGCAGGAGCGGGCTGCTGCATTTGCCTTGCAGGCTGCGCATTGATCATGGCAAGCACTGCTTCGGCCACCAATCGTATGGTCTCAGCCGATGGAGGTGTTGCAGGAGCATCATTTGGTGCACTGCTAGCCTTAGAAACTCGACGTTCCGACGGCCCAGCACCTCTTCTGGTCACCTATAGTGGTACAAAACACCGTTAAGCGACAAAATAAAATTGCAAACAGTAATTATAGGAACACTCATGTTCCCCAAACACTTGTATTTTCATTCCTAAGTGGACATTCATGGGTTCTTTTACTGTTATAATGATGACGCACACACATGTGCTCACCACCCCTTAAAAAGAATTCGCCCATGAATTCAGTTTAAGCCCGACCAAAACCAGTAGTCTGATACCAAATTGTAACACCCCCTATCCGTCGCATAGCATATAGTAGTAGGTCCGGCCGGGGCCCGACGCCATATACCACAGACAGACCGGGTGGTTACTCAATGGAAACCATACAACCAATCCAACGTCTTACACAGAGCATTCTAGCAGAAGCAATTTTATAAGTTGCAATTAAAAGAACCCAACAACAAGCATGAATGTCCACTAACAAGCCAAATAGGAATGAAGTACATACACAAGTACCGGCCTTAAGGCCTTACAAATGGTTTACTCTTATTACATGTTTTCCATACCACGACACGCAGGCCGGTCATACATGAACAAAAGCAAGTAAACACTCCAATTAGGCCTTCGAGGGCCGGCTTCGCAATTTGGGCTTTAGCCCGCTATTGACCGCTTGGTCCAGCAGCACCTGCAAGCAACAAGCCACCGCACGGTGGCAAACAAAAGCAATGGTCAGCAATGCTGACCAAATTATAACGATCCCGCCACCAATTCGGGGAGGCGATGCTCCTTCCCTGCACTTATTAGCATAACCAAGCAGTGTATAAATATACATTTCATTACAGGCGTAGGCTCACACGGCCACACACCCCGTGCACTCACGGCACATTCTCGGTGAACACGGTCAAAGCCCGCTGACTCACCACCGTCCCCAGGACGGCCCAACAATGAGCAATTTGTCTTCCCGGCATGGGTCACGGTAATTTAAACCATAGACCGCCGAAGACCCTCATCTATGCCAACAGCTCTAATCCGAACGACATAGAACGGGTACGGTTCCATCTAACCCGTGCTCACATCACAACGTTAATTTAAAACATATGCGCAGGTCAAACTTCTCCCGAGTCCCGTTTCAATCACAAAATCACATAACCCAGTTATGTTCAAGTTGGCTCCCAGGCCACCAAGTTGGCAAGATCACGCATCCGCCCAATTTTCCGAGTGCACCTTAGGGTTAATCCCTAAGGCTCCCTATTGCAATCTACCTCATAGAAAACTCGAAAAACAAACATTCGAACGGAGTCTTCTCTGGCATTTATGCAATGCAACATCACCGATCCAGACCAACATGTCCGGATAGGCTTCACACATCATGCCTATGTCCGTTCTCGATTACGGACTGTACACAACATGGACTTTACATATCTACCCGAAGGAACGCCTCCATCTCACCGCAAACTCGTGAGAGTGGGCTTCCTATGCAAAAGAAGTAGAGCTTCACATGATTAACTACAGAATCGTTACCCTAGCGTTCTTCCTTGGTGCCATGGAAATGTACGCGGATGAAAAGCACTGCAATCTCCTTGCCTTCGTGGATCCGAAGTCGGCTCGCGATTTGGAGCTCTAAAACTCCTACAAAGGCTGGATCTAAGCTTCTTCTTCCTCCTTTGCTCTCCCCTCTCTCTAGGATTTAGACAGAGAACACAGTAGGAAAAATAAGGGTTCTGAAACTCTTCTCTCGAGTATAACTCTTTCGGGAATAACCACAGCTGTCGGATCCCACTAAAAGAAACGCACGGCTACGATCCAGGTCTGACCTGGACGAATGGGGCTAAACACTGCATGGTTCACCAATAGGAGAAGGACACGTCCGCATCAATGTCGGAACGATTAGTCAACTCCTGCCGATCCCGTGTGTCGACACTCCGCATCGACCGAGTCAGACACGTCATAAACAGCACCGCGCTCGACGATCGTCGAACCAAAATCGTCGACCGCTATCCAATCGTCGAACAAAGATCTATAGCCCGATCATCGAACGCACAACTCTTGCCAAAATTATCGAACGCGCAGCCCGATCGTCGAACCCACGGCCCCATCGTCGAACCCAGAAAGCTGCTCTGATCGTTGAACGCAGATAGTTAGCCCGATCGTCGAACGCAGATAGTTGGCCCGATCGTCGAACGCAACATTGTGACCAGATCGTCGACCGTTGCTCGACGATCGTCGAACCCAGACTTCTGCTTGATCATTTGCCAGATTTTTGAACTACCCCGACACGCCCTGGGGCATGCCCGTGACCAGGGCCGTGTTTGCTGCTCGACGATTGTCGAACCCAAAATCGTCGAACACACAACCAAATCGTCGAACCAGCCTAACACGCCCTGGAACACGCCCGTGTCCCAGGCCGTGTGCTTCCTACCAAATTCCAAATTTGGCCCGGAACGCCTCCCGTCGCACTTTTGAGTTTTGGGGTGTTACACTTCGTCGCTGACACGTTTCTGAGAAACTTCACTTATGTTTGGACAAACAAAACGTGATTACCAACATCAACAAGGTTGGTCACCGAGAACAAGTTCTTCATTCCTGGCACGTAATAAATACTCGTTAAAGTAAGTGGCCCTTTATCACTTCTCAAATAGATTATTCCCTCCTTCTCAACTGCATGAACAATTGATAACATGATTACCTGTGTACGTCTGCAGAGAAGTGAACTTTGACTCGTCTCTAGTGAGATGATGACCACATGCCGAGTCCATGATCCAGTCCTCCTGAAAGTTGATGGAGGTCAGGACACAAACAAATGTTGTCGTCATATCTACTATGAAGCAGTTTACCCAACCTTCTTCACCTTTGGATCCACCTTATCTTTCAGCAGCGTGACCTGGCTGAAGATTCACCTTGCAATCTTTCTTGAAGTGACTAGTCTTGTTGCATCTGTAACACCTGAGTCCCCCTTCTTGCCTCCATCCTGCTTAGGAGCCTTGCTCGTCTCCTGCTGCGATGAGGTAGAAGGACCATCTTCACCATGAGGTTTCTTCTCTTTGTCTCACATCAACTTCTTTCAAGAGTAAAGAACCTCACTATCTCCCCCGGAGATTGAGCACTCAGACATCTGCCTTGCTAAGCTCTCTTGAAAATCTATAAAGTTCTCCAGCTCCAGCAAAGATGGATGATTAGCCTAGCCCTGTACCGAGGGGATGAATGACACACTCCTTCCGCAAGTCGCGGATGATGTGTCGTTTTAAAATAGCCTCTGAAATAGGCTCATTTGGGTCGAGTGCTGAAATCTCAGCACACAAATTCTTCATCTACAAGAAGAAAGTGAAAATAAACAAGTTGTCTTGAGTTGCTCTCGCCAACTCATTTTCCAGAAATTGTAGTAGAGCTATATTCTTCTTATTGAACAACCCATCAAGGTAAGTCCAGATCTCAGAAGCCGTCTTGCAACCTATGATGTGATCAAAGAGCTCAGTTGAAATCACTCGCTTGAGCGTGAACTCTGCCTTGGCATTAGTTCTCCTCCAAGCTCTCACTTCTTGAGCATTAGCTCCAGCAGTAGTCACTTCTTGTCTATCTTCTCCACCAACGACCTCTCAGTGGTCCTCGCCTAACAGATAACTCTCCATACAAGATTTCCACTTCTTGTAGTTTGTCAGTGTTATGAGCGCAATATCAAGGCATCTTGCATATCCACCTTCCATTCTAGATCTCATGGTCTACTCAACTCCAAAGATACTTAGCAAAGTCCTGAGGCTGATCAATACTAAAACATCTGTCTCTCTGATACCATGTAAAATTTTACGAAATCAGATGACGCAGGAACACTTCAACTAACCAAGCCAAATAAACCACTAGAAATAGAATATGCAAGAACAACACTTGTATTATTTTCTGCTTTACAGTGTGAGACATACATTACGAGACATGATTTTGCAATGCACCCGATGGAGATCATCAAAAAATACACAAGTACAAAACTGACGGACAGATAACTGTAACCGCCTTTCCTCCAATTCACTAGCTATCTACAAGTTCGCGCGAACAGCTCAAGTCGCCAAACTGTCAAGCTGTCAGACTGAACCCATAGAAACAAGAGCTGTTTTTATTGTTTGCTGAAGAAATTGCCATGCTCTCACTTCTTGGTTGTTTTACCATAAGGTTGCCTAACCGCAGAGTCCACCGCGAACAGACACTGAACTGCTAAACCAAGAACTGCTAGTCAGACAGTCGGTGGCGAACTGACTTATTGAATCTGGGAAAACAACCAAGGAAGAAGACCTCCTAGTTGCTGAACTAATGACCTGCTGATAACCCCTAGTCTGCACTGACTCCCCTGACCACTGTTAGAACCATTTGCCTGGTTGCTCAGTGTTAGTTGCACAATCTGCAAACAACAAACAATCAGGTCATTTCTTCTTGTCGCGTGGTTAAAAAACCTTAAGCGCGGGTTTAACCCAAGCTACAGTTATTATAGTTCATGTTGTTAATAACGAGACCAACGCCCCTATTTAAAGGCGGGCAGTGCGGATACAGTCACCGCCCTGGGGGATAGAGTAAATGTCAGCATCGTGGTGGATAACAACACCAGACCGCATAATAATGCGGATTGCCAACACCAGACCACATGAGCGGTTAGCACCAACAAGCCACACAGTCATACAGACAAACGAGTCAGTCCGCGTGGAATTTAATTGGTCAATGTACAACCACACGAACTAAGAAGAAAGAGCGCTCAATGCAGTCTGCCGGTCTTCGCGGTCTACCAAACCAAACCACACAATCTGTCGGTAGCCAAATCCAAACTGTGCGGGCAGCCAACCAGGGAGCCTGCTGAGTCATACTGCGAGAACAAGGATGGCCAAGGAACAGGCCATGCATCAGAGTCTAGCTGTGCTTCCCGCACGGTCTCCGCGGTCTGAGCGGTCTATGTGGTCTGCACATTTCAGACAGCTTACTTCCACTTCAACATTTTTAACAACACTGATGTTTATGCGTACAATAAAGAACCACGCTTCTCCAACTAAAATTCAACTCAAAGAACAATCTCTTCTGGGAAATATTTAAAGGATGTGGTCCTTTCCTCAAAGAAGTCAGCTCCTTCTCAAACTCGCCATACATCAAACAGGAACTTCAGAACTCTTCAAGATCACGAATATGATCGCATCGATTTGAGTAAAAGACAACATAAAAGTGCAACTAGCACGAAACTTTGCATTTAAGCAAAATCATTTATGATATGCGCAAAATTAACTACTAAAGCAAGAAAGCAAACAATAACAACAACGGTCTTGTGACAAAAACGTCATACTATGACAAGGCAGCTAACACGTTTCATTCATCCCCACCAAAATCTACTGCTCAATAGGCCCCTTAATAAATTTTCATGTGTACCCTACCAAGGTGAAGTAAGCATAAACCAACCTACTAACATGTACATAGTTTACTCGAAAGTTTTCGTGAATCCCAAGCCAAGTTATTTCACAACAAGAAAGGAAATTTACAATGAAGTAATCATTGAACCGAGGCTTCAATGGATGAAAATATATTTCCAAACTTTTTAAAGAAATCACCAGAAATGTGGAGAAATGTGGATCAATTATTCAATACTCCCTAAACATTAAAGTTATTTGAAATTAACTCAAGACATAACGAGTGTGCTAGGCTTAGCAGAACGAGTCCAATGAGGCAAACAACACCAAGAATATGTGAATTGATGCTTGACCGGCTCAACAAAAAATGGACTGGGTGAGATCTAGTCAGACTGAAAGTCCACCTAGTGTCAACTAACTTCACCTATGGGGGGGGGGGGGGGGGAATAGGTGACGTGCAGCGTTTTTGCGGAATTAAAATTGTACTTGCACATAAAAGTAAAACAGCACAGCAAACAGAGTACACAAGCTATTTATAGTGGTTCCCCGATTTGGGTACATCCACTTTCCCCCTTCGACCTATCTCCCAACACGGGACGACTCGGTCTCTTCACCAACAGGATTGAAATCCAATCCTTGCACTATCGGAAGGAACCCTTCCACACGTAGTAGACAACACTCCCACAACACGGGTTGCACTCAACCCTTACAACTCGGAACCAACGTTCCTTTACAACAAAAATGAACTAGAATGTACAAGAGATACAAACTACTTTTGGAGACTAAAGTGTCCCTCTTCGTTGACGACGTGTTCTTGAAGTCCACGAAGAGTCCACAACCCTAGATCTCTCTTGGAGAGAATCTCCCCGGAACCGGTGGCGGCAAGATGGGCGGCGGTTTGGTTCACGGGATCGGCGGCAACAACGGTGTGCAGCTGCTGCACTTTGGAGATCCAAACTTCGTAGCAAAGCTAGCTAGGTCTTCCAACGGTCACACTAGGATCGATCGTCTCAATCGATTCGGACGGGGAAGGTTTTCCCGATCAACAAATCAAGAGACAAAGGATCTTCGGTTAGACACGTGAGACTCTAAGCTTGGCTAAGCTTCTGTCGTCGGAAGATCTGGAAGAAACCACGATCAAAAGCGGCGACCAACTAGCACGAGCGGCGACGGCGGCGGCGGAGTAATTTCGCGATTTTAGGTCAAGATCGTCGCTCGGCTTCTTTCTGTGTATCTATCTGTTCAAAATACGCGTATATTTATACGGTGGAAATACTTCATTATAACCGTTATGAGTCCCACCTGAAGAAACCTTAACCCCGGTTCAAAACAGTGCCAGTGGCAGAATCCGGTCCAGCGGTTTCAAGAAAATTGCCCAAGTCAAAATCGATGAGAATCAAAGTTGATTCTCGCCGATTCGGCGAGAATCAGAGGTGATTCTCGTCGAATCGTCGAGAATCAAAGGTGACTCTCGACGAAGTAGACTTGTTTGCACGCTCAGAGAAAGCTGGAAAGAAACGGCGAGAATCACTTGGTGATTCTCGTCGATTATTACTTAGCATCAGAGTTGCTCGCTTTGAAGTAGCTGGATCGAGACGGCGAGAATCAGCCGGTGATTCTCGACGATTCGGCGAGAATCACTAGTGATTCTCGCCGAATCGGCGAGAATCACTTGGTGATTCTCTTCGATTTACACTTGGACGGATTTTCGTCTTTCCACCCATGAGCTACTCTTGACTCATCCTTGCTCCTTGTCTGCTCTTGCAAGATCACAGCCTTGTACTTGAAAGTAAGTGCACTCCAATAGAGAGAGTACACGTAGGCCAACACACTGATCTGCTCAACGAGGGATTACGTCGTGCAGACCCGTGTATATTGACCTACTGCACCCTGACATTGGTGTGCACTTAGCGTGGAATAACTGCAAGCACAACTTGAAATATTTTGTCAAATACATTGTCTATTTACCTTAGCTTGTTCAGGGGCTTCTTCAAATCAGGTACGTTGTGGATACAATACCCAACAATCTCCCCCTATTTGAAGAAGCCTAAACCCTACAAGCTAAGGTGAATAAAGCGTATGGGAATGAAAATCAAAACCTTGAAATTGAGTTGAGAGAGATATTCATTACCAGTACCGGTTTCTTGAGAGCAAACTTTGGAGCCACCTTAGCCTTAGCCGAGAGGGTAATCTCCCCCTTTTCGGCTTCTGCAAATTGGGGTCAGTAGCATTTGACCCCTTGCTCCCCCTTAGTTCTTGCACCTGTGCTCACACTTGAGTTCCTTTCTCCCCCTCAGTTCTTGCACGAGCCTGGAGCTTCTGTAGTCTTCATTCCTCATAGTTTAGCATCCCCAATTCAGTTTTGAAAAGACTGAACTTGGCTTCGTCTAAGGGCTTTGTGAATATATCTGCAATCTGCTTGTCCGTGGGGACATAACAGAGAGAGATGTCCTTGTTCTCCACGTGCTCCCGAATGAAGTGGTAGCGCACTTAAATATGCTTCGTTCTGCTGTGTGATACCGGATTGTTGGCAATTGCAATTGCACTGGAGGAGTCGCAGTACATAGGTACTTCCTTGAACTGAAGGTCGTAGTCGGCTAACTGGTTTCTGATCCATAGGACTTGCGCGCAACAGCTGCCTGCCGAGATGTACTCAGACTCTGCTGTGGAGGTTGCAACACAATTCTGTTTCTTGCTATTCCATGAAATAAGCCTTAGTCCGAGGAATTGACACGTCCCGGAGGTGCTTTTCCTGTCATCCCTACTCCCTGCAAAATCAGCATCTGAAAAACCTATTAGCTCGACATCATTGTTTCTCGGGTACCACAAGCCAAGATTGGGAGTACCTTTAAGGTATCTTAGAATTCGCTTTGCAGCGACATAGTGAGATTCCTTAGTGTTCACCTGATATCTGGCACAGACACATGTGGAGAACATGATATCCGGTCTACTGGCAGTAAGGTAGAGCAGGGATCCAATGATGCTTCTGTATTTGGTTTCATCGAAAGGTTTGCCTTTCTCATCCTTATCCAGAGACATAGTGGATCTCATTGGAGTCCTCATAGAGGTTGCATTCTCCATACTGAATTTCTTGAGGATTTCATTTGTGAACTTCGTCTGAGAGATGAAAATTCCATCCTCAGACTGTTTCACTTGAAGTCCCAAGAAATACTTTAGCTCCCCCATACTGCTCATTTCAAACTTTTCTTGCATAAGTTTAGAAAACTTTTTGCAAAGATTGTTGTCCGTTGAGCCGAATATAATGTCATCGACATAGATTTGCACCAGCAAAATCTTGCCTTTGACTTCCCTGAGAAACAATGTCTTATCTATTTTACCTCTAGAGAACTTGTTCTCAAGAAGAAAACTAGATAAAGTCTCGTACCAAGCTCGTGGAGCTTGTTTTAAACCATAGAGAGCTTTATTAAGAAAATATACATGATTGGGATAAGTAGGATTGACAAAACCTGGGGGTTGAGCGACGTATACTTCTTCTTTCAGGTCTCCGTTCAAGAATGCTGATTTCACATCCATTTGATAGACTGTGAATCCTTTGTGCGAAGCATACGCGAGGAATAATCTGATTGCTTCGAGCCTTGCCACTGGTGCAAAGGTCTGGTCGAAGTCAATCCCCTCCTCCTGTCTGTAACCTTGAGCCACCAGCCTGGCCTTGTTCTTTATGATGACACCATGTTCATCTAGTTTGTTTCTGAAGATCCACTTGGTGCCAATCACATTCTGCTTGTATGGTCTGGGAACCAGCGTCCAAACGTTGCAACGTTCGAATTGATGTAGTTCATCTTGCATGGCCAAAATCCATGCCGCATCTTTGTTCGCCTCGTCGAACTTCTTTGGCTCAACCTGTGACAGGAAGCTAAGATGCAAAATCTCGTTAATAGTACCTCTTCGAGTTCTGACACCGACACGAGGATCTCCGATGATCTGATCTCTAGGATGATCCCTCACGTGCCGGAGCTCTAGAAGTCTGGCGTCTGGAGCTTCGACTACTTCTTGGGCATCTCCTTCTTCTAAGAGATTTGTTCCATTTAGATCTTCAACATTCCCAGATGACGTTGAGGTGGAAACTTTGACGTACTTAGGAGTATCATCTTTAGCGGTCTCATCGAGACACAGCTGTTCAAGTCGTGTGCCTGCATCTTCAAGAATACCACTGGAAGAATTGCTCTTAAGCAAACTTCCTTCATCAAATACAACATTAATCGATTCTTCTACCACTAGGGTTTTCTTATTGAAGACCCTATATGCCCGACTGTGGGAACTATATCCCATGAATATGCCTTCGAAGCATTTTTCACCAAATTTAGTACGCGGGTACTTCCCATTATTCAGTACATAGCATCGGCAACCAAAGATCCTCAAGTAGTACATGGTTGGTTTCCTTCCTCTCAGTAGCTCATAAGGCATCTTACGATGATGCTTGTTGATCAATGCTCGGTTTTGTACATGACAAGCTGTATTGACAGCCTCTGCCCAGAAGTATTCTGGGAGAGAAGCATCTTTCAACATTGTCGTGCAGGCTTCAATGAGAGTTCTATTTCTCCTCTCCACGACTCCATTTTGCTGAGGAGTGCACGGGGAGGAAAACTCATGAAAGATACCTTGTTCTTCACAAAACTCTGTCATAGCACCAGATTCGAATTCTGTTTCATGGTCACTTCTGATTTTTACCACTGAGCAGTTAAATTCGTTTTGAACCTGCTTGACAAAACTAGTGAAGATGTCAAACGTATCTGACTTTCATTTTAAGAAGAACACCCATGTAAACCGAGAATGATCATCAACTATCACGAGTGTATAGGACTTGCCTCCCAAGCTATGAACTTGCATTGGACCAAACAAGTTCATATGTAGAAGCTAAAGGCACCAGGAAGAATCTTTGTCTGCAATGCTCTTAAAGGTAGCCCGAGTCTGTTTCCCCATCTGGCATGCAGGACAGGGGCTATCTTTGATGCACTTCATAATGGGAGCATCCCTTACTAAGTTTTTAGAAAACAGCATATTAATTGTCTTGAAATTAATATGTGTCAATCTCTTGTGCCATTGATCACAAAGAGATGCACTGCCAGCTGCCACTAGGCATACGGGGGTAGATGAATCTAAACTAAGAAAATTTAAGCAGAAGATATTTCTGCTCCTAATGCCTGTTAGTATCGTCTCAGAAGAGGCGCATGAAATTATCAGGCATTTATCCTTGCAGAACTTAACGTCATAACCTTTATCACATAACTGACTTACACTGATCAGGTTATGGTTTAACCCTTCAACATAAGCCACGTCGGTGATAGAGATTATACCGTTGGAGATCATACCATAACCTCTGGTGACTCCTCGATCTGATCCCCCAAAGATGACTTTGGGTCCATTCTCGACGGGAGTGTAATCACGCAGCAGGCTTCTTGTCCCAGTCATATGCCGTGAGCATCCACTGTCCAAGTACAAGATCGGCGTTTTGGTGGCCTTTGGACATTCCTGCAAAACAAAATTAATTTCCCTTAGGAACCCAATCAAACTTGGGTCCTAGATTCTTGGTTAGCATACTCCCCCGCGGTTGGTTAACCCTACGAGTGGTCGGCCTCGCATTGCTAACATAGGGAGTCTCATGATACCTTGGATTAAACCAACAATCCACGGCAAAGTGACCGACTTTGCCACAACACCAACAGTCAAATCTGTTGTACCTCTTCCTAGGCTCCTGCTTTACCCTGGGAATAGTGGGTACAGCTGGGGCCTTGGATCTGGAGGTGGAGGCCTCATGGTGATAGCAGTCACATGACTTCTTCACCTTCTGTTTCTTCAGTATAACAGGCTTGACTCTTGGTGCCTGCTTTCCATTATGGCCGCTAGAGAATTGACCATAATTTCCCATGTGGATTTCCTCATAAGGTGCCTTGAAGGCACTCTCACCGAAGTTGCGGGGAAAGGTCCAACCATCATATCGACTCTTTGGCTTTGCAACCGAGGGCCGGAAATGATGACCAAAGGTTGATTCAAAGTCATGTTGGTTGCAAGGAAAGCTAGGCTTTCTGAACGCAACATGACTGAGCGGAGCCTTTCCCTTTTCAGCAGCAGAGGCCTTCTTGGCAGCCTTGTTCTTCCTCTGGTTCCTGTTTCTCCTGGATGAGGAACCAGATACCCCTACATGCCCCAAGCCAGCTCCTTTGGCCTGAGCCGAGAAGGTATCAACAACTGGAAGAACTGTTTTTGGCATAGAGAAGCTCTTGACGATCTTCCTTTCTGCCGCAAGCTGTTCTTCCAACTTGTCGACTTCCTCCTGCTTAAGATCAAGGAGCTTAAGAGACTCTGAGTTCTTTGAAGTCAGGTCTAGGTGCTCCTGTCGGAGAGAGATCAAACTAGTGATCTCTTCCCTTAGGGAGACACTCTCACCCTTAAGGAATTTCACTTCCTTTTTCTCATCCTTCAATCTCTTACAGCACTCCTCGAAAGTGTTGAGCAGAAGCTCATACTTCTCGAGGAGCTCCGCTTCACGGGCCGAAAGGCTATCCTCAGGGTCATCATCCTGAGACTCAGGATCAGAGTCGGAGTCGGAGAGAGGGGTGTGAGCTTTTACCTTCCCAGTAAATGGGGGGCATTCTCCTTCTGAGTCGGAGCGACCCACCAGCCCGAAGTAGGCTTCCTCATCATTACTGGAGTCTGAGGAATCAGACTCACTTAGTGTCTTTGGCCTTTTGGCGATGTAGCTCCTCTCTTTCTTCTTATCTCTCGAGGATTTGTGCTCCTCTCCTTTCCCTTTTTCTCTCTTGCCTTGGTAGCAGTCGGCCACGACGTGTCCTGGCTTATTGCATCCAAAACAAATAATGTCAGAGGAGCGATGTTTGTTCGGTTTAGAAGCATACCTGTCAGAAGAATAATTTTTCTTCTGAAGCCTGGAGGAGGAGCCGTCTCTCTTTCTTTGATTCCTCATCTTGAGGAACTTCTTGAATTCTCGGGTGATGAGGGAGAAATCCTCCTCAGACAGCTCTGAGCTGGAGGAGCATGGCTCGGAGTCTTCCTCCTCATCCTTTTTCCTGGCACGGTATGAAACCACACCCTTGCCTTTTCTGGAGTGAATGGCTTTTAGAGCCACAGTCTTTTCTTTGGCTGCAGCCTTCTCTGCTTCTTCTTCTGCTTTCCGGGTGTTCAGTTGAAGCTCATAGGACATCAGCTTTCCAAACAGAATTTGAGGGTCTGTTTCAGCTTGTCTTCCAAACTCGCGGATGGCGCAGATCTTTGTGTCCCATTCTTTAGTAAGGGACCTAAGGAATTTATCATTAAGTTCACCATTAGTGAACACTCTTCCGTATCCTTTGAGGGCATTGACAATCTTGAGGAAGTTCTCGAAGGTGACTCCGATCTCTTCCTTAGGCCCTTGCCTGAAGGCCTCATATTTCTGGTTCAGGAGGGATCTACGATCATCCCTCACTTCATCAGTTCCCTCCATTAGGATGATCAGGCAATGCCAGATCTCCTTTGCTGTCCTGCAGTTGCAGAAGTTCTGCATCATTGAGTCATCAACCGCGCTGACCAGAATGTTCTGCGCCTTCTTGTCAAGTCCCACTAGCACCATCTCGTCCTTGTCCATTTCTGAGAGTTTCTTCGGCACTTTCTTGGTTGGATCAATGGTGGAGACCTTAGTGGGGACATAAGGTCCCTCCTCCACGATCATAAAGAGTCGAGGATCAACTGCTTCCATGTAGAACCGGATCCTTTCCTTCCAGATAGGAAAGTTGATCCTGGTGCACACTGGGATCTTGCCTGTGTACTTGAGCCCGTCCATGGTAGATGATTTCCTTCTTCTTGACACTAGTGGCAGGATTCAACTCAAGGTGTTAACCTATTTGATGAGGAACCTCCCTCTGATACCACTTGAAAGTCCACCTAGTGTCAACTAGCTTCACCTATGGGGGGGGGGAATAGGTGACGTGCAGCGTTTTTTTGGAATTAAAATTGTACCTGCACACAAAAGTAAAACAGCACAGCAAACAGAGTACACAAGCTATTTATAGTGGTTCCCCGATTTGGGTACATCCACTTTCCCCCTTCGACCTATCTCCCAACACGGGACGACTCGGTCTCTTCACCAACAGGATTCAAATCCAATCCTTGCACTATCGGAAGGAACCCTTCCACACATAGGAGACAACACTCCCACAACACGGGTTGCACCCAACCCTTACAACTCGGAACCAACGTTCCTTTACAACAAAAATGAACTAGAATGTACAAGAGATACAAACTACTTTTGGAGACTAAGGTGTCCCTCTTCGTTTACGACGTGTTCTTGAAGTCCACGAAGAGTCCACAACCCTAGATCTCTCTTGGAGAGAATCTCCCCGGAACCGGCGGCGGCAAGATGGGCGGTGGCTTGGTTCACGGGATCGGCGGCGACAACGGTGTGCGGCTGCTGTACTTTGGAGATCCAAACTTCGTAGCAAAGCTAGCTAGGTCTTCCAACGGTCACACTAGGATCGATCGTCTCAATCGATTCGGACGGGGAAGGTTTTCCCGATCAACAAATCAAGAGACAAAAGATCTCCGGTTAGACACGTGAGACTCTAAGCTTGGCTAAGCTTCTGTCGCCGGAAGATCTGGAAGAAACCATGATCAAAAGCGGCGACCAACTAGCACGAGCGGCGACGGCGGCGGCGGAGCAGTTTTGCGATTTTAGGTCAAGATCGTCGCTCGGCTTCTTTCTGTGTATCTATCTGTTCAAAATACGCGTATATTTATACGGTGGAAATACTTCATTATAACCGTTATTGGTCCCACCTGAAGAAACCTTAACCCCGGTTCAAAACAGTGCCAGCGGCAGAATCCGGTCCAGCGGTTTCAAGAAAATTGCCCAAGTCAAAATCGACGAGAATCAAAGTTGATTCTCGCCGATTCGGCGAGAATCAGAGGTGATTCTCGTCGAATCGTCGAGAATCAAAGGTGACTCTCGACGAAGTAGACTTGTTTACACGCTCAGAGAAAGCTGGAAAGAAACGGCGAGAATCAGCCAGTGATTCTTGACGATTCGGCGAGAATCACTAGTGATTCTCGTCGATTATTACTTAGCATCAGAGTTGCTCGCTTTGAAGTAGCTGGATCGAGACGGCGAGAATCAGCCGGCGATTCTCGACGATTCGGCGAGAATCACTTGGTGATTCTCGTCGATTTACACTTGGACGGATTTTCGTCTTTCCACCCATGAGCTACTCTTTGACCCATCCTTGCTCCTTGTCTGCTCTTGCAAGATCACAGCCCTGTACTTGAAAGTAAGTGCACTCCAATAGAGAGAGTACACGTAGGCCAACACACTGATCTGCTCAACGAGGGATTACGTCGTGCAGACCCGTGTATATTGACCTACTGCACCCTGACATTGGTGTGCACTTAGCGTGGAATAACTGCAAGCACAACTTGAAATATTTTGTCAAATACATTGTCTATTTACCTTAGCTTGTTCAGGGGCTTCTTCAAATCAGGTACGTTGTGGATACAATACCCAACAATCTCCCCCTATTTGAAGAAGCCTAAACCCTACAAGCTAAGGTGAATAAAGCGTATGAGAATGAAAATCAAAACCTTGAAATTGAGTTGAGAGAGATATTCATTACCAGTACCGGTTTCTTGAGAGCAAACTTTGGAGCCACCTTAGCCTTAGCCGAGAGGGTAATGTATCCCAACACACAGATTGTTGGGTATTGTATGCACAACGTACCTGATTTGAAGAAGCCCCTGAACAAGCTAAGGTAAATGTATTTGACAAAATATTTCAAGTTGTGCTTGCAGTTATTCCACGCTAAGTGCACACCAATGTCAGGGTGCAGTAGGTCAATATACACGGGTCTGCACGACGTAATCCCTCATTAAGCAGATCAGTGTGTTGGTCTACGTGTACTCTCTCTATTGGAGTGCACTTACTTTCAAGTACAGGGCTGTGATCTTGCAAGAGCAGACAAAGATCAAGGATGGGTCAAAGAGTAGCTCATGGGTGGAAAGACGAAAATCCGTCCAAGTGTAAATCGACGAGAATCACCAAGTGATTCTCGCCGATTCGGCGAGAATCACTAGTGATTCTCGCCGAATCGTCAAGAATCACCGGCTGATTCTCGCCGTCTCGATCCAGCTACTTCAAAGCGAGCAACTCTGATGCTAAGTAATAATCGACGAGAATCACCAAGTGATTCTCGCCGATTCGGCGAGAATCACTAGTGATTCTCGCCGAATCGTCGAGAATCACTGGCTGATTCTCGCCGTTTCTTTCCAGCTTTCTCTGAGCGTGCAAACAAGTCTACTTCGTCGAGAGTCACCTTTGATTCTCGACGATTCGACGAGAATCACCTCTGATTCTGGCCGAATCGGCGAGAATCAACTTTGATTCTCGTCGATTTTGACTTGGGCAATTTTCTTCTTTCCACCCATGAGCTACTCTTTGACCCATCCTTGCTCCTTGTCTGCTCTTGCAAGATCACAGCCCTGTACTTGAAAGTAAGTGCACTCCAATAGAGAGAGTACACGTAGGCCAACACACTGATCTGCTCAACGAGGGATTACGTCGTGCAGACCCGTGTATATTGACCTACTGCACCCTGATATTGGTGTGCACTTAGCGTGGAATAACTGCAAGCACAACTTGAAATATTTTGTCAAATACATTGTCTATTTACCTTAACTTGTTCAGGGGCTTCTTCAAATCAGGTACGTTGTGGATACAATACCCAACACAGACCAAGCTAGATTGATTCATCCATGTCTAACCTCCAACTTTATGTTCAACGTACATTGGCTACAAATTGCACCCTACCCCCTCAATCTTTGTAAGGTGTCCTCTGCCAACAACTATATTGCTTGAAATACTCAATCAATCATACAGTTATCCTTGGCAAAGAATCGACGATCGACGAAGCTCTTTCTCACGGCCTTTCTCCCTTAAAATACCCATAAACTAAATTAAAAATAAAATCATCATGGATCATGTACGACATACACACACAATAAAATCGTGAACTGATCGTGACAAATTTCTCTCGAAAACTTGATCAAATTACATATGCCAATCAAAAGATTCTATGGATAATCGAAGCAACCAAACTTTAGAGGTGATTTTGCAAGGAATCTTTGTCTCGTCATTAGAATGACAATGACAAGTCACCTCTAAAGTTTGTTTGCTTCTATTATCATTACGACGATGACTTGTCATAGTCATTCTAATGTCGAAACAAAGATTCCTTGCAAAATTTTGGCTCGATCAGATCACTCCTATTTTCTAGAAAGGAGGCCACCACAACGATCAAAAACCTCCCAAAGCGGACATTACAATGGGAGATTTCTAGAAAAAAGAGTCATAACTAAGATTTTCAGCCATTAGAAGATTCTTGATTTTAACTCGAGATTGTCTATGGAATATTTCCACAAGCAGTAGCCCTACCCATGAACTTCCAATCGTAGGAAAACCCTCAATTGTGATCTGTTCTAGTATTGGGGGATTTCTAAAAGAAAAAAACTTACCCTAGACTTTTTCCCAACTACGACAAAGACTATGAGTGGAAGACTTGTCTAGGTGTCTTTCCAAGTGCAATTCAATACCTTGGAGTTCCCCTACCAAAACTCCCATGTCAAGCATTACATCATCTCATCCACAAATCACTAAATCAACATTTTGTATTCGGGACGTGTACTTGATAGCCTAGTCTTTTATTGTAATGTTTTGGAGAGTGAGAACACCAGTGTAATCAAACCAACTATACCTCAAGTGAGATAGGTTCATGTTTTATTCCCCTTTCAGCACTTTTTCATGTAGAAATCATAACATCAGAATTCTACTTCCACCACATATGTTTGCAACTTTCAAACTAAAGCAATCTAACAGTATGTACATGTGAATTAATAGCAAAATATAAAATACATATACAAAATAACAAAATATCATAAGCAGCAAAGTGTATATCGCAAATCTCTGAATCACCATTACAAATACCAAAATATGAAATAGGCAGTGCAAAAAGGGCTTTTTGGCAATTTGCACCCCCTTCACCCAAAATTTTAAAATTAACACTTTGCACCCCCTGAGTACATTTTTTGCACTTTGAACCCCCAAGGCTGAAATTTAAGAGATATTTATGTCCAGATACCACCCAAAATGCTCATTTTTGCACTTTGTAAATAGCTAAAATAAAGTATTTTGGGATGCATAGGGCCAAAACAAGCATTTTGAGTGGTGCACAGACATAAATATCCCCTTAAATTTCAGTCTTGATGTGCAAAGTGTCAAAAATCTATAATTAGGGGGTGCAAAATGTCAAAAAACCATGCAAAAAGCCCTATTTTAACACCATACGGAACCAGAAGTATTTCAAATGAACAAAAGGGATGGTAAGAAGCGAATCATGACCCCCAAAAAACCAAACTTGAGAATTCAAAAGTGTTATTACTGTGATAAATAGATTCAAAACGCAGCCCAATACCTATAAGCAACGGCTTCTATGGACATCCCCGACATTGAAGCCCTAAATTTGATCGGCTTATTCACATCGAGAGAGTGTGTGTGATTTTACAGATCCATTGGAAGGGATGGGTAAAAGAAGGAAAACGCTGCAAAAAAAACATTTTGGAGGAGAAATTTGAAGCCTCGTTGAAAAGGCAGCTGCATAATTTATTGCCCATCTACAGACTACAGCAGGCCTGCAACCTCATTGGTTCAATCCCTCCCGTTCGTTGGAATGGGGCCTATTCAATACTTTTTTTAACGGTTGGATGCATCTCTAAAGCATAGGCCCCTATTGTTCATCCAATTATTTTATTTTGAATTTTTTTTGTTTCACATTTTGTATTTTCTATGGAATATAAATGAGTGTTGTTAATGTTATTAGCAAATTGGGTTTGATTTTGGACATTGTTAGTAGCAAACCTTTGTTCGTTATTAGCAAACCCAAAAATCCGGGTTCAAGATTTTTAGAATGTTTTTTCTATTTGGCCTCTCCCTTTATTAGCAAACCTCCAATTTTCTAAACTCTATCATGTATTCCGCCCGATCCTCTTCCTTCGTATCCCCTATTCCCGATTTCCGCCCATCCTCCTCATGCGAAAACGCCTCTTCTGTATTCCGCCGTCGCCTCCTCATGCGAAAACCCCTCTCTTGTATTCCGCCGCCTCCTCGTCCTTCCTAAACTCTATTCCTGGATCACGCCCCTCCTCCTCCTTCGTAAACCAGAGACGATTCAGCGACGGTAACTGACGACGGTGATCGGCTTCAGGTAAGAGTCCGCCCCTCCTCCTCATTCATGGCTTGTTCTTTTTATTTTTTTGGTGGTTTGTTAATAACAACAAAGTTTGTTAATAACTCTTTTCAAAATAGATGATTTGCTAATAACAATGGTTTGCTAATATCGAAAAGTGGTTTGCTAATAACGTCCTTGATTTTTAGCATCAAAAAATATCCAAAAAAATTATAGTTTTGTTTTATTTTCAAATACCCATAATTTCTATAATCACCAAAGTTTTGTCATCGGGGCCTGGCCACTGCGACCCCCATTTCGAGGAGGCACCCATTCTCCTGAAGTTATCGGGTTATTTTGCCGAGTTTCTTAGAGAGAGTTGTCTCGCGCAAGGATTGGAAATAATATATTTATGAGACAATATATTATAATATATTGTAAGCAATATATTGTCTTGTCTAATTGATAAGAACAATATATTGTATTGTTATTTTGACAATAACAATATATTGATAATAATATTGTAAATTTAAAATTTTAAAAAATATATATAATTTATATAACAAAAAGTATAAAAAAAGATTTATGAGCTAAAACGGTTTTGTTGTCAGGTCACACCTATTTCCTTTTGTTAACAGGGTCAGGTTTATTCTTCCTCTTCATCGCCCACATCGAATCATGTAGAACGGTTGTTTTCCGTAAGCAATCGAATGTTTTCAAAGACACGCTGAAGGCTACTACCACGTACTTTGGAAGCGTTGATTTTCCGCAAAGAAAATCTATATTTATGGAATTTGGCTTTGTTGTCTGTTGTCGTGAATGAAAAAATAATTGATGATAATAACCAAAGTAACGAGGATGAAGAACTGAACTTTTGAAATACTATATTATATTGCCTATTTATAACTTTGGATATTGTATTTTCAAACCTTTTGAAATACTATATTCTATTATATGTTAAAAACTTTTGAAAAAATTACGTTAAATTGTATTTATATTTCTAGCATGTACAATATAATATATTGTATTACTAGCATTGCAATACCAATATATTGTATTGTTAGCATTACAATATCAATATATTATATTGTTTATTCTCAAAATTACAATAAAATATCAGATAATATTGATACAATCACTGGTCTCGCGCCCTTAGGTATTCTCTACCTGCCCACATGTGTCGATTATGGGTACAGGTACCATTTTGTTAAAGGTGGTTCGAGATTTTCCGGGGAGTATGGCATGGGTTACTTCAGTGTCATAGCGCCTAGCACTCGAACATTGGCTCGAGGCATTTCCTCTACCCATTTTCACAACTGTCCAACCAGTTCAATCGGGGTCGAACCGTTACACGCGCGCACGCGCGCACGCGCGCGCACACACACACACACACTAGAAAATAAAAAAATTTACGTTGTACAAAAAATTTACATTTAAATAAAAATGACATATCTATTATCACTATATTTGTATACTTTTAAAGCTCCGTTTTGCATGACGTTTTTGGTCGGGTGAGTTTTGACAAAAAAACGTCATCGTAATAAAGTAATAGAATGGAGATTTGGTATGACAGCGGTTAAGACCACAATCAATTGAAAATAAAACTAGTTTTTTTCTTTAATTTGAACATAAAATTGTATGAAGTTTCTTAGGTCGGGCGTTCAAGAGCGACGATCCATAACCATTGCATTCCTGACCGCCACCACCGTGCCAAACTGAATGCAAATTTATTTAAATGATAGATGTATGTATATAGCATAAGCCGGAGGAGACAGAGGCAGCCGACGGCGGTGGCGGCCGTGGCCACGTGCGCGCGAAGGGGGCGTACGTTGCGCGCGCGCGAGAGGGAGCGCACACTCACATGCTCGACCGCGCCTGCATGGGGGTCTACGACCGCGTCCCCGCCCGGAGGTGCCGCGCGCGCGTGCCCACCTGGTAGCGTTGTGCGGGCGCGCCAGAGGGTGTTGTGTGAGCGCGCCCACCCGGGCGCGCCACGTGCGTGCGTGGTGCCCTTGGTTTGGCCGGCCGCGCTTGGGCCTTGTGTGCCTTCGCACATCCATTCTTGTGCGGCCGCTTGGGTTCGTTTGGCGTGACTCGGAAAGTCTTTGGGGAAACCCATCGAGACTATATCTACACATTGTATAATTTAAGGATATTTAAAGGTACCAAATCAATTATGGAGAACTTGGACTAGCTGAGTTGTTGATGTGGAGCAATTTTGGTGGAAAATACAAGTACACGCCAAGTTTACACGCCGCGTAAGTTGGGCATGTAAACTCGATTTATGACCAACAACTCGCTTTCATTCGAGAACGATACACATCTTGTAATCAGGGCGTGTAAACCCAAATTTCTAGCTAGAAATAGAAGAGCATTATTCTAAGATTCCATCATCCAGCTCATTTTCTGTCATTTAGATACTGTTTTACTGCTTTTTAATTCTATTTTGAAGAGTTTAGTGTAATTTTTTTGTGCTCTTACAAGTCTTTTTACTCAATTTTTATAATTGCGTCTCTCCTTATTTATTTTTTAGGCGATTGTTAATCGCAACTCTTTATTGGCTAGTCGCACCCCAAAATTTCATAATTTTTTGCGCCTTTTCGAAATACGTCTTGTGCATGCAATTTTAGGAAAAGTGCTCAACACGACAGTTTTAGATCTCGTCGAGATCTACAACTTTCGTGGTGATCACTTTTCCTAAAAATGCATGTACAAGACGTACTTTGGAAATATGCTCAGGTTTTGCGCCTTTCAGAAATATGCCTTGTACATGCAATTTCAGAAAAAGTGTTCAACACGAAAGTTCTAGATCTACAACTTTAGTGTTGAACACTTTTTCTGAAATTGCATGTACAAGACGTATTTCGAAAAGACGCAAAAATTAGGAGATTTTGGGGTGCGACTAGTCAATAACAGATTGCGGTTAACAATCACCATTTTTTATCATTCAATCGTAACTAATATTTGATCATGATGAACTTTGAAATAAAAAAAACATATAATAATGATCTTTTGTATTCATGAGCTTTTTCTTAGTAAAATCAAGATTTATCATTGTTTTATATTAAATTAATTTCATATTTGTTAACTGATGTCTTTCATTTTAAAATTTGTATTCTAGTTGGTTGAGAGATCTGCAAATAAAAGAAAATTATTTATAGGTAAAAAGAGTTTTATGCACTTTTAGTCGATAATATTGGGGGCTCTGAATTTGCTTCGATAAGAAAACGATGCATGCACTTTTAGTCGATAATTATTATCACCAAATACCCCGCCACTCCCGCCCCAAGAAGACATTGAGACCGCCGGAGCCCATCGCCGGAGCTGTAAATTAGCTCGCTTGCCGCCTTACCGGCCCTGACATAAAGCACGAGAAAGAGTACACATTTAGCCTGCGGGCAACATGAACGACCTGTTCACAACGAACTCCTTCAAGAAATACACCGACTTGAAGCTGCAGACTCAAATGGACGACATTGAGCCCGCCGCCGCCACCACCCGCCGCCGGCGGTGGCGGCGACGGCGGAGAGGCAGCCAACCTTCAAAAATTCTTCAAAGACGTCGACGACATCAAGGAAGAGATGAAGCATTTCGAGCAGCTGTACGCCCTGCTCCGGAATTTAAACGAGGAGACCAAAATCGTGCACATCGCCAAAACAATGAAAAACCTTCGCCCCCAAATGGACTTGGAAACAGAGAAGATTCTCCGGCGAGCCAATGCGGTGAAGCAGAAGCTCGAGATGCTGGACGAGTCCAACGCGGCGTGCCGCAATGCCCCAGGCTGCGGGCCGGGGTATTCCGCTGATCGGACTAGGACTTCGATGGTGGCCGCGCTGGGCACGACGCTCAAAAACCTTGTGGACGATTTCCAGAGCCTGAGATCCCGAATCGCCGACGAATACAGGGAGACGGTGGAGCGCAGTATTACACGGTGACCGGCGAGCGGCCGGACGAGGAGATGATTGAGACGTTGATATCAACGGGGGAGAGCGAGAGCTTCCAGTAGAAGGCGATTCAGGAGAAGGGGGGGGGGGAAGTGATTGACACCATTAGCGAGATTCAGGAGCGGCACGACGCGGTGAAGGAGATCGAGAGGAGTTTGATGGACCTGCACAACATATTCTTAGACATGGCGGCGCTGGTGGAGGCGCACGGTCATCAGTTCAACTACATCGAGAGCCACGTGGCGCACGCGAGGTCGTTCGTGCGCAGGGGCGCCGTCGAGCTGGAGGTCGCCAAGGAGGTTCAGAAGAGCTCGAGGAAGTGGTACTGCGCCGCCTTCGTGCTTGGGGCTCTGCTTGTAGCCATCCTCCTCCTCCCTGTTCTCAGCACTCTGTTCAGACCCAATTGAAGAAGAATCATCTGACAGTTAATTCTGCTAAGATTAGGGCAATGTTATAAGTGGACCTATAATGGCCAAACACGGCGGCTTATTCATATTCACAGTCCAATGAATTTAAATGTTTTTAGGATTGCGAATAGCCGTCGTAGGACTGATATAATAACATCGATCTGAAATTAAGACATGATGAGGAGCACAAAAGAGTGAAGATTCGTCCTGCAGTTAATCCTTTTTATCATAATTTGAGTGGGATTAAAGGCACATCAAAAATGACTGTAAAAGCACATCAAAAAATATTGTCTTTTTCTTAAAGTTGGTGTGCATGTAACAATTTTAGATCTTTTTTCTTAAAATTGGATATGCATGTATCACTTTTAGGTGTGCCTTTAAACACCACCCTATAATTTTTGTTCCTTAAAATTAGGGCAATTTTTAAGCAGTCCTATAACGGCTAAATGCAGATTATTTATATTCACAGTCTAGTGTATTTAAGTGTTTTTATGAGCGCGAATAGCTGATTTGGGTGTTTTTAGGACTATGAATAGTCATTGTAGGACTGCTGATAACACCGACCCGAAATTAGACATGATGAGGAGTTGAAAAGATTACAGAGGGCTACTGATGAGTTTCATTTTAAAATTAGTACTCCTGAGTTCAATAAAAAAATCACATAGAATGATTTCAGCGTTTTGGCACTATGCACCCCTTCAAAAAATTCAGTTTGGCATTTTACATCTCAAAAGTTTAAATATAGTATTTTTCACCCTCATTTCCATATGTTTTAAAACTTTGCACCTATGCTTAAAATTTAGGGGGTAATTTGGTCCAGGCTTTCGCTCGAGAAAGGGGGAAAGAACTTCAGGATTTGGGGGTGCTGAGAAGGAATCAAGCATACATGTCTATTGATAAGGAAGTTGGACGAAAATACCCCTCATTCCAATACCCTATGGTATGGACACTTTGAAATGCCGTTTGGTGACGAACGCGCCATCTGTGTTCATATCTTATGAATCGAATTCAGGAATACTTGGTCATTTTTCTTTTGTGATTGTATTCATGACGACATCTTGGTGTATTCCAAATCAGAATGGAGCATGAGACCCACTTGAGAGTGGTCTTGCAGGTGTTGAGAGAGAATAGCTGTATGCCAAAGTTCTCAAAGTGCGCGTTCTGGTTAGCGAATTGGCATTTTTGGGCACGTGATTTGAGGATGGGTGGCAGTGGATCTCCCGTGGAAGCCATCAAAGATTTTTATGTCCGTTTTGAGGACTGCGAATAACTGTTGTAGTACATGTAATAACATCGCCCGTAAAATTAAAGAAATTATTCACAAAAAATACTTCCAAGTTCTATAAAAAAATAATTCACAAAAATAGAATTAAACAGTAAATGTGACAACACTGATCCCAGAGCCATTGCATATGGACAAAATACAAAAAAAAAAGCTTCGAGAAACTAGCATGGGCTAATTTAATAGTACAGAATCAATGAATATGTGTGCACTTGCCTAAAAAGCCTTATTTGTTAAATTTGTAGGAAGGGGTCATTTAATCTTGATTGATCCTGGTTTGTACTTGCTCTTTGGCGAATGCACGAGAGAGATTTGTGTTGTAGTCGTGTTTGTGCTTCTCGTGTAGAATGAGCGTTGATGAGCTCCACTTTGAAGTTATTCTTTGGATCTACAAGTTAGGGAGTGTAACGCCCCAGATTTTTCGTTGAATGATTGCATACGCTTGATGGGCGTTACGTACGACGTGCTCGTTGAGAAAATGCGGGTTGTGACAGGAGTGCTCTGAACGTTGGGGACAAGGCTCCATAGCAATCTCTTCATAGTTTTAGTTCAATCGTTCTCGTTTTGAAAGAGGGGTCTCCTAGGGCCGAATTTGAGCTAGTCAGACTCCCAAGATTAGTCTTTGAAAATGGGATGCTACACGGGGAGGTGGGGATCATGAGCTAGGGCGTGAAGGGGTCGGGCACTCGGGCTGAGAGGAAGAATCAAGCATTGCTCTAAATTATTATTGTGATTTCCAAAGTTTATTCGCCGCGCACTCATACTTTGTCCCTCCACACTGAGCAAAGCCTAAACTTGTTTTGCCCTACTTAATTATTCTGTCAAACTGTGAATTTCTTTGCGTGGGATGTTGAGATTTATTATTTAATTGTGATATATTTGTTAGACTTTTTATATAGAATGTAGGATTAGGTCACCGATTTTCCGCCGCCTATAAATTTGTCCTATGTCAGTAGGGCTTTATAAAATTTTCTTGTTTTTCAAGCAACGTCACCCTACAAACTCCACCAAGGGGGAAAACCCCCCAAATGAGATCACTGCATTATAGTTGAGATGCACAAGTGCAGCTCAAGCCAGTATTAACTCAACAAAGAACATTTCACTTTAGACTGGTGCCAAGCAAAATAAAGTATATAATGCTTTTGAGTCGATTTTTGGGCTGAATAGATCTAAATTTCTTCATTTATCAGAGCATTTTTAATCCTCAAATGCAATTATAAATACATAAATATTTATTCGTCGTAACAAGCTCGACGTTATTTAAAAAAAGAGCTTTTAACATCATCAAACAACTGGCAGCTTGCCGCAATCTCTGACGGTCACTTTCTTCTTGGGCCGATCTCCGCGATCGGTGTCCTAAGACTCGATAAGTTTGTTGAGGTCTATGCCCTCCAGCACTTGCCCAAAGACCACATGTCTTCCATCCAGCTACCCCGTCTGCAATAAGTACAAGGATTAACAGATTTTTCAAAGAAGTAAAGCTCTGTTTGTTTCGGCGGAGGCGCTTTGGAGTGTTGGGAAAGGGAGCGATGAAAATGGAGGGAGAGGGCAGCTTTGTCATTCAGGTTCAAAAATGACGTTTTGGAGCGCTGAGAACGAAGAAAAAAGTTTTACCAAACATATTTTTTTAGCATTGGAGTTTTCCTCCCACAGCTAACTAACGAAGCAAAAACGCTGAAACAAACGGAGCCTACAACAGCCCCAAGATGCTCACTTGGTTTTTGAAATATAAAAATATGTTTTGGATAGCTGCATTCTATTTTTCATTTGTTTTGTATGTGAGATCAAAATCATCAACACACAATATTCAACAACAGCACTCAAGCCTTTATCCCACTATAGTGGGGTCGGCTATATGGATCCTTTGTCGTCATTGTGCCCTATCTTTTGTCATTATCTCACTAATGTTTAAGTACATGTCGTTCCTTATAGTTTCATTTCAAGTTTTTATTGGTCTACCCCTCCCTCATTTAACATGCCTAGTGACTAGACTCTCACAACGCCTAACAAGTGTGTCTAATGATCTCCTTTGTACGTGTTCAAACCATCTTAGTGGAGCTTTTCACATTTTTTTGCAATTGGTGCTACTCCTACTTATCCCTGATATTCAAATTAACAAAAATGTTAAGATATGGCTAAAATGTATTTAATTGAAAAACTAATCCTTCGCATATTATGTTTTCTATTTTCAAGCAACCAAAATGAATCAAAGCTTGAGAGCCAAAACATGCTAATTTTAAATTTTCATATAAGTTTTGAAAGACGGTAATAAATCGTATTCTCATAACAACTGCGAGTATATATGTGCAAACTTTGACGTGGTGCGCCGAGTCCTAGATATTGTGTGGAGTGGGATCATAAGTGAAACCTGATCAAGGAGATCACCCCTAAACACTGAACCCTAAATCTTAAACACTAAACACTAAACCCTAAATCCTAAACCCGTCAGTGCTAATGAGATTCAATGAACTCATTCTCAACTATTAATCTGGACAAGATGACCACCTGAACCACCTCCAATGGTTTGAGGGAATACATCAACAGGATCGTCGACACCTTCAAATGACGGTTTTTGTCATTATCTTCAAAAGGAAGGCTCGGGACTGGATTCACTAGTTACTGGTATGCTTCATCTATTGCTTCGATGACCTACATGGTGATAAAAAAACATATAATAATGATCTTTTGTATTCATGAGCTTTTTCTTAATAAAATCAAGATTTACCTTTGTTTTATATTAAATTGATTTCATATTTGTTAACAGATGTCTTTCATTTTAAAATTTGTATTCTAGTTGGTTGAGAGATCTGTAAATACAAGAAAATTATTTATAAGTAAAAAGAGTTTTATGCACTTTTAGTCGATAATATTGGGGGGCTTTGAATTTGCTTCAATAAGAAAACGATGCATGCATCTTGTTCTTCAACAGTGCTTCTATACTCTAAATGTGAATCAACATATGTTAACAAAGAACTTGTTCTATACATGATGCGACTTCATGCTTTGAATATATACTAGGAAATCTTAGAAGCGTAGTAACAACGAATGCAATTCGACGTAAACATTTTACAAATCTTCATATTCTCTAGAATTTGGCCAAGTCCTCTGGTACGGTGGTGAAGCGGTCACATTGAACTACATTTCATTGAACTTAGGCTCCGTTTGGCACGGTGGTGAAGTGGTCACGAATGTTTGAGTTAATGTCATCACTTTGAACATAAAAGTGGGTGAAGTTTTTTAGGTGGGCGTTAACAAATGACAATTTAAAACTCATGTTCATAACTGCCACTGGTGTATCAAATCAACGGGCCGGTTTTCTCAACAATAGTCTTGTAGTTTGCACGCTTTATTGATTGCCGATATGTTGTGTCGGGCGAGCTGACATTTTAGTCATTCCTCAAGCGTCTGCGTGGCAAATAGTCAAGGATTCAGATCCTCTGGAGTTCAGGAGGAACTCCACGGATCCAACGCGCGAGAATCCCCGAACTCCTCCAATCATGTGGCTAAAAACATTTAGCCACTAAAAGATAAAAAACGTAAAATAAAAATAACCATAAATTTAAAAAACACGGGGGCTCTTGTGCGTTGGATTGAAATCCAACGCGCGAGAACCCCCAAACTCTACCCTGGAGTTGTCTGTACAAACTCCAGAGAATTCGAATTCGAGAGCCACAAGCTTCTATTTCATCACCTCATCTGTCTGAAGAATCTTCTCCTTCTCCTTCTCCTCCTAAACAATGCAAGTCAAGGGTTCATATTTGACCAGCCTAAAATAAATTTGAAAAACGTGAGACCCACATTGCACACGTCTTGGCGGTTCATCTTTAACGGTCGTGTTTAAATTATAAATGATAATAATTATAGTAATTATTATTATCAATATTATATTAAAAGAGAATTCACTTTTCAATTTTCTCCTTTTATTACAAAATCTTCAATATCATTAATTTAGATATTTTTAAAATTTTAAAATATGTATTCTTATATAGACAAAATCTCTTACCTACAATAAAAAATGTGTTCTCATCATAACGAAAAAATGAGCGACAGCAGAGTATGGTTTTCTGGGGTTTGCGAGTGGCGAGAGCGCCGTCACATTGGGACAATGTCATGACAAAATACTGTCAGGCGGGACATTGAGGATCACCCCGTGCACTGTCGCGATTGGCCATAAGGACGGAGCCCCATGCCCATCACTCATTATAAAAAAATTCCAACTACCACAGAATAACAATACTAACAATAGTCATGAGAATCTCCTTACCTTACTATTATTAGTTTTAATAATAACTTAAAAACATTTCCGGGGTTTGCGAGTGGCGAGAGCGCCGTCACATTGGGACAATGTCATGACCAAAATACTGTTAGGCGGGACATTGAGGATCACCCCGTGCACTGTCGCGATTGGCCATAAGGACGGAGCCCCGTGCCCATCACTCATTATATAAAAAATTCCAACTACCACACAATAATAATACTAACAATAGTCATGAGAATCTCCTTACCTTACTATTATTAGTTTTAATAATAACTTAAAAACATTTCCACCGTTGAAAATCGATGGCCGATAAATGATATAAATAAATTTTATTTAGAAATTAAAATAAGAAATTAATTATTATCACCAAATACCCCGCCACTCCGGCCCCAAGAAGACATTGAGACCGCCGGAGCCCATCGCCGGAGCTGTAAATTAGCTTGCTTGCCGCCTTGCCGCCCCTGACATAAAGCGCGTGAAAGCGCACACATTTAGCCTGCGGGCAACATGAACGACCTGTTCACAACGAACTCCTTCAAGAAATACACCGACTTGAAGCTGCAGACTCAAATGGACGACATTGAGCCCGCCGCCGGCGGCGGCGGCGATGGCGGCGAGGCAGCCAACCTTCAAAAATTCTTCGAAGACGTCGATGGCATCAAGGAAGAGATGAAGCATCTCGAGCAGCTGTACGCCCTGCTCCGGAATTTAAACGAGGAGACCAAAATCGCACACAGCGCCAAAACAATGAAAAACCTTCGCGCCCAAATGGACATGGAAACAGAGAAGATTCTCCGGCGAGCCAAGGCGGTGAAGCAGAAGCTCGAGACGCTGGACGAGTCCAACGCGGCGTGCCGCAATGCCCCCGGCTGCGGGCCGGGGTCTTCCGCCGATCGGACTAGGACTTCGGTGGTGGCCGCGATGGGCACGAAGCTCAAAAACCTCATGGACGATTTCCAGAGCCTGAGATCCCGAATCGCCAGCGAATACAGGGAGACGGTGGAGCGGCGATATTACACGGTGACCGGCGAGCGGCCGGACGAGGAGATGATTGAGACGCTGATATCGACGGGGGAGAGCGAGAGCTTCCTGCAGAAGGCGATTCAGGAGCAGGGGAGGGGGAAAGTGATTGACACCATTAGCGAGATTCAGGAGCGGCACGGCGCGGTGAAGGAGATCGAGAGGAGCTTGATGGACCTGCACAACATATTCTTGGACATGGCGGCGCTAGTGGAGGCGCAGGGGCATCAGTTCAACGACATCGAGAGCCACGTGGCGCACGCGAGGTCGTTCGTGCGCAGGGGCGCCGTCGAGCTGGAGGTCGCCAAGGAGGTTCAGAAGAGCTCGAGGAAGTGGTACTGCATCGCCTTCGTGCTTGGGGCTCTACTTGTAGCCATCCTCCTCCTCCCTGTTCTCAGCACTCTGTTCAGACCCAATTGAAGAAGAATCATCCGGCAGTTAATTCTGTTAAGATTAGGGCTATGTTATAAGTGGACCTATAACGGCCAAACGTGGCGGCTTATTCATATTCGTAGTCCAATGAATTTAAGTGTTTTTAGGATTGCGAATAGCCGTCGTAGGACTGCTATAATAACATCGCTCTGAAATTAAGACATGATGAGGAGCACAAAAGAGTAAAGACTCGTCCTGCAATTAATCCTTTTTATCATAATTTGAGTGGGATTAAAGGCACGTCAAAAATGACTGTAAAAGCACATCAAAAAATATTGAGTCTTTTTCTTAAATTTGGTGTGCATGTAATACTTTTAGATCTTTTTCTTAAAATTGGTATGCATGTATCACTTTTAGGCGTGTCTTTAAACACCACCCTATAATTTTTGTTCCTTAAAATTAGGGAAATTTTTAAGCAGTCCTATAACGGCTAAATGTGGATTATTTATATTCACAGTCTAGTGTATTTAAGTGTTTTTATGAGCGCGAATAGCTGATTTGGGTGTTTTTAGGACTACGAATAGTCATTGTAGGACTGCTGATAACACCGACCCGAAATTAGACATGATGAGGAGTTGAAAAGATTACCGCGGGCTACTGATGAGTTTCATTTTAAAATTAGTACTCCTGAGTTCAATAAAAAAATCACATAGAATGATTTCGGCGTTTTGGCACTATACACCCCCTCAAATAATTCAGTTTGGCATTTTACATCTCAAAAGTTTAAATATAGTATTTTGCACCCTCATTTCCATATGTTTTAAAACTTTGCACCTATTCTTAAAATTCAGGGATAATTTGGTCCAGGCTTTCGCTCGAGAAAGGGGGAAAGAACTTCGGGATTTGGTGGTGCTGAGAAGGAATCAAGCATACATGTCTATTGATAAGGAAGTTGGACGAAAATACCCCTCATTCCAATACCCTATTGTGCAAAGTGTCAAAATATATGCAAATTGGGAGGGGGGGTGTCATTTTTAAACTTCCGGAATGAAAAATGCCAAATATTTAGAGGGTGCATAGCAGTGCCAAAAAACCAATTATTTTTGCTAGTTTACAATCTCCCGTATAACCGTATTTAATATAAATTTTTATGTGTTTTTAAGACTGCGAATAACTGTTGTAGTACACGTAATAACATCGCCCGTAAAATTAATGAAATTATTCACAAAAACTACGTCCAAGTTCTATTAAAAAATAATTCACAAAAATAGAAGTAAACAGTAAATGTCACAACACTGATCCCAGAGCCATTGCATATGGACAAAAATACAAAAAAAAAAGCTTCCAGAAACTAACATGAGCTAATTTAATAGTACAGAATCATTGAATATCTGTGCACTTGCCTAAAAAGCCTTATTTGTTAAATATGTAGGAAGGGATCATTTAATCTTGATTGATCCTGGTTTGTACTTGCTCTTTGGCGAAAGCACGAGAGAGATATGTGTTGTAGTCGTGTTTGTGCTTCCCGTGTAGAATGAGTGTTGATGAGCTCCACCTTGAAGTTATTCTTTGGATCTACAAGTTAGGGAGTGCCTTGGACGTTGGGGACGAGGCTCCATACCAATCTCTTCAGAGTTTTAGGTCAATCGTTCTCGTTTTGAAAGAGGGATCTCCTAGGGCCGAATTTGAGCTAGTCAGACTCCAAGATTAGTCTTTGAAAATGGGATGTTACACGGGGAGGTGGGGATCACGAGCTAGGGCGTGAAGGTGTCGGGCTGAGAGGAAGAATCAAGCATTGCTCTAAATTATTATTGTGATTTCCAAAGTTTATTCGCCACGCGCTCATACTTTGTCTCTCCACACTAAGCAAAACCTAAACTTGTTTTGCCCAACTTAATTATTCGGTCAAACTGTGAATTTCTTTGCTTGAGATGTTGAAATTTATTATTTAATTGTGATATATTTGCTGGACTTTTTATATAGAATGTAGGATTAGGTCACCGATTTTCTGCCGCCTATAAATTTGTCCTATGTCAGTAGGGCTTTATAATTTTCTTGTTTTTCAAGCAACATCACCCTACAAACTCCACCAAGGAGGAAAACCCCCCAAATGAGATCACTGCATTATAGTTGAGATGCACAAGTGCAGCTCAAGCCAGTATTAACTCAACAAAGAACATTTCACTTTAGACTGGTGCCAAGCAAAATAAATATATAATGCTTTTGAGTCGATTTTTGGGCTGAATAGATCTAAATTTCTTCATTTATCAGAGCATTTTTTATCCTCAAATGCAATTATAAATAGATAAATATTTATTCGTCGTAACAAGCTCGACGTTATTTAAAAAAAGAGCTTTTAACATCATCAAACAACTGGCAGCTCACCTCAATCTCTGATGGTCACTTTCTTCTTGGGCCGATCTCCGCGATCGGTGTCGTGAGACTCGATAAGTTTGATGAGGTCCATGCCCTCCAGCACTTGCCCAAAGACCACATGTCTTCCATCCAGCCACCCCGTCTGCAATAAGTACAAGGATTAACAGATTTCTCAAAGAAGTAAGGCTCTGTTTGTTTCGGCGGAGGTGCTTTGGAGCGTTGGGAAAGGGAGCGATGAAAATGGAGGGAGAGGGCAGCTTTGTCATTGAGGCTCAAAAATGACGTTTTGGAGCGCTGAGAACGAAGAAAAAAGTTTTACCAAACATGTTTTTTTAGCATTGGAGTTTTCCTCTCACAGCTAATGAAGCAAAAACGCTGAAACAAACGAAGCCTACAACTGTCCCAAGATCCTCAGTTGGGTTTTGAAATATAAAAATATGTTTTGGATAGCTGCATTCTATTTTTCATTTGTTTTGTATGTGAGATTAAAATCATCAACACACAATATTCAACAACAACACTCAAGCCTTTATCCCACTATAGTGGGGTCGGCTATATGGATCCTTTGTCGTCATTATGTCCTATCTTTTGTCATTATCTCATTAATGTCTAAGTACATGTCTTTACTTATAGTTTCATTTCAAGTTTTTATTGGTCTACCCCTCCCTCGTTTAACATGCCTAGTGACTAGACTCTCACAACGCCTAACAAGTGTGTCTAATGATCTCCTTTGTACGTGTTCAAACCATCTTAGTGGAGCGTTTCACGTTTTTTTGCAATTGGTGCTACTCCTTTCTTATCCCTGATATTCAAATTAACAAAAATGTTAAGATATGGCTAAAGTGTATTTAATTGAAAAACTAGTCCTTCGCATATTATGTTTTCTATTTTCAAGCAACCAAAATGAATCAAAGCTTGAGAGCCAAAACATGCTAATTTTAAATTTTCATATAAGTTTTGAAAGACGGTAATAAATCGTATTCTCATAACAACTGCGAGTATATATGTGCAAACTTTGACGTGGTGCGCCGAGTCCTAGATATTGTGTGGAGTGGGATCATAAGTGAAACCAGATCAAGGAGACCACCTCTAAACCCTAAACCCTAAACCCTAAACACTAAACCCTAAACTCTAAACCCGCCGGTGCTAATGAGATTCAATGAACTCATTCTCAACTATTAATCTGGACAAGATGACCACCTGAACCACCTCCAATGGTTTGAGGGAATACATCTACAGGATCGTCGACACCTTCAAATGACGGTTTTTTGCCATCATCTTCAAAAGGAAGGCTCAGGACTGGTTTCACTAGTTACTGGTTTGCTTCATTTATTGCTTCGATGATCTACATGGTGATAAAAACATATAATAATGATCTTTTGTATTCATGAGCTTTTTCTTAATAAAATCAAGAATTATCATTGTTTTATATTAAATTGATTTCATATTTGTTAACAGATGTCTTTCATTTTAAAATTTGTATTCTAGTTGGTTGAGAGATCTGTAAATACAAGAAAATTATTTATAGGTAAAAAGAGTTTTATGCACTTTTAGTCGATAATATTGGGGGCTCTGAATTTGCTTCGATAAGAAAACGGTGCATGCATCTTGTTCTTCAACAGTGCTTCTATACTCTGAATGTGAATCAACATATGTTAACAAAGAACTTATTCTATACATGATGCGACTTCATGCTTTGAATATGTACGAGGAAATCTTAGAAGCATAGTTACAGCGAATGCAATTCGACGTAAACATTTTACAAATTTTCATATTCTCTAGAATTTGGCCAAGTCCTCTGGTATGGTGGTGAAGCGGTCACATTGAACTACATCACATTGAAATTAGGCTCCGTTTGGCACGGTGGTGAAGTGGTCACGAATGTTTGAGTTAATGTCATCACTTTGAACATAAAAGTGGGTGAACTTTTTTAGGTGGGCGTTAACAAATGACTATTTAAACCCATGTTCATAACCGGCACTGGCGTATCAAATCAAGGGGCCGGTTTTCTCAACAATAGTCTTGTAGTTTGGGCGCTTTATTGATTGCCGATATGTTGTGTCGGGCGAGCTGACATTTTAGTCATTCCTCAAGCTTCTGCTTGGCAATTAGTCAAGGATTCAGATCCTCTGGAGTTCAGGAGGAACTCCCCGGATCCAACGCGCGAGAATTCCCGAACTCCTCCAATCATGTGGCTAAAACAATTTAGCCACTAAAAGATAAAAAACGTAAAATAAAAATAACCATAAATCTAAAAAACACGGGGGCACTTGTGCGTTGGATTGAAATCCAACGTGCGGGATTCGAGAGGATTCGAATTCGAGAGCCACAAGCTTCTATTTCATCACCTCCTCTGTCTAAAGAATCTTCTCCTTCTCCTCCTCCTAAACAATGCAAGTCGAGGGTTCATATTTGACCAGCCTAAAATAAATTTGAAAGACGCGAGACCCACATTGCACACGTCTTGGCGGCTCATCTTTAACGGTCGTGTTTAAATTATTAATGATAATTATTATAGTAATAATTATTATCAATATTATATTAAAAGAGAATTCACTTTACAATTTTCTCCTTTTATTACAAAATCTTCAATATCATTGAGGATCACCCCGTGCACTGTCGTGATTGGCCATAAGGACGGAGCCCCATGCCCATCACTAATTATATAAAAAAATTCCAACTATCACACAATAATAATACTAACAATAGTCATGGGAATCTCCTTACCTTACTATTATTAGTTTTAATAATAACTTTAAAACATTTCGACCGTTGAAAATCGATGGCCGATAAATGATATGAACAATTTTTATTTAGAAATTAAAATAAGAAATTAATTATTATCACCAAATACACCGCCTGATGCAGTAGCCCCGAGCCGCCCCTCTCGGTCGGCCCTACTCGGCCTAGCCAGAGGACCACGTTCTGGCGACCACTGCCGGGCTGCAGCCCAAGCACCCCACCCATGACCGCGCCTATTCTCAGCGCGGCGGGATGTTGAGGCGGGGTCTCGAACCCAGCCCCCCTTGATAAAGAGCTTTCCTAACAGCTCTCATCACCAACTGAGCTGCAGCTCAGTTGGTGATGAGAGCTGTTAGGAAAGCTCTTTATCAAGGGGGGCTGGGTTCGAGACCCCGCCTCAACATCCCGCCGCGCTGAGAATAGGCGCGGTCATGGGTGGGGTGCTTGGGCTGCAGCCCGGCAGTGGTCGCCAGAACGTGGTCCTCTGGCTAGGCCGAGTAGGGCTGACTGAGAGGGGCGGCTCGAGCTACTGCATCAAAAAAGTGCAGCTCAGTTGGTGATGAGAGCTGTTAGGAAAGCTCTTTATCAAGGGGGCTGGGTTCGAGACCCCGCCTCAACATCCCGCCGCGCTGAGAATAGGCGCGGTCATGGGTGGGGTGCTTGGGCTGCAGCCCGACAGTGGTCGCCAGAACGTGGTCCTCTGGCTAGGCCGAGTAGGGCCGACCGAGAGGGGCGGCTCGGGGCTACTGCATCATCGCCACTCCGGCCCCAAGAAGACATTGAGACCGCCGGAGCCCATCGCCGGAGCTGTAAATTAGCTCGCTTGCCGCCTTGCCGGCCCTGACATAAAGCGCGCGAAAGCGCACACATTTAGCCTGCGGGCAACATGAACGACCTGTTCAGAACAAACTCCTTCAAGAAATACACCGACTTGAAGCTGCGGACTCAAATGGACGACATTGAGCCCGCCGCCGACGGCGGCGGCGACGGCGGCGAGGCAGCCAACTTTCAAAAATTCTTTGAAGACGTCGATGGCATCAAGGAAGAGACGAAGCATCTCGAGCAGCTGTACGCCCTGCTCCAGAATTTAAAAGAGGAGACCAAAATCGCGCACAGCGCCAAAACAATGAAAAACCTCTGCGCCCAAATGGACTTGGAAACATAGAAGATTCTCCGGTGAGCAAAGGCGGTGAAGCAGAAGCTCGAGACACTGGAAGAGTCCAACGCGGCGTGCCGCAATGCCCCCCTCCCCCGGCTGCGGATCGGGGTCTTCCGCCGATCGAACTAGACTTCGGTGGTGGCCGCGCTAGGCACGAAGCTCAAAAACCTCATGGACGATTTACAGAGCCTGAGATCACGAATCGCCGGCGAATACAGGGAGACAGTGGAGTGGCGGTATTACACGGTGACCGGCGAGCGACCGGATGAGGAGATGATTGAGACACTGATATCGACGGTGGAGAGCGAGAGATTCCTGCAGAAGGAGATTCAGGAGTAGGGAAGGGGAAAGTGATTAATACCATTAGAGAGATTCAGGAGCGGCACAATGCGGTGAAGGAGATCGAGAGGAGCTTGATGGACCTGCACAATATATTTTGGACATGGTGGCGCTGGTGGAGGCGCAAGGGAATCAGTTCAACGACATCGAGAGCCACGTGGCGCACGCGAGGTCGTTCGTGCGCAGGGGCGCCGTCGAGCTGGAGGTCGCCAAGGAGGTTCAGAAGAGCTCGAGGAAGTGGTACTGCGTCGCCTTCGTGCTTGGGGCTCCGCTTGTAGCCATCCTCCTCCTCCCTGTTCTCAGCACTCTGTTCAGACCCAATTGAAGAAGAATCATCCGGCAGTTAATTCTGTTAAGATTAGGGCAATGTTATAAGTGGACCTATAACGGCCACACACGGCGGCTTATTCATATTCGTTGTCCAATGAATTTAAGTGTTTTTAGGATTGCGAATATCCGTCGTATGATTGCTATAATAACATCGCTCTGAAATTAAGACATGATGAGGATCATCGTGAGTGACCGAGATGAGCGGTTTACGTCCAATGATTGGAGGTTGGTGCAACAGATGTTGGGAACAAAGCTAAGTTTCAGCACAGCCTTTCATCCACAGACTGATGGTCAGACTGAAAGAGTCAACAATACGATGGAAGATATGCTTCGCATGTGCGTTCTGCATTTCAGGAAGTAGTGGGAAGATCACCTGTACTTGGTGGAATTTGCGTATAACAACAGCTACCATGCCAGCATACAAATGGCGCCCTTCGAGGCCCTTTATGGTAGGAGATGTCGCACGCCGTTGTCGTGGTTGGAAACGGGTGAGTCAAAGCTGTACAAGCGACAAGAAGTGGAAGATGCAACCTCGTTGGTTTGAATGATTCGAGAAAGATTGGTAATCGCTCAGGACCGCCAAACTAAGTACTATAATGCCAAGCATAGGAACATGGAGTTCGCTGTTGGCGACTGGGTGTACTTGAAGATTAAGTCGTTCAAGGGTGTCTCGCGGGTACGATGCATGAAGAAGCTAAGCCCGAGGTATCTTGGACCGTTTGAGGTTCTGGAGCGGATTGGCGAGGCAACTTATCAATTGAAGCTTTCAGTGGAACTGGGTGGTCTACACGACGTATTCCACATATCGGTGCTACGGAAGGCGGTGCAAGAGCCTTCGCAAGTGATTGCGGTCGATAAAGTACCGGTCAGTAATGGGTTGACGATGAAGGTCAAGCCCGTTTGCATTGAGGACTCGGAAGTCAAGCGATTGCATAACAAGGTTATCAGGATGGTCAAGGTCCGTTGGGACAATTGCGGTCGGGAGGATCTCTCGTGGGAGCGAGAGCAGACCATGTCTGAGGAGTACCCGGAGTTATTCCACTCAGATACCATTTAAGTATTGTTTATATCTTTTCCTTTATATAATTTCAGGATGAAATTATTTTAAGAGGGAGAGAGCTGTAACGCCCCGAAACTCAAAAGAGGGACAGGTGGCGTTTCGAGCCAAGTTTGGGACTTAGTAGGGGTCACATGGCCTGGGAAATGGGCTTGTCCTAGGGGCGTGTCGTGCTCAGGTTCGACGATGGCCGTGTGGTCGACGAAATTGCAGTTGACGATCGTCGAACAACAAACACGGCCTTAGACACGGGCGTGTCCCAGGCCGTGTCCTACTCGGGTTTTTAGCCGTGCTGTGTCGGGGGTGAAACACGGCCAGTAGCCCAGGCATGTTCAGCCTGACACGGGCATATCAAATTCGACACGGGCGTGTAGAATACCCATGTTCTCCTCAGGTTGGTGTTGGTCCTGTGTCGATGGAGGAACACGCCCTGCTACATGGGCGTGTACTGGATGACACGAGCGCGTCAAGCCTGACATGGGCGTGTCGAGAGACCATGTTATTTTCAGGATGCGATGGTTTCAGCGTCGATAGAGGCACACGGCCTTAGAAACGGGCGTGTCATAAGCCGTGTTCGGCCCAGGTTTTGGATTTTAAAGTGTGAATCGTGGCCGTCCGTTTCCTTCCTTTGGGATCCAAGGGTCCTGGTTGATCCTGTCATGGTTTAACCCGGGAATAGGTTTAAAAACCCTCATTTCTCTTGGGTTTTCTCTTTCTAAGAGTTCTAGAGAGAGGGGAGAGCAAGAAAGAAGAATGAGGAGAGATCCGACCGCCGATGGAGTTTCGGAGCCCCAAATCGCAAACCGAGTTCGAATCTACGGAGGCGAGGATGTTGCGGTGCTTTTCATCCGCATAGATCTTCATGGATCCAAAGAAGAATGCTAGGGTAATGATTCTCATCTTGGACATGTGAAGTCCTCTTTTCCCTTGCATAGGAATCCCACTCTCGCGAGTATGCGGTGAGTGTGAAGTGTTCCTTCGGGTAGACATGAATAGTCCCTGTTGTTTTCATGTGGAGTCCGGAATCGAGAAACGGACATAGGCATGGTGTGTGAAGCCTACCTGGACAAGTTGGTCTGGATCTATGATGTTGCATTGCATGAATGGCCGGAGAAGACTCCGCGCCGATGATTGTTTTTCAGGTTTTCTACGCGGTAGATTGCAACAGGGAACCTTGGGGACTAACTCCGAGGTGCACCCGGAAAACTGGGCAGATGCGTGATTTTGCCAATATTGTGGCGTGGGAGCCAACTTGTACATAATCGGGTTATGTAACGTGTGTGAACGAATCGGGATTCGGGGAAGCTTGACCCACACCGATGACTTAAATTGTCATGGCGAGGTGAGCAACGGGTTGAGTGAAACCATACCCGCTCTATATGGTTCGGTGTTAGAGGCATACCGAAGGCATAAAGGGCGGGTCTTAGGCTGTCGATGTCTTCAATTGACGTGACTTTTGCCGGAAAGACTCAAATGCTCACGAGATTTGCCGTCCAAGGGGCGGTGATGAGACTGCGAACTTTGACCGGGTTCACCGAGAATGTGCCCTGAGAGCACGGGGTGTGTGGCCATGCGAGCCTACGCCTGTGATGATGTGTAATATCTCTATTTTATGGCAATGCTAATAAAGTGCAGGGAAGGAGCATCGCCGCCCTGAGTTTAGGGGTGAGATCGCTATAATTTGTTCAGCTTAGCTGACCGTTGTTTTTGTTTGCCACCGCTTTGGTGGATTGTTGCTTGCAAGTGCTGCGGAGCTGAGTGACAAATAGCGGGCAAAAGCCCATGTTGCTGAGCCGACCCTCGAAGGCCTAATTATGAGTGTTTACTTTTATTCTCATGTGTGACCGGCCTGCGTGCCGAGGTTTAGAAGACACTTTTATTTGAGTAAACTCTTGTAAGGCCATAAGGTCAATACTTGTGTATTTGTATGTTCATTCCTGTGGGTTTATGTAGTGGACATTCATGCTGTTGGCTGGGTTCTTTATTTGCAACTTTTAAATTGCTTCCGCTAGAATGTACTCTGTGTAGGATGCTGGTTATTATCAGGATGGTTTCCATTGCGTAACCTTCCGATCTGTCTATGGTATATGGCATCGGCCCCGGCCGGACCTACTGCTATATGCTATGCGACAGATAGGGGGTGTTACAATATGGTATCAGACTACTGGTTTCGGTCAACTTAAATGAATTCATGTACGGATTCTTTTAAGGGGTGGTGAGCACATGTGTGTGCGTCATCGTTATAACATAAAAAGAACACATGAATGTCCACTTAGGAATGAAAATACACATGTTTGAGGAACCTGCGTGTTCCTATAATTGCTTTTTGCAATATTATTTGGTCGCTTAACGGTGTTTTCTGCAACTATATGTGACCAGAAGTGGTGCAGGGCCGTCAAAATGGCCGGTTTCTGAGGCTAACAGCGCACCGAATGATGTGCCTGCAACACCTCCATCGGCAAAAACCATTTGATTGGTGGTTGAAGCGGTGTTTGCTATGATCAATGCGCAGCCTGCAAGGCAAATACAGCAGCCTGCCCCTGCGATGGTGCAGGTACCGCTTCAAGCAGCGGAACCGAGAAGGGTGGAGCAAGTAGTGGTGGAACCTTTGGTGCCTAGGAGTGCAACCGAAAGGCAGCTCAAACATGTTATGTACTTCAATCCTCCGGTGTTCTCGGGGACGGGAACCCCATCCTAAGCTAAGGATTGGCTCTCCCGTGTAAAGAGAGTCTTGACAGCTACTGAAACGAAAGAGTGGCAGATGACCACCATAGCTACGTTCCTGTTGGACGGAGATGCAATGCTGTGGTGGGAAGGTTTGGAGCTACATCATCTGAGGGTAAGACAACTCACAAACATCTCGATGGAAGAATTTTCGAGACTCTTCTTTGCAAGGTACCTTCCCTCGGCTCAGAGGATCGCGTTGGAGAATGAATTCCAGAGGCTGACGTAAGGAGAGAGTAGCGTGAATGAGTATCTCCACGAATTTACACGGTTGGGTCGGTATGCTAGCTCTACATTCGTTGATGAGGAGCGTAAGACAAACCGCTTCTATAAGGGTCTAAGAGATGACCTAAGGCTACTGCTCTCGGGGCCTATGACGCAGGGCTTCTTACCCTGGTCAATACGACCCAGTCTTTGGAGAAGGATTTGAGGAATGTGCAAGCGAAGAAAGACTCTACTGCAAAGGGGTCGGAGTGCGAAGTGCCGAACTCCTCAAAATCTATGTTCAGTAAGTGGAATAAAAAGGCTAGGACTTCGGGATCAACACCTCTTCTGGTGCATCTGGGGTGACTACAGTCCGAACCCCGTGCGCATGCTATAATTGTGAAAATCCGGGATACTATGCCCAAGATTGTCGAAGAGGACGTCCCAAGTCTGAGAGGAAGCCGGGAGCAACCTTTGAGGAGAAGGGCAAGACGGTGGAGTCAACCGCATCCCATTATGCTCCGGCTCAACCGAGAGTCTACAATCTTGGTCAGCAGGAGGCCATCAAGCAAGCGGATGTAGTGACAGGTTGTAACATCCCGCCTTTTATTGGGCCACCAGAGCCTTAGTGGGCCCAATAAAAGTGGCCGAACCCTACCCATGACCCAGTGGGAAATAACCCTAAGCGGGAAATCGAGCTAGAGAACTCTGAATTGAGTTCTGTCAGTTCCTGTGGCCTCGTATAGTCAATACGAGCGCATCGGAACTCGTTCAGTTGGACTCCGAGGTCTAACGACAATTTTACACATTTCAACCATTTTAGCGCGCTGCGACGCGCAAATTTCGGACTTTCGTCAAACGGACTCCGATTCAACCCCAGTCAGTGGCGTTAGACTCGTGTGGTCAATACGAAGTCAACGGAAGTCGTCCCGGTCAATTTCGATGACGATTGGTCAACCCGTGGTCAAATCAAGCATAGTTGTGCACCGAAAAGCGTGCGCACACCAATTATGATACGACACCCGAACTTTGACCTGACCCCGACGACTTGGACCCACTTTGACTTTGACCAGCAAAGGGGACCCAACCTAGGGTTGACTTGGTTAAACCCTCATAAAAATCCACTTTTTGGATTTTCTCCAAATGAGGGGCTCACCTCCTCTCCAAAGGAGGATGGCCCATGCCCCCTAACTCTCCTTGGGCCCCCCCAACCAGCAAGCAAGCCTAGGATAGGTGGAGGCCCACCCCACCCATCTTCTCCTCCTTTCCTCTCTCTTCCCAAAAGGCCCAAGCCCATAATGAGCTTACCATCCATTTCCCCTCATGGGGAAAAGAGGAGAGGGCCTCCAGCTGTCCTTGGACAGCTGGAGGGTGGGGATTTAATCCCTCCATAAGGAGGGATTAATCCCACCTTGCCCAAAGGGAGGAAGCTCCCCCTCCCCCTCCCTATAAAAGGACCCCACCCCCTATCTTTCCCTCATAGCTCTCAGAGCATTCCCCTCCCCCTTCTCCCCCCTCTGCCGGAGCTCTGGTGGCCGGAAAAAGCCAACCCAAGGAGCTCCTCCCCCTCCTCCACCACCTTGAGCCATGTCCGACCAAGCCGACCCCTCCCGAGCCCACCAAACTCAGGTGGAAGCTTTCTCCATCCTCCTTCTCCATTTTGGACGTCTTGCATGGCACTCCCGGCGGCCGGAGTGCCGCCGCCGTCACCCCCTCCCCTCCCGGTCAAAAAAAAAAAAAGAAAAACAGCTCCGGCGATGGCCGGCGGCGGCAGGCCGCCGGACCACCGCCGGAGGGAGCGCCCACCACCGGCGGGTTGGCCGGTGGTGGAGCCACGGCCGGCCGGTGGCCGGCCGGCGGCTGGAGAAACCCGAAAGGGTTGCGGTTTCGTACAGCAGGGGGGGGGGAAGATGAAGTTCTGTAAAAAAATTTATATATATATATATATAATATTATATTATATATATTATATATATTATTATAATATTTATAGTAAATATTATAATATTATAATGGGTAGATTTTATTTGAGACTAAAATAGGCTCCTAGGGAAAAAGTGTTGAACATGAAAGATGTCCCCTTTGTTAAGTGCTTCCTCCACAAAAATTTTAAGAATTTGTGGTGTTGATTTTGTATTTTAAAAGCCCAATTAAACATTATTTGGCCAAATTAAAGGGCCAAAACTCTTTGAAAAATTATTAAAATTTTTCTATGCTCATTTTATATCCATATAAGGGTTGTATCAAAATTTGAGCTCATGGGGATAAGTTTTGATATTTTTCCCAAAATATGGAAGCCTAGGACCGCGTTCGATATTATTACGCACGTTTTCTTCGAAAATAAAAAAATTGGAGCGCGCAACTATCCTCTCTAATTTGAATAAGTTTCATATCGATGAGAGTGACCGAGGCAAGTGACCAAGCTCCGGGTGTTTCGAGATTTCATGAAACTGTCGAGCGCCTCGACTCTCGGGCGATTTGGGCACGCTCGGAAGATGAGAGCACGAGTGGTGAGTTATGAATTATTCTTGACGAATAATGAAAGTATAACTCCTGATAAGCCTCAATCCGATTAAGCCGTGGTTAATAAGACGCAACCAACTCATAATCGGATCTTAATAAAGGTGTAACCCAAGGAAACCTTATTAAAAACTGGGATGGAACTGAAAAATCTCTCCTGAGAACGGAGATGGAACTGAAGCCTCCTGTATAGAGTGATTGGACTACTAACCATTTTATTTATGATTATTTCAGTTTTGCACTGCTCCAGTTCCTTTATTCTTTTCAGTTCAGTACTTTCAATTCAGTATTACTCCAGTCTCGTACTGGTCAAGCTTATTTCAATACTATTCCAGTCTTGTACTGGTCACATTTCTTTCCAGCATTTTAAATAAGCAGCATAACCACCGCACTTGATCTTATCGCAATTTACTTTTATATTCCCGGGTCCTGCTCTGACGAGCAGTTGTTGTTTAGGTTGAGCCCTAGTTGGGGATAACCGGAGTTGAGGTAGTCCTCCAGGTCTAGCCCCAAATAAAGCGCTCTCATGCTCCTTGTCGAAAGTAGAGCAAAGTGCCGATGCCCGAAGTGTAAGCCTAGTAAGGCAGGCCATCGTAGACCCGATGTTATATTGTTTGCAAATGTTTGATTGATTATAAATTGCTTGCGGTGAAATGGTGGCGGGTCAGTCCCTTCCGCAGACCGTTCGTACCGGTGCGGCAAGGTTGACGACTCAAGGCGACAGGGAGATGAGTACCACGGGTGACCGGTCGTTATATTCCCCGTCGGGTTTTCCTCCGCTGGTCGGCCAAAATGATTCGCCGGATGTCGCTCACATCCAAGAGTACACAAGGTTGTACGTGAGGGCCTGGGGTTGTGCGGTACGATCACCCCCAGAAGTGGCAGGACTGGCCACTGTCACCGACGGCCACATCGGTGAGGCCCGCGGGGCTCGCTACCCTGCTGAAACAGAAGCGGTCCAAACTATGTCGACATAGGGTTTTTATGCGCGGCTATGAATGCCTGCGGATTGTGTGCGCGGCTATGAATGCCTGTGGTTTGTTTGCGCGGCTATGAATGCCTGCGGTTTATGTGCGCGGCTGTGATTGCCTGCGATAGAATTCAAGATATGAAAACCTGTTGTGCTGATGAGCTAGTAGAGCCTTGCTATAACCGTTTTATGTTATTGCTACTTTTTCCGGTTATACTGCACTCTTTTATAATTGCTCCTAGTTGTTCATATATGAAATGTTGTGATAACTCTCTCTTGCTTCGGCTATTTACTTTTGTTGGGTGGGTGCGTGCTCGTCCCCAGGATGTGGATCCGGGGAGGAGATTTGTTTCCACTTAGCTCTGTGACTAACGGTTATTTGATTAACCATTCACAGGAGGTGGAGCACCGTAGTGACCCGCTGCCGCAGGAGATTACGCCAGCAGCTAGGCCTACTCGAGCAGATGCACCCCCGCCGTCTCCGGTGTTTAGAGACGTGAGTACCACCGAGCAGTTTAGAAGAGAGAGTGTGTGAGAGACTTATGTAGTACATGTATAGCCCACGGGCTTTTATAAACGCATAAGGCTTCAGCCCTAGAACCTCTGTATTAATATGATATGTTATATATATATGATATGTTATATATATATGTAGTGGTTTCCTGTTAATGCTTCCGCTATATTCTGATGGGTTGTGAATGTTATGATTCGAACCACTCAAGACGGCCATCTAGTGCTTGAATAGGGTGGATTGTTTCCCCTGTGAGCCCTGGGTGGACGTCTTGGGCCAGTAGTACCCCTCCGGCCCGACCCGGGCAAAAGGTTGGGGGGGGGGGGTCCTACAAATGGATCAGAGCGATCACGATTCGTCCTTGTGGAGCAGTCTCAGGATCCCTCCGTCCCTCGCTTCGTTCTAGGTTCGGGACGAACCTTGCAGTGGAAGCCTGGTGGACCCTAGTGTAGAGGCTTAGGGATTCTAGACTGTGCGTTAGTACGCCCATACACCATTGTTTTCCGCTTGGGTTGTCACTTTTGCAAATTCCCTTACTTTTGCAAAATACTGACACTCTTTCATGTTACTTCTCCAGATACCGGAGTACAGTAACGGGGGATCCTCGTCCAGAGGATACGTTCCAGCCACCCCACCACCAGACCCGGTTGCTCCCGCAGCCGTACCGTTTGCCGAGTCAGATATAGGGCAGACACTGACGGCTATACTAGCGACTTTCCGAGATGCCCTGGCACAGCCACCGCGGGAGATGACCGCACCCACAGATCTGCTGACGACTTCTCGAGGACTGAGGCCTCCCCCTTTCAGGGGTACAGAGATGGCCATTCAGGTAGAGGAGTGGGTGGAGCGAGTGGAGGAGCTGTTTGTAGGGATGATGTGCCCAGCTGTGGCAGCAGTCTCTTTGGTGGTGACCCTCTTGGAGGGATATGCGAGGGATTGGTGGAGAGCGTCTAGTCACTCTACCTTCCGAGGTCGGCCGATGAGCACGATCCTTTGCGGGGAGTTCTCCGTGGCTCTGCTAGAATTTTTCATCACAGATGCAGACCGAGCCGCGCTGCAAGAGAGGTTCCTGCTCATTCGACAGGGCAACCGCACTATGAGAGAGAGTTCATACACCTGGCACGCTTCGCCGGGAACCTGGCTGCCTCCAACAGGGATAGGGCTTCTCGGTTCTACCGAGGACTACGAGACGACCTGAGGCAGTCCTTGATTATGCTCTCTCAGGCCACCTTCCACACCATAGCCACCCATGCGTCAGCTCTAGAGTTGGACCAGCAGATGGTGGCTCAACGGCGCAGAGGTCAAGTAGAGCTTCCTCGAGACCAGAGGCGAGACGTTGGAGTTGCTCCCCATAGACAGGATAGAGTGAGCAGACAGCGACGCCGCAGGCTGCCTTATAGGCGCCCACCAGCACCCCCAGCACCCCAGCTGCACAACAAGATAGTAGACCAGCTCCAGCTCCACAGCCCCCACTAGTGGCCCGACGAGATGTTCCCTTCGCAGGGAACTGCTTCTTGTGTCAGCAGCCGAGACATATGAGGGCCTTCTGCCCTCAGGCGATAGGGAGACCAGGACTAGGAGCAGTCCAGGGTGGTCAGTCGGCACGGGGACAGGGTCAAAGAGGCCGTAGAGGGCGAGCTGGCAGGAGAGGCCAGCAGGGCCGAGCAGCTCCCCAGGAGGCCTATGCACTGGACCTGCAGCATGGACCAGCCCCTGACGTAGTCATAGGTATATATCTTAGACGATAGAAGATATCAGATCTTCCACTATTATTGTATAATTCATATATATATATATATGTATATTAGTTGGATGATATATATCTATATGTTTTCCTATGACGTCAGGAATCTTGTTGGTAGAAGGTCACCCTGCCAAAACCCTTTTTGACACAGGAGCGACTCATTCTTCGTCTCCCACGATTTTATCGCAATAAAAGGGAAATGTTATTCGCTCAACCGGACTGTCTATACGAATCCATTTACCAGACGGGTCGGATATGACATCCACCGAAAAGTGTTCGTTCCAGGCTACGCTGGGAGAGGTAGAGTTTGAAATCTACGCAACCATCCTAGCTATAACTGGGTTTGACATAATTCTGGGAATGGACTGGCTGGCCGAGCACCAAGCCCAGATAAACTGTTCCACGCGAGAAGTCCGGCTACAGAATCCAAATGGCCAGAGCGTCGCGTTGACAGGTGTGCCATCTGTCTCTCGTATTATCTTGACTTCTACACAGATGGTGAAGTCAGTCCGTCAGAAGGATGAAGTATTCCTTATTTATTTCGAGATGGAAGATAAGACCCAGGCGCTCGCCAAGGTCCCAGTAGTCCGAGACTTTCCAGATATCTTCCCTGAGTCCCTCCCGGGATTGCCACCTCAGCGAGAGGTCGACTTCCAGATCGAGCTCGTGTCCGGAGCACGACCAGTATCACGAGCCCCCTACCGGATGGCCCCAAGGGAGCTGACTGAACTAAAGATCCAGCTACAAGAACTAATTGATGCTGGATTCGTCCGTCCAAGTTCCTCGCCCTGGGGACTCTGCGACTGTACTTTTCGTCAAGAAGAAGGACGGGACTCTGCGACTGTGCATCGACTATAGGGAGCTAAATAAGCTTACTGTACGCAACACGTATCCCCTTCCTAGGATCGACGAACTGTTCGATCAGTTACAAGGTGCTTCGGTATTCTCCAAGATGGACCTGAGGTCCGGCTATTATCAGCTTCGGATCCGAGAGGAAGATATTCCTAAGACTGCCTTCAGCTCCCGATACGGTCTTTACGAGTTCCTAGTGATGCCCTTCGGGCTCACCAATGCTCCCTCCGCCTTCATGGCCCTGATGAATAGAGTCTTCAAACCCTTCTTGGATCACTTTGTCATCGTCTTTATAGACGATATCCTAATCTACTCGAAGACCAAGACAGACCATACCCGGCACCTGCAGATGGTTCTATTAAAGCTCCGGGAGCACTCTCTCTTCGCCAAATTCAGTAAGTGCGAATTTTGGCTAGAAGAAGTTGGATTCTTGGGCCACACGATAAACAAGGAAGGAGTGGCAGTGGTCCAAGCCAAGATCCAGGCAGTACAAAATTGGCCGCCACTCAGGACGGCTGCGGATATCCGGAGTTTCCTCGGCCTTGCCGGATACTACAGGAAGTTTGTCGAGGGATTTTCCAAGATTGCCCTACCCCTGACTGCTCTCACCAAGAAGGATGCCGTATTTCGATGGACGCCGGAGTGCGAGGCTGCGTTCATCAAACTGAAGAAGCGTCTGACTTCCGCGCCAATCCTTACGATTCCTTCAGGGACTGAGGGATTTCAAATCTACACTGATGCCTCCCTGAAAGGATTGGGAGCAGTCCTAATGCAGCATGGTAAGGTAGTGGCCTACGCTTCACGGCAATTAAAGCCGCATGAATTAAACTACGCATCACACGATTTAGAGTTGGGCGCCGTCGTCTTCGCCCTTAAAATCTGGAGGCATTATCTGTACGGAGTAAAATGTGAGATCTTCTCCGACCACAAGAGCCTCAAGTATATTTTCACGCAGAAAGAGCTGAATCTCCGGCAGCGCCGATGGTTGGAATTCTTATGCGATTACGACTTCACTCTCCAATATCACCCCGGGAAGGCTAATAGAGTCGCTGACGCCTTGAGCCGCCAGCCTACGATAGTCGGGAGTTGGATGGAGCAGATCCCTAAGGAACTTTTCCAGTCTTTGATAGACTTGGAGATTACCCTGGTTGCCTGAAGAGATCCGGAAGAGTACTATTCTCAGCTGTATTGGATGGAGATCCAATGCGATATCCGGGACCGGATACGAGAAGCCCAGAAGATCGACCCAGAGGTAATGTCGATCATCCGATCTCTGCAAGGAGGGGCACAGGAGGATTATAACTTGCATGATGGGATTCTACAATTCAAGCATCGCATATTTATTCCCGCTACTGGAGGGATTCGTGGGGAAATTCTGCAAGAGGCCCATCAGTCGAGGTACTCGATTCACCCTGGCGTAGTTAAGATGTACGTGGACTTACGTAGGACCATTTACTGGCCCGGAATGAAGAGAGATGTCACCGACTTCGTGGCCCGGTGCCAGACCTGTCAGAAGGTCAAAGCTGAATGCTGCAGTCCAGGAGGCCTATTGCAGCCCCTGCCGATACCAGAATGGAAGTTCGAAGACATCTCCATGGACTTCGTCCACGGCCTACCTCGATCCCGTGCTGGGAATGACTCAATATGGGTGGTCGTAGATCGACTCACCAAGGTAGCGCGGTTCATTCCAAACCGACAGGGTGACGGAGTAGATATCCTGGCCAGGATGTTCCTAGAACAAGTGGTACGATTTCACGGAGTACCAAAGTCCATCGTGTCTGATCGTGACGGTCGTTTCACATCTAAGGAATGGAGGCGGGTGCAGGCATATTTGAGAACCAAGTTGGCCTTCAGCACTGCCTTCCACCCGCAGATAAACGGACAGACGGAGAGGACGAACCGGACGATGGAGGATCTTCTTCGACTGTGCATAGTGGAGCACAATGAGCCGTGGGAGCAGCTGTTGCCGTTAGTCGAATTTTCGTACAATAACAGCTACCAGGCTAGTATTAAGATGGCTCCGTACGAGGCATTGTATGGAAGGCGTTGCCGAACACCGTTGACTTGGGCTCAGGAAGAGGACCCGGAAGCCTTGGGAGTAGCTTACATCGATGACGCTACGACAGCGATACGGCTGATTCAGGAGCGAATGCAGGAAGCGCAGAGCCGGCAGGCTAAGTACTATGATGCGCGACACCGACCAGTGGAGTTCAGCGTGGGGGAAATGGTGTTTCTGAAAATAAAACCCATGCATGGTGTCTCCCGGTTGAGGAAGCAGAAAAAGTTAGATCCCCGCTTCTTGGGCCCCTATCCGGTGATAGAGCGTGTTGGCCCCGTCGCCTATCGTTTAGCCTTACCCCTAGAGTTGGGGAATCTTCATAATGTGTTTCATGTCTCTTCCTTGAGACGAGTCCTCCGGCAACCAGAGCAGTACCTTCCTACCCCTCCGGCGCAACTACTGTCAGATAGATCTGTCCGGCTCGAACCCGTTAGAGTAATAGATTACAAGGTGAAGACACTACGGAACAAAACCATTCTGATGGTTAAGGTGCTATGGTCAAACTGTGGACGAGAAGAGTTCACATGGGAACCTGAAGCACTCCTCCGAGAAAAGCACTCAGAGCTCTTTCCCCAGGTATGTTACTTTTTCCCCCTACTTCAAGCAAATTTTCGGGGACGAAAATCCTTTTATTTTTATTGGATTGTAACATCCCGCCTTTTATTGGGCCACCAGAGCCTTAGTGGGCCCAATAAAAGTGGCCCGAACCCTACCCATGACCTAGTGGGAAATAACCCTAAGCGGGAAATCGAGCTAGAGAACTCCGAATTGAGTTCTGTCAGTTCCTGTGGCCTCGTATAGTCAATACGAGCGCATCGGAACTCGTTCAGTTGGACTCCGAGGTCTAACGACAATTTTACACATTTCAACCATTTTAGCGCGCTGCGACGCGCAAATTTCGGACTTTCGTCAAACGGACTCCGATTCAACCCCAGTCAGTGGCGTTAGACTCGTGTGGTCAATACGAAGTCAACGGAAGTCGTCCCGGTCAATTTTGAAGACGATTGGTCAACCCGTGGTCAAATCAAGCATAGTTGTGCACCGAAAAGCGTGCGCACACCAATTATGATACGACACCCGAACTTTGACCCGACCCCGACGACTTGGACCCACTTTGACTTTGACCAGCAAGGGGGACCCAACCTAGGGTTGACTTGGTCAAACCCTCATAAAAATCCATTTTTTGGATTTTTCTCCAAATGAGGGGCTCACCTCCTCTCCAAAGGAGGATGGCCCATGCCCCCCTAACTCTCCTTGGGCCCCCCAACCAGCAAGCAAGCCTAGGATAGGTGGAGGCCCACCCCACCCCTCTTCTCCTCCTTTTCCTCTCTCTTCCCAAAAGGCCCAAGCCCATAATGAGCTTACCATCCATTTCCCCTCATGGGGAAAAGAGGAGAGGGCCTCCAGCTGTCCTTGGACAGCTGGAGGGTGGGGATTTAATCCCTCCATAAGGAGGGATTAGTCCCACCTTGCCCAAAGGGAGGAAGCTCCCCCTCCCCCTCCCTATAAAAGGACCCCACCCCCTATCTTTCCCTCACAGCTCTCAGAGCATTCCCCTCCCCCTTCTCCCCCCTCTGCCGGAGCTCTGGTGGCCGGAAAAAGCCAACCCAAGGAGCTCCTCCCCCTCCTCCACCACCTTGAGCCATGTCCGACCAAGCCGGCCCCTCCCGAGCCCACCAAACTCAGGTGGAAGCTTTCTCCCTCCTCCTTCTCCATTTTGGACGTCTTGCATGACACTCCCGGCGGCCGGAGTGCCGCCGCCGTCACCCCCTCCCCTCCTAGTCAAAAAAAAAGGAAAACAGCTCCGGCGATGGCCGGCGGCGGCAGGCCGCCGGACCACCGCCGGAGGGAGCGCCCACCACCGGCGGGTTGGCCGGTGGTGGAGCCACGGCCGGCCGGTGGCCGGCCGGCGGCTGGAGAAACCCGAAAGGGTTGCGGTTTCGTACAGCAGGGGGGGGGGGAAGATGAAGTTCTGTAAAAAAATTTATATATATATATATATATATAATATTATATTATATATATTATATATATTATTATAATATTTATAATAAATATTATAATATTATAATATGTAGATTTTTTTTGAGACTAAAATAGGCTCCTGGGGAAAAGTGTTGAACATGAAAGATGTCCCCTTTGTTAAGGGCTTCCTCCACAAAAGTTTGAGAATTTTTGGTGTTGATTTGGTATTTTAAAAAGCCCAATTAATCTTTATTTGGCCAAATTAAAGGGTCAAAACTCTTTGAAAAATTATGAAAATTTTTCTATGCTCATTTTATATCCATATAAGGGTTGTATCAAAATTTGAGCTCATGGGGATAAGTTTTGATATTTTTCCCAAAATATGGAAGCCTAGGACCGCGCTCGATATTATTACGCATGTTTTCTTCGAAATAAAAAAATTGGAGCGCGCGACTATCCTCTCTAATTTGAATAAGTTTCATATCGACGAGAGTGGCCGAGGCAAGTGACCAAGCTCCGTGTGTTTCGAGATTTCATGAAAACTGTCGAGCGCCTCGACTCTCGGGCGATTTGGGCACGCTCGGAAGATGAGAGCACGAGTGGTGAGTTATGAATTATTCTTGATGAATAATGAAAGTATAACTCCTGATAAGCCCCAATCCGATTAAGCCGTGGTTAATAATACACAACCAACTCATAATCGGATCTTAATAAAGGTGTAACCCAAGGAAACCTTATTAAAAACTGGGATGAAACTGAAAAATCTCTCCTGAGAACGGAGATGTAACTGAAGCCTCCTGTCTGAAGTGATTGGACTACTAACCATTTTCTTTATGATTATTCCAGTTTTGCACTGGTTCAGTTGCTTTATTCTTTTCAGTTCAGTACTTTCAATTCAGTACTACTCCAGTCTCGTACTGGTCAAGATTATTTCATTACTTTCATTTCAGTACTACTCCAGTCTCGTACTGGTCAAGCTTATTTCAATACTACTCCAGTCTTGTACTGGTCACATTTCTTTCCAGCACTTTAAATAAGCAGCATAACCACCGCACTTGATCTTATCGCAATTTACTTTTATATTCCCGGGTCCTGCTCTAACGAGCAGTTGTTGTTTAGGTTGAGCCCTAGTTGGGGATAACCGGAGTTGAGGTAGTCCTCCAGGTCTAGCCCCAAATAAAGCGCTCCCACGCTCCTTGTCGAAAGTAGAGCAAAGTGCCGATGCCCGAAGTGTAAGCTTAGTAAGGCAGGCCGTCGTAGACCCGATGTTATATTGTTTGCAATTGTTTGATTGATTGTAAATTGCTTGCTGTAAAATGGTGGCGGGTCAGTCCCTTCCGCAGACCGTTCGTACCGGTGCGACAAGGTTGACGACTCAAGGCGACAGGGAGATGAGTACCACGGGTGACCGGCCGTTATATTCCCCGTCGGGTTTTCCTCCGCTGGTCGGCCAAAATGATTCGCCGGATGTCGCTCACATCCAAGAGTACACAAGGTTGTACGTGAGGGCCTGGGGTTGTGTGGTACGATCACCCCCAGAAGTGGCAGGACTGGCCACTGTCACCGACGACCACATCGGTGAGGCCCGCAGGGCTCGCTATCCTGCTGGAACAGAAGCGGTCCAAACTATGTCGACATAGGGTTTGTGTGCGCGGCTATGAATGGCTGCGGATTATGTGCGCGGCTATGAATGCCTGCGGTTTGTGTGCGCGGCTATGAATGCTTGCGGTTTGTGTGCGCGGCTGTGATTGCCTGCGATAGAATTCAAGATATGAAAAACTGTTGTGCTGATGAGCTAGTAGAGCCTTGCTATAACCGTTTTATGTTATTGCTGCTTTTTCCGGTTATATTGCACTCTTTTATAATTTCTCCTAGTTGTTCATATATGAAATGTTGTGATAACCCTCTCTTGCTTCGGCTATTTACTTTTGTTGGGTGGGTGCGTGCTCGTCCCCAGGATGTGGATCCGGGGAGGAGATTTGTTTCCACTTAGCTCTGTGACTAACAGTTATTTGATTAACCATTCACAGGAGGTGGAGCACCGTAGTGACCCGCTGCCGCAAGAGATTACGCCAGCAACTAGGCCTACTCGAGCAGATGCACCCCCGCCGTCTCCGGTGTTTAGAGACGTGAGTACCGCCGAGCAGTTTAGAAGAGAGAGTGTGTGAGAGACTTATGTAGTACATGTATAGCACACGGGCTTTTATAAACGCATAAGGCTTCAGCCCTAGAACCTCTGTATTAATATGATATGTTATATATATATGATATGTTATATATATATATATGTAGTGGTTTCCTGTTAATGCTTCCGCTATATTCTGATGGGTTGTGAATGTTATGATTCGAACCACTCAAGACGGCCATCTAGTGCTTGAATAGGGTGGATTGTTTCCCCTGTGAGCCCTGGGTGGACGTCTTGGGCCAGTAGTACCCCTCCGGCCCGACTCGGGCAAAAGGTTGGGGGGGGGGGGGGGGGGTTCTACACAGGTGCGGTTTAAATTTATAGCAAGTTAGTTTTAAATACTTGTTACATTGCGCGTGTTACTTTACCACTGCTTGTATAGGCTTTGTTTTGATTTGTGATAATCTGGCGAGAGCACTCTTTGATACGGGAGCTTCACACTCCTTTTTGTCCGAAGGATTCATATTGCGCATTAGAGTACCTTCTTCGATGGCAAATGACAAACTGGATGTGTTGTTGCCGAATGGGTGTTCGATGTGCTCAGATAGAGTCTGTGGCATAAAGATTTGTATTGGGAGTTAGGAGTTCGATTTACAAGCATCGTTACTGCTGATGGTGGAGTTTGACGTGATATTCAGTATGGACTGGCTCTCGGAGTAGCAAACATATATTGATTGCAATCGCAAGAAGGTTAAGTTGGGAATGGGTCGTGAGACGACGTTTGCAGGCTTGAAAGGGTCGAGCAAGACTATGATGTCTGCACTTTAGGTGGTTAAGGAGGTTCGTGCTGGTGCAGAGCTGTTCTTGATGCTAGTGGAGGCTTCGAAGCCTAAGCCTGCTTTGGACAGCATCCCAGTGGTATCCGAATACCCTGAAGTCTTCCCTGGCGATCTCCCTGGAGCCCTACCACAGCGGGAGATAGACTTCACTATCGAGCTAGTGCCAGGTGCGAAACCTATGTCACGCTCTCTGTATCGACTAGCTCCTAAGGAGATGGAGGAGCTGAAGGTACAACTTCAAGAGCTTTTAGAACAGGGTTATGTGTGTCCAAGTTCGTCTCCTTGGAGCGCATCGGTCCTTTTTGTGAAGAAGAAGGACGTAAGTTTGCGGCTCTGTATCGACTATCGAGAGCTGAACAAGTTGACGGAGAAGAACAAGTACCCGATCCCAAGGATTGATGATCTGTTCGATCAGTTAGTCAGGTCATCAGTGTACTCAAAATTGGATCTTAAGTCCGAGTATTATCAGCTAAGATAAGGAGCGCGATATCCCCAAGACAGCCTTTAATACGAGATATGGGCATTATGAGTTTACGGTCATGCCGTTTGGGCTGACTAATGCGCCGTCAGTGTTCATGGATCTGATGAACATGACTTTCACGGAGTACCTAGACCACTTTGTGATCGTTTTCATCGACGATATATTGGTGTACTCGCATAGTTAGGAGGATCACTTTAATCATCTGCATTTGGTGCTGGAGACGCTGAAGAGGAATCAACTATACGCCAAGTTCTCCAAATGCGAGTTTTGGTTGTCCTCAGTAGCGCTCCTTGGTCACATAGTCAGTGGAGAGGGAATTGCGGTGGATCCGACGAAGATTATTGCTATACGAGAGTGGCCTTTGCTGTCTACGGTAGCGAAAGTTCGGAGTTTTTTGGGGCTTGCCGGCTATTACAGGTGTTTCGTGGAGAACTTCTCGCGGATAGCGTTACCACTCACGACTCTAACGAGGAAAGAGCAGAAGTATGTTTGGACGCTGGAGTGCGCACAAGCTTTTGAAGAGTTGAAGAGTCGGTTGACCACGACGCCCGTTCTAAGTTCGCCGAGTGGGACCGAAGGCTTTGAGATCTACATCAATGATTCAGGCAGTGGATTGGGTTGTGTCCTACTGTAGCATGGAAGTGTGATAGCTTATGGCTCGCGTCAGCTGAAGGTGTATGAGAGAAATTATCTGATCCATGACATGGAGTTAGCGGCCGTGATATTTGCCCTGAAGCTGTGGAGTCATTACTTATACGGGGTGAAGGTCAATATCTATACCAACCACAAGAGCCTAAAGTACTTGTTGGATCAGAAAGATCTAAACTTGAGGCAGCGAAGATGGATGGAGTTCCTCGGGGACTACACATTCAAGATTCATTATGTGCCTGGGAAAGGCAATGCAGTTGTGGATGCATTGAGTCGCAGGGTCCCAGCTCAAGCCAACTGGCTATCGGTTCATGACAAGCATTTGGTTCGGGAGTTGGAGGCGTTGGAGATCTGTTGTGTAGACAAGTAGGCTGGTGCCGATGCTCTATTAAATTGGACAGAAGTTCAGTATGACCTGACTGATCGGATTCGTCAGGCTTTGGATTGGATAGCGGCATGAAGGAACTTATGGTAGAGGCTTTGGATGGGTCAAATTCCCAATTTGAGGTTGTGGATGGATTGTTATGGAAGGACAGTCGTTTGGGCGTCACGAATGTAGGCAAATAACGGGTGGAATTGATGTACGAGGCTCATCATACCAAGTACACGATTTACCCGGGAGCACGAAGATGTACAGTGATATGAAGAAATTGTTCTGGTGGCCAGGACTTAATAAGGATGTGGCACTCTATGTTGCGAAGTGTTAAACATGCGCCTTAGTTAAGGCGGAGTGCCAGAAGCCTCGAGGTTTCTTGAAGTCCTTGCCTATTCCAGAGTGGAAGTTCGACGACATTACTATGGACTTTGTGCACGGGTTGCCAAGGTCGCAGAAGGGAAACGACGCCATCTGGGTGATTGTAGATCGTTTGACGAAAGTGTCGGACTTCATTCCGCATAGGAAGGATGATTCTGTGGAGAAATTGGCAAAATTATATGTGGATAATATTATGCGCCTTCACGGTGTGCCTCGCAGCATCGTGAGTGACCGAGATGGACGGTTCACGTCCAATGATTGGAGGTTGGTGTAACAAATGTTGGGAATAAAGCTGAGTTTCATCACAGCCTTTCATCCGTAGATGGATGGCCAGACCGAAAAAGTCAACAAGACGATGGAAGACATGCTTTGCATGTGCGTTCTGGATTTCGGGAAGTAGTGGGAAGATCACCTGTACTTGGTGGAATTTGCGTATAACAACAGCTACCGGGCGAGCATACAAATGGCGCCCTTTGAGGCCCTTTATGGTAGGAGATGTCGCACGTCGTTGTCGTGGTTGGAAACGGGTGAGTCAAAGTTGTACAAGCGGCAAGAAGTGGAAGATGCAACCTCATTTGTTCGAACGATTCAAGAAAGATTGCTAATCGCTCAGGACCGCCAAGCTAAGTACTATAATGTCAAGCATAGGAACGTGGAGTTCGCTGTTGGCGACTGGGTGTACTTGAAGATTAAGCCGTTCAAGGGTGACTCGCGGGTACGACGCTTGAAGAAGCTAAGCCCGAGGTACCTTGGACCGTTCGATGTTCTGGAGCGGATTCGCAAGGCAGCTTATCGATTGAAGCTTTCAGTAGAACTGGGTGGTCTATATGACATATTCCACATATCGGTGCTACGGAAGGCGGTGCAAGAGCCTTCACAAGTGATTGCGGTCGATCAAGTACCAGTAGGTAATGGGTTGACGACGAAGGTCAAGCCCGTTCGCATTGAGGACTCGGAAGTCAAGCGATTGCGTATCAAGGTTATCAGGATCATCAAGGTCCGTTGGGTCAACTGCAGTTGGGAGGAGCTCTTTTGGGAGCGAGAGCAGACCATGCGTGAGGAGTACCTGGAGTTATTCCACTCAGGTACCGTTTAAGTTTTGTTTATATCTTTTCCTTACTGTAATTTCTGGACGAAATTCTTTTAAGAGGGAGAGAGCTGTAATGCCCCAAAACTCAAAAGAGGGAAGAATGACATTTCGAGCCAAGTTTGGGACTTGGTAGGGGTCACACGGCCTAAGACATGGGCGTGTCCCAGGGCGTGTCGTGCTTGGGTTCGACGATGGTCGTATGGTCGATGAGATTGCAGTCGACGTTCATCAAACAACGAACATGGCCTGAGACACGGGCGTGTCCCAGGCCGCGTCCTATTCGGGTTGTTAGTCGTGCTGTGTCGGGGGTGGAACACGGCCTGGAGCCCAGGCGTGTTCAGCCTGACACAGGCTTGTCAAATTTGACACACGTGTCAAATACCCGTGTTCTCCTTGGGTTGGTGTTGGTCCTGTGTCGATGGAGGAACATGCCCCGCTACACGGGCGTGTACTGGATGACACGGCCGTGTCAAGCCTGACACGGGCGTGTCGAGAGCCCGTGTTCTTTTCGGGATGCGACGGTTTCGGCGTCGATAAAGGCACACGGTCTTGGACACAGGCGTGTCAAAAGACGTGTTCGGCCCAGGTTTTGGATTTAAAAGTGCAAATCGTGGCCTTCCGTTTCCTTCCTTTGGGATCCAAGGGTCCTGGTTGATCCTAGCATGGTTTAATCCGGGAATAGGGTTTAGAAACCCTCATTTCTCTTGGGTTTTCTCTTTCTAAGAGTTCTAGAGAGAGGAGAGAGCAAGGAAGGAGGAGGAGAGATCAGACCACCGATGGAGCTTCAGAGCCCCAAATTGAAAACCGAGTTCGAATCTACGAAGGCGAGGACGTTGCGGTGCTTTTCATCGGCATAGATATTCATGGCGCTAAAGAGCAATGCTAGGGTAACGATTCTCATCTTGGACATGTGAAGTCCTCTGTTCCCTTGCATAGGAAGCCCGGTCTCGCGAGTATGTAGTGAGTGTGAGGCATTCCTTCGGGTAGACATAAATAGTCCCCGTTGTTTTCATGTAGAGTCCGGAATCGAGAAACGGACATAGGCATGGTTTGTGAAGCCTACTCGAACAAGTTGGTCGGATCGGTGATGTCGGAACCAGCTTTCTAGTCCTTCCTAAAGTTTGAAACTGAGGATACAGCCCACACATACTCTTCTTGAACTACTCTCCCGACGTGAGTCGGAGACCTGGAAACAGACCGAGGGGTCTCAGCTCGGAGGTCCCACCTCTTTCCTGGAAGAACTGAAGATCTTCCCCTCCCTAGCCAATGCTGAGCTAGGTGCCTGTGAGGAAGACAGTGGAAAGGTTCAACAACCTTCTCAGGAACCCTATCAGTCTATTTATAGGCCTCTGAATCTGATCTTCAAATATCACTTTTGAACTAACCTGAAATGACCAAAACACCCTAGGCTGGGTCTGCCAACATTAAAACTCAACTGTTCTGGAGGACTATATGCAGACCTCCAGGGGTAGAAGTGTAAAATTACCTGGGGCAAAAAGGTAAAATCCCCTTGGGGGTAAAAAGGTAAAAACATCTGATGCAGGCCACCCCTTCGCGACACCAGAACAAGAAAATGACAAAGGAGAAATCCTATGACAAATCTAAATTCCTATGGGGAATTTTAGCGAGCACGTGGCGTGCGTACAGAACTCTAAATTTCGGCAGAGTTTCGTCTAAAACGTGCGATCTCACAAGTGGGAAATTCCCATCCAAACCTGCACGAACATTCACGTACACTAATATCATTACCTAGCCACACATATACTATCGCATCACAGTATTTCCATCCTCATGGAGAGCGCTCCGGACTAAAATACTTTTGATTCGGAAAGTAGTCCAAATGCAGCCCTCAAAACAAAATCACACGAGGATATACCAAATCCTCTTGATCCATTCGAAACCAAAGGCTAAACCAACCTCGGTTTGCAAACGTCCAAGGGGACCTACCCTTGCAAAATCTTCGAAAAAATCGGATAAAGAACAATACGATTTCAGATTTTTTTTGAATGCAAAAATGAGTCAAGATCTAGGATAAAATATGATAGCTAGAATTCCACCAAACTCACAATCCAAGACGAATCACTACACAAGTTTAGGAGAGGAAATTCGTTACCCCAAATCTGAAATTAGAGAGGAGGAAGAGGAGGATAACTATGGAAGAGTCGCACTTCCACGGGTCCACCGGAGTCGCACCGGATGGAGAGAACCGAGCCGCCTTCTTCGGAGTCACACCGGAGGAGGTAGGGGGTCGCCGGAGCTGCAGGAATGGCCACCAAGAGGCGGCGGCGCAGCAGCAAGGGGCGGCTTCCTGGGGTCGGGTTTCGGCCTGGCCGAATAAGGGGGCGGGTTTGGCTTGCCAACCGTGAGGAAGATTAGGTTTTTTTTTATTTTCCTTCATAACATCCCCTCTTCACACCTCATTACATATATATATATATAAAGTCATACACCATCATCCACCCTTCATCTAAAATCCAAGATAATCCTAACCACTCAAGTTTGGGTAAGAAATAAAACACAATTATAAATATCATAACCTATAAATTTATAAATCTTAAGATTTATAAATTCATAAAAATATTAGGATTGATGGAGACGGCGGCGGTGGCGGCGAAGACGACGACGACGGTGGCGACGGCGACGATGGCGGTGGCGGTGGCGACGACAGTTGCGGCAACGGCCATCAATGTCCGTGAACAAGTAGCGGCGGCGATCAAAAACGAGATCCATGTCAGCACGAGCAAATGGCGGGGCATCCTCGCCATCAATCCTCCCCCGCTCAAAATCACTCATCCCCGATGAGTGGCCATGGAGAGAAGGGCAGGAGACAGCAGCATCCACTGGTAGCATAGCAAGAGCGGACATCCACGGGGCAGGACAAGCAGTGCAGGCATCCACAATAGAACAAAACCTGTCATGAGCAAGAACAGCAGGAAACCTCGTAGATGTGTCAGCAAAAAGAAAAGCAGTGCAGATCTTACCATCCAATGCGAGAACCAGGAAACCCAAATGGAAGAGCGACACGAAAAGAATCTCACCTCTCAACCCAAGAGAATCTGAAGTGGAAGAGAGAAACGTCGGAGAAAACCACTCAGGTGGAAACCAGATATGCAAAATTAAATCCGAAAAATTGAAACATGGTGAAACACCGAATGCATCGTAAAAATCCAAAACATTGCATTAAATCCAAAATTGTTGAAGATCATGAAAGGATTGGCGCTCCAACGTAATAATTTTGCCACGGAACCCGAAGGTATCCACTCGTGGGCTGACCAGACTAAATTAGAATCAACAATTCTACAGTCAGAAGCTCTCGGAGGGGAACAGAAATGAAAGTGATGCAACCCACAGATACTGGCATAAGGCGACGATATGTGTACGTGCAGCTCGTACCAGGATGGATGAAAAATATGTGCAATTTGATTTGATGGGTAATAATGTCGTGAGGACACCAAATCAAAAGGCACGGTCGCCGTGAGATCACACGCAGTCGCAGACGAAGACATGTACGCATACGGACACTCACTAATACATAGCTCACAAGTCAAGTCCAACGTCATAGTTTTAAATTTTGATTTTAAAATGTCATAAATAAATGCCAGCGAAAAATGCTCATCTTCAACAATAGGGTTGGGCGCTCCCAGATCGGAAAGGATGTACGTGCCACTCAACGCAACATACCTAACTAGGTTCACTAACGTGTGCATGCACGTATCATCATAAGGCGGAGGATAAATGCGTGCGACCGGGCTTGGTAAATAAGTGTGTCCAGGGGACACCACATCAAAAAGCCTCATCACCAAGGGAGCACTAGCAGTCAAACACGAAGCCATACCCAACGCCAAACGGTCAGGCGAACGGGCCATCCGAGAAAAAGCATAGTCAGGTCTACGAATTAGTGTGAAAAGACCGAACGTGACAACTAACAACTCTCCCACCCACATCTGGCTAGACAAGTCTAACGGGGAAGCTAGATAAGTAAGGGTCTCCAAATATCTCGGACTAGAAATGACAAGCTCGTGCCCTAACAAATCATCTAATCGAGTCAAGTGAGCCGGAGGGATAGTCGACACGATCAAATCCGGAGGAGGAGCTAAGTCATACTCACAGTCAAAACACGGATTTAACGTCAAAGAAAAGTCCTCTGATTGCAAGCCATCAAAATCAAAGGGAAGATCAAACAGTGGATTCGTCCTCATAGAAAACTCAACCGGATCGTCAGCACCTAACTCACTCTCAGATAAACATTCATCACAGGTTGACTCTACCAACTCACTAGATATTTCATCCAAATCATAATCAGTAATGATCTCTAAAGTAGGTAAAATCGAACCCAACAATTTTTTTATTCCACATGGGGCTTCAGGCAACGGAGATAACATCAAAGTAACATCTTGCGGGTCCTCAGCGCTAACATCATCCAAAAATAATCTTCCCTCGCAAGATAAATCTTCCAACACAGTAGGTACATCTGCCAACTCAGGGCCATCGGACGGTTCCTCAACTATCATAGGAGACGGACCTGAAATATGGTCGAGGGGAAATGGGTTAATCCCAGGGAGGGATATCTCAGGGGAGATATCATCATCCAAGTCACTAGGATATCCACTCTCCTCTTCGTCACTACAGTCGTCGGAAAAATTGACATCGCCCTCAGTGGCGGGCTTAGACGTCGAAGCTAAAAGAGCCAAAACCCTAGGCTTAGTGGGGCACTCCACAGCATAATGGCCAATCAACCCACAAGCATAATATGTAGCGTCTTCCTTGCAAATCTTAACTTCTTTCCTAGGCTTCACCCGCGGTTTTATAACATTCCTAATAGTGACAACGATTGGTGGCGGGACAGATGGCCTAACCTTTTCTTTCTCCCCAACGATAGGTGTACATGTGCTCGAGATAGTCAGATCTTGGCGGAGCAAGGATCTAGCAGGAGGCTTATAGCCACTCCTATGGTCAGAAACAGATCTAGTGCCCTGGCAGGGAGGAATAAGAACATGAGACGTCTTAGTACGGGAGTACGGGGGGACGTACTGGTTCGGTGTAAGCAAAACCTTAGGTGGCGAATCACTCAGATAATCGGAAGACTGAGAGCGGCAGTAAGGAGGGTAATACTCATCCATTAAATAATTCTTCATAATCTGCCAACCTATACGTAAGCCGTCGAGGGGCTCCCCAAAGCGTCTCTCCACATTGAGCCAGAAAGTATGAGCGCGACCAAATAATTGAAGTCTCGCAACGGGAATCCTGTGTGGGTCCACAAGACGATATTGCTCAAAATAACGCTCCATATCCTTCACCCAACATAAAAACACTAGCGGTTCACCTAACCCATCATAAGTCGGCGCAGGAATTCTATCGGGCCTAGAGGTGCGCGGTGGTGGTGTCATAATCGCTTGATTACCCTTCGAACTAGGGACAAACGTCCTAAATGGTTTCCTAGGGGGCGTAATATGAGGTGTCAGTGGCTGACCGCTAATTTGGGCTATTAACGCCTTTATGTCGTCAAATTGGTGGTTCATCTCCCTGCGAAATGCACCAACCGAGGAATGTGAGGGAAGGGACTCCCAATGTGCGCCATAACAGACCACGAAAAAGAACAAAAATAACTCCAAATAAGAACGAATCTTAAAACACTTTTTTTATATAACTAGAAATAAAAATTTTAAACATACGAAGCGTACCTAAGTGCAAGTGGGGGGTAGCATGGAAAAGAGCGGATCGTTGCCAAGTTGAGAAATTGGCAAACCTCCCTCTGATACCAAATTGATGCAGGCCACCCCTTCGCGACACCAGAACAAGAAAATGACAAAGGAGAAATCCTATGACAAATCTAAATTCCTATGGGAAATTTTAGCGAGCACGTGGCGTGCGTACAGAACTCTAAATTTCGGCAGAGTTTCGTCTAAAACGTGCGATCTCACAAGTGGGAAATTCCCATCCAAACCTGCACGAACATTCACGTACACTAATATCATTACCTAGCCACACATCTACTATCGCATCACAGTATTTCCATCCTCATGGAGAGCGCTCCGGACTAAAATAATTTTGATTCGGAAAGTAGTCCAAATGCAGCCCTCAAAACAAAATCACACGAGGATATACCAAATCCTCTTGATCCATTCGAAACCAAAGGCTAAACCAACCTCGGTTTGCAAACGTCCAAGGGGACCTACCCTTGCAAAATCTTCGCAAAAATCGGATAAAGAACAATACGATTTCAGATTTTTTTTGAATGCAAAAATGAGTCAAGATCTAGGATAAAATATGATAGCTAGAATTCCACCAAACTCACAATCCAAGACGAATCACTACACAAGTTTAGGAGAGGAAATTCGTTACCCAAATCTGAAATTAGAGAGGAGGAAGAGGAGGATAACTATGGAAGAGTCGCACTTCCACGGGTCCACCGGAGTCTCACCGGATGGAGAGAACCGAGCCGCCTTCTTTGGAGTCACACCGGAGGAGGTAGGGGGTCGCCGGAGCTGCAGGAATGGCCACCAAGAGGCGGCGGAGCAGCAGCAAGGGGCGGCTTCCTGGGGTCGGGTTTCGGCCTGGCCGAATAAGGGGGGCGGTTTGGCTTGCCAACCGTGAGGAAGATTAGGTTTTTTTTTTATTTTCCTTCATAACATCCCCTCTTCAAACCTCATTACATATATATATATAAAGTCATACACCTTCATCCACCCTTCATCTAAAATCCAAGATAATTCTAACCACTCAAGTTTGGGTTAGAAATAAAACACAATTATAAATATCATAACCTATAAATTTATAAATCTTAAGATTTATAAATTCATAAAAATATTAGGATTGATGGAGACGGCGGCGGTGGCGGCGAAGACGACGACGACGGTGGCGACGGCGACGATGGCGGTGGCGGCGGCGACGACAGTTGCGGCAACGGCCATCAATGTCCGTGAACAAGTAGCGGCGGCGATCAAAAACGAGATCCATGTCAGCACGAGCAAATGGCGGGGCATCCTCGCCATCAACATCTCTTCTCCCATGTTGCGAGTGGGGAAAAGATTAACGGGCGAGACGACCGCCCTGTCCGTCTCGCCGTCCTCTCGCCCTGTAGGCCATCTCGCCTCCTAGAGTAATCTCGACCCCTAGGGCGTCTCGCCTACTTCAGAGAATCCCACATCTCGCCTCCTGCAGGTGGGCCTCCTGGTTTTACTCGCCTGTCAAGTTCATCTCGCCAGCCTCCTCTTCTCGCTCATTGAGCCACCTCTCGCGAGCCTAAGGTTGCACACAATCCCCGCTCTTTTCGAGGTTGCCCTAACCTTAGAAAGATAAGTCCAATCGAGGCTCGCAACGCTAGGATTCGTTCATGACAATCTTTGGTGGGTCCCCCCCTAGGGTCTATAAATATGAGATCCCACCTCTCCTCAGGCGCCCCTTTTTATCCTCCTTCATTTCTTCGACCCTCAGCATGTCTCACAACCAGAGTTTTCGTGAGCGACTCGCGATGGTGCGAAAATGAAATAAAGCCAACATGGCCGCCCTGTTCCCGGATCTGGGGCGTACTCCTTCCTCAGCTCCTCCATCCTCTCGCCTAAAGAAGATGAAGGTCGCCTGCCCTCCCCTCTCGGCCAGCGCGACCTCCTCTGCACCCTCGACAACAGATAGTCTTCCTCTCGCATCTCCCGGGCAGAGACAGGTAATTTCCTATTCATCCCTCTCTTCTTATTTTGTCTCGCTTGTTGATCACACTTTTATAGAGAAACTTCGCTGATTCCCCTATGCCTGCAAATCCTCCCGACATTACCAACAAAACTTATCTGTGCACCGACTCGCCCGATGCATCCTCCCCACCCCTCACGCGGAAAGAAAACCTCTCGTGAGTTGTGGGAAACCCTCGCATCCCAAGTAAGAAAAGTCATCTTCCTCGGTTTCGCTCCAATTCACATTCCTTTACCCAACCCATGCAAGATCACTGGGTTAACTTCTTTAATCCTAGCGCGCGGCCGCGAGATCATCCTTCCTTACGATTTTTCGCTTTCTGTGTAGGCACCAATTTGAATCTGACACTGAGGATGTTGTCGCGTCTCCTCCCCTCTCGCATCTTCCACGCCCTAATGAGATCGAGGATTACTTGGGTGATCCATGGATACTCTGGAGCTGAAGTGGAGGACAGCTAGGATGTTCCGCAAATACACGCATATAATCCGCGAGATGGAGCTGAAGAAGCAGGCCTCTGACCGACGCATGGACTGGCTAGAAACTGAGTGTCATCGCCTTTCTGCCGAGATGGAGGCCGACAGCGTAATGGATGGGATAGACCCCCAAGCCATCCTAAACGAGACGGATGAACACCTTCGTCTCGCGCGCCGCGGCCTGGTCGCCGCCTGCGCTTTTCATCTACCTGGCCGCCCTCCCTACGCGGGAGGTCAGGATGGCCGGCAGAAATGGGTCAAGAATTAAGCGGTCACGACCTCGTCTCGCCTTCTCAAGGCTCTCCTGTATCTTGATTACCAACTTAATTATGTTAATTATAATTTGTTGTATAAAAAACCCCTTGGACGAGATGCTTCCCCCGCGCGGGATGAAATAATTTATAATTATGGTATTTTGTCTACTTGTCATGTCGTGCTGGGTTTTTCATCATTATTATGATTAGCTCATTTTTCAATTAATTAATCTGTCTTGATTGTTTTGAATCATCGAAAAAGTCGCCGTGACGCTTCCGCCCCTTGGGTTCTAGAGAGAGAGAGAGAGAGATGAAGCGTCAGGCTGCCTCTTCATTCCCGCCTCTTGGTTTTCCCGCTCAATCCCCTCTCTCTTCTCCATCCGCTATAAATACCCCTCTCTTAGATTCAGATATTTCCATACTTTCATTACTGTTCTTTGCTATCTTCGCGGTCGGTGCTTCCGCCTACCCTTCTTTTCTTCCCAACATCTCTCGCGTCTCGCTCTCCCTCTAATCTTTTTTTTTCTCCTATTTATGCCTCCTCGCATGCTATGGGAAAGAAGAGGGTGGAAGAAGGTGAGGGCCGCAACCGCTGCAGAAGTGATTCACGGATCATGATTTTCCTCTCGGCAGACTACTAGAGGAAGAATATACTCGCTTCGCCAGCGAGTTTCTTATTGACGGCTATCTGTCTAGCCCACCCAAAGTTGGCGAGTGCATCAATACTTTTTACCCCAATGAACTGGCCTTCCTCGTCTCGCACTTCTATGCGGGGGCTGCGACTTCCCCTTTGGCCAGAGGTCAAATTAATCTTTAATTATTTCGGGGTTGTTCCCGCCCAATTAAACCCAACGCTATCTCCATGCTGGTCGCTTTCACCTGCTACTTGTGGCGAGAGCACACCGAATTCAGCTTGACCGTCTTTTGCAAGCTGTTCATCTATCACGTGAAATACGATGGCGTTTCCTACTTCATCGGCCAAGGCCTGAAGGTGTGGGAGACGTCGAACAAGAATCATCACTAGCTGACCCGCTTCGTCTTCATTCGCGGGGACTTGGGAGGCATCCCTCTCGCCCTGTTGCCCCCTGCCGAGTGCTACTACGAAACGCCCAAGGTTGTGGCTGCCGAGAAGGCTCTCTGCGACTTCTTCGTAGGGAAAAACTTCAAGGTCAATTTCCTCAGGCGAGACCTCAACTCGCTTCCTGCTGTATTCCCCGACGAAGGTATACTTCTAACCCCTTAGCATTGTAAATTTTTTTATGCTGATGATATGCCCAAAATAGTCTACGTATTTAAACGCAAGTGCACGTGACGTGTCAAGTAATAAAAAGTGAGTAAGAATCGTTTCCACAGGGAGGTGATTGATTCAGTACTTGCAAATACCAGTTAGACCTTTTCCTTAAATCCAAGTAGGAGGACGGAATTGGTGATTTTCTTGAATTACTAAAACTAAGGAGGTAAACTTCTAAATGAAAGTACTACGAATCTTAGGAAAATGCTTTTCTTATCAAATGAGAGAAATAATCTCATATCATGATTTCCTAGATTTAGTATGATGAATAAGTGAATGTGTCATTGTGAGAAAGCGTGGTGAGCATGCCTTGCAACGATCTTAAATTAGAGAACCGTATCTCTCGATATCTGCAATCTCTAGTTCTATATTTCCCCTTGAGTGAAATAAGAACCGCTCAAATATCAAAGACCTAAGTTGCTAACACCAAGAGGAAGTCTCCTTCTCTCTTCAAATGCTATATCAAAATTATGATATACTACCACAACTCCTCTCTCGATTTATGAAGCGTAGAATGAAGGTGAAACATTGACCAAACATTTCAGAAATAAAGATCGTAAAATTGTTAAAGTACGTTCACCAAGTATTCTCAACAAAATAAACAAGAAAATATCCATCAAACACAACCTAGTACTCTCATAATACAAGATTAAGGAAGAATTAGTTCATGGCGTTGGAGAAATTACACAAAATGTTGAAGTAGATCTTACAAAATATGGCGATTCACGCTTAATCGCTGCAGGAATCTCTTTCTAGAGTCGCTTCTTCGATCTGCACGAAGATCTCCTTCTTCTTCCTCTCACCGTCGCTCCCCAATGGAGGTTTTCTTCTCGAGCCAACCATAGATGGTGCTCTTCCCCTTAGATCCGAAAATAAAATCAATCCCCCTCATTTTGGTCAGTTTTTGACATTAAAACATCCACCCTTGCTAAAGAGATGCATCCTTCCATAATTAAAAACGGCGGCAATTCAAATTTAAAATTTGAATTTCGGACAGACAAATGTTGCAGTTTCAGAATTGAATGTAACTGGCCCAGGCCAAAATAAGGATTCTGCATTACTTTTCCAAGTTGATTTCCTCGACAAATCTTGCATAGAAACAGTAGAATAAGACCAACTTAGTACCATAAACATTAAAACAATAATTAATCATATTTTATTGTCATTTAGGCTCATTTTTTCTCATTTTTACTAACTAAGAAGTAGAAATACTTGACATAGATAACTTCATTTGAGAAGTTATCACACCTCCACACTTAAATTCTTGCTAGTCCCTAGCAAAGACAAGTTCACAACAATAACCTGGGTGAAGGACAATACACAGTGCATGATTCAATGATACTTAGAATTTTTGTTTTTCTTGAAAAATCAATTGATGGCGGCATACTCAAAAGATTTGCTTTACTAAAATGATAGGTTTAGCAATCAATAGAAATCCAAGCATTCACAAATCCCTTAGTTAGATGGTAGATTAGGGCTCAAATAAAAAGCATAGTGTGATGTGTGGTTTGTTGAAAACAAATAATGTACTTTTCTTGCAATCCTTCCTTTTGAACCCCCGCATCTACAGGTAATGATAAGCCTATGCTAAGCAATTGATTTCGCCTCCATATGAGTTAGTAGTTTCAATGAAAGCGAGATATGTAAAGCTTGGCTCGGCGTTTAGGAATACTTTGATAATGGGATGGAGCTCCCTAGTTAATGATCTTAAAAATTCGCCATATTGTGAGGTTCGTTACGCTTTTCTAAGACTAATAATAGTAGGGATCTTTCCAAATATAATTGCACATATCTAGGCCACATGTCACTATAATATTTCTTCTTTTCCATTTTTTTGTATCATCGCAGTTGGGATCATTCCAAGTATGCATTCGCATACTCGGGTCACATATCACTATGATTTTTCTTTTGTTTACCCTTTTTTTATCATAGTTGGGATCATTTTAAGTATGTGTACATATATTCAGGCCACATATCACTATGAATTTTTATTTTGTTTGCACACTCACAATAGGCTACTTCTTAAGACACAACCATTGGGGGGACATATGGAATTTAGTCATGGAATGATGTGTATCAAATGGTTCAAGCTCAACTAATGGCGCGAATGATCAAAAAGGACGAACTAACTATCCTCATGTTTTGGTGTACATCATTTACTTCGCTCTTACTCAGCACTCCCCATTGGATTTAGAAGATAATGTAAGAAAGCATGCAATGGAAGTACATAAAAATTTTAAATGAGCACAGTCAACCAACATCCTTCTAACTTCAAATTCATTAATTGGGTTTTTAAAATTGGCATGCCCTATCGATCATTGAATAAATCTAGAGTAGCCCATTGTTTAATCAAGAGCAGTAATTAGTATCATTGAATTCATAATCAAAGTAGCCCTTACCCAATGTGTAAGGGATACACCCTCCACATTAAAGCGTTGCTAGGCCTGAGCAACTCTACTTCTCGAGAACTAAGTATGAAATAATACACCCTCCACACTTAACACGTTGCCGTAATTAATGACTTTGACGAATGAGCATACATATATGAAGAATAAAGCAGTTAAAAGTAACTAACTCCCCTGAATAATTGAAGTTGCGAGAGGATTGATCCACATTTTCGCAAGAAAACCAATGCTGCCGAAGACGTGATTCTCAATTTGCGTAAGGAGTTTCATTGTTGAACACAGTCGCATTACCTGCACTTGTAATGACATAGGGCACAACAGAATAAAAGTGCTACGAGGGTTATATCAAGATAATTATGCATCGAATAATAAAAGCAAGCATACTCGAGACGTAGATCAGTAGGAACATTCATAAGACATACTTGTAATAGTATAACCTGGGACAAAACATTCCAACCAATAATATATTCAGGCCTCAGAGTGTATCAGTAATGAACAAAAGCATGTCCATAATAACATATCAGCGTATCTACGTCAAAACCATGCTTCTACACAACAACAAAAGCACCTCATAAAATCATATAGGAGTGTCTATGCCAAAACAATGCTTCCATATACCAACAAAAAGTTTCACCGCACATGAGGGCAAGAAAAATATAAGTTGTCCAAAACGTAAACTGTCCAAAACATAATTCAACCAGAACATAAATTATAAGCCATAAACTATAAGCCAAACCAAATAAATCAGGGAAGCCTTTCGGCGTCACCATCATCGTCGTCTTCATCAGCCCCTTCTTCATCACCTACTTCGGCATCAGCATCACCTCCTTCCTCATCTTCAGCATCGTCACCATCTTCTTCTCATTGTTAGCATTGCCTTCTTCTTCATTCTCTTCGGTGTGATGTGTAACACCTCCCCTGTAGTGGACGTATAATATGGGTCCGGCCGGGGCCCCACAACATACGAACGCCACAGCTTTAGTATTATAAGTTGATATAGCTACCCAAACTCAAAACACTTGCACAACACAGCGGAAAACCAAGCACAACTAGAAGTTATCCACTAACAAAAGAGTAAGCAAATGGCCTTAAGGCCTTACATCAAATGTCCAAAGAAAAGTGGTACATCAAACATGAATGTGCATAGCACTCCTAGTCTACCTCGGCATGCAAGCCGGACAAAAGAGTCTCAAACAAACATCATCATAACTGAAGTGCTACAAAAAAAAGGAAAAACACTTCATGGGCTTAGGCCTTTCTGGCCGGCATGCTGGCTCCTGCATGCGATCCTTGACCTGTGAAAATTATGAGTAACGTGGGTCAGTAAAGGCTGACCTCAAACTGTGTAACAACACATCTCCTCCCGGCCGCCCCTAACGGACCCCGGGGAACCCTCCCACCTGCAAGTCAGCACTTCATATGCAATATAAACATCTATAAATAGAAAAGCATTAAAACAGGCTTGGATGTCTCAATCATCAAACATGTTCTCTATTGGTTGAGCATATAAAGAAAGGGCCTACTATGCAACATGAATGCAACACCCGGGCTTCACCCAAGGTACCCTACTGCGTATGCATCTAGCACAACATCACATCATTTGGGTACTCACATTTCCCCATTGGCATAAAGCCGCAAACACTAAGGGAGACACCTCTCCCTCAAACGGCGCACAGGCCGCCACAAGGAATTCTTGCCAAGGCCCCACCCGCTCGTGGGCTTAGCCCCGGGCTTGCCTGCAAACTCTGACGTCTCATGTCAGGATTCCAACAAACACAGACCGACCGATTCTAAGAAGCCTTGCTGGACCCCACCCGCTCGTGACCTCTTTGCCCGGGCTTGCCCCAAGCTTGGCATTCTCGTCAGTCTCACAGAAGGGGACTAGTCTCGCCGGGACACTCTCCACACATGACGCACATGTCACGGGATAGCCAGCCGACCACAGAGACATAGCCACGCCTTGACACAACACAAACCAAGACTATTTACATCATATTCCCTCATTGTACTGCAGCGTTCCCGCGCACCAAGGAAACCATCTCCAACTCGTGCGGAGCTAACCTTGTCCACCAAGGAAACCATCTCCAACTCATACGGAGCTAACCTTGTCAAGGAAACCATCTACCGCCACGAGGAGCTAACCTTGTCCGGGTTCGACTACACGTACCTTTCAAGCAAACGGGACAATCACCACCACAACACAAACGGCATCTGCCGCAACGGAAAATCTCTACGAATCCCTAAGTTCGTATGCAACATCACCGAGTCGGACTAACGGTCGCGACTACGGCTTCACTCACCATGCCTAATCCACTAGCGAAGCGGATCTCTAATGCAAAACATGCCGGGGACGGACTCAATCAACCCGGAAGTTCCTCTTGAAACTTGGCAAACCAAAACCCCTCTCATTTGAGAGTTCGGTGCCCAAAAATTAGAGATAAAGAAACTAGATGATGCTAATACATGCATCCTAAGGACCGAGAGGAGAGATGTCGTTACCTTCCGACTCCTCTTCCTTGCCATGGCAAATAGCCGGATGGAAAACTTCGCAATGCTCCAAGCTTCACGGATCCGGACTCGGCTCACGATTTGGAGCTCCGAAACCCTTCCTACAGCCCAAGAGTTCTTCTTCTTCCTCCTTGCTCTAGTTTCTCTCAAGAACTTAGAAAGAGAAGTCTTGAAAAAAAATGAGGATCTGCAACCCTAAATTCGGACTTAACTTCCCAGGAGATGGCCTGAACCGTTAGATCCCAAAACCAGAAAAAGAATGGCTGCGATTCGCCTGGAAAACAGAAGACCTGGGCCGAACACGGCCTGGCACACGCCCGTGTCCAGGGCCATGTGCCTCATTCGCCGTCTCAAATCGACGCGCCTGGAATCGCACACGGGAATCCGACACGCCCGTGTTCAACCCGACACGCCCGTGTCCCCAGTGACACGGCCGTGTGGCCTGCCGTGTGCCTCCAACAACACGGCCCCGAAACCAACCCGAGAGATGACACGGCCTGGGACACGCCCGTGTCCCAAGCCGTGTGCCAAGTCTCGACACCTGTCGACAGGCTTTGTGTCGACACCGCGGAAAAACGTCGAGCGAAGATCGTCGACCAAGCGGGACACGCCCTGTGACACGCCCGTGTCACAGGCCGTGTGCCCCAGTCTCGACACACTGTCGAGCAAAAGTGTCGACACTTGGACCGAGTGTCGACACGGCCTCGACACGCCCTGCGACACGCCCGTGTCGCAGGCCGTGTGCCCCACTCTCGACACTCTGTCGAGCACAAAGTGTCGACACTTGGGCCGAGTGTCGACACGGCCTCGACACGCCCTGCGACACGCCCGTGTCGCAGGCCGTGTGCCTCACTCTCGACACTTTGTCGAGCGAAAGTGTCGACACTTGGACCGAGTGTCGACACGGCCTCGACACGCCCTGCGACACGCCCGTGTCGCAGGCCGTGTGCCTCCTTCCAGAAATCCAAAAATTTTGCAGAACTGCAGACTGACCCTGTAGCAAAAACTGGGGTGTTACAACTCTCCCCCACTTAACAGAATTTCGTCCCGAAATTTCAAAGCACAAGGGTACAAAAACTTAAATTGTACCTGACAAGAAGAGTTCTGGATAGTCTTCTAGCATGGCCTGTTCTCGTTCCCAAGAGAACTCCTCACGACCGCAGTTGTCCCATCGAACTTTCACGAGTTTGACTTCTTTATTCCGCAACTGCAGAGTCTCCGAATCTTCTATAGCGATTGGAAGGACTCGCGTCCTCAAGTCTTCCTCAATCGGCACCGATGCCGGCTCAATCACCACGCTAGCCTCCACCAAGACTTTCCTCAAAACGGAGACGTGGAAGACGTCATGTAATCCACTCAAATCTGCGGACAACGCCAACCGATAGGCTGCTTCTCCTATCCGCTCAACAATTTCAAAAGGCCCAAAAACCTTGGGCTCAACTTCTTGAGTCGGCGAATCCGTGAGACGCCTTTGAACGGCTTAACCTTCAGATATACCCAATCACCAACTGCAAATTCCAACTTCCTGTGACGAGCATTAAAATATTTTGCTTGCCTGTCTTGCGCCACTTTCATACGCTCTTGGATGGTCCGAACCAACTCACAAGCGTCAACTACCACATCCTTTCCCAAAAGTTTGGTGTCTCCCGCCTCTGCCCAAGACATTGGCGTTCGACACCGCCTCCCATACAAAGCTTCGTATGGCGCCATCTTTATACTAGCTTGAAAACTATTGTTGTACGCAAATTCTACCATGAAGAGGTGATCCTCCCACCTCTTGCCAAAATCAAGAACGCACATCCTCAACATGTCCTCCATAGTACGGTTCGTTCTCTCCGTTTGCCCATCAGTTTGAGGATGGAACACCGTACTAAACTTTAGCTTCGTGCCCAAGCTCTTTTGAACCAATCTCCAGTCCTTGGACGTAAATCGTCCATCTCGATCACTGACTATGCTCTTAGGAACTCCGTGCAGTCGCACAATGTTGCGAACATACAACTCCACCAGTTTCTCCACGCTGTCCTCTTTCCGATTTGGGATGAAGTGAGCCACCTTGGTTAGGCGATCCACGATCACCCAAATAGCATCATTACCATGCTGCGATCTAGGCAAACCATGCACAAAGTCCATGGAGATGTCCTCAAATTTCCATTCAGGAATTGGAAGGGGCTTCAGGAACCCGCCCGGTTTCTGACATTCGGCCTTCACCAAGGCACATGTTTGGCAACGACTCACATACAAAGCTACATCCCGCTTCAACCCCGGGCCACCAAAAGGATTTCTTCATATCCAAGTACATCTTTGTACTGCCTGGGTGAATGGAGTACTTTGAGAAGTGAGCCTCAAACATCAACTCCTCACGGAGATTGCCAAACTGCGGTACACAAACCCTTCCATCCTTTCTCAAGATTCCCCGATCATCTCCCAGGTGCTGCTCTCGCCCGTTTGAGCCTCCAACACAAAAGGTTGAAACTCCACATCTAATCGAGTCGCTTCCCGAATACGATCGGACAAGTCGTTTGCACTTCAATCCAGTTCAACGAGCCACGCTAGACTCGCCTCTCGCAACACATTCCAATCCAAGGGACTCCCATTCCCGTACCAACCGCTCATCATGAGCTTCGATCCAATTTCCTTGCCCCGAGTACTTTCTACTCAACGCATCCGCACCACATTGGCTTTACCCGGCGTATACTGAATCGCCACTTCGTAGTCTCCAAGAAATTTCAACCCATCTGCGTTGCCGCATATTCAAGTCCTTCTGATCCAAAAGATACTTCAGGCTTTTATGGTCCGTGAAGATCTCCACCCTTGCGCCATACACATAGTGTCGCCATATTTTCAACGCGAAGATTACCGCCGCCAACTCCAAGTCATGGACAGGGTAATTCCTCTCGTGAGGTTTCAGCTGTCGAGACCCAAAAGCTATTACCTTGCCATGTTGCACCAACACGCAACCCAAACCGCATCCCGATGCGTCACTGAAAATCTGAAATCCATCGGTCCCTTGCGGTAAACTCAGGATTGGAGCCATCATAAGCCTCTCCTTTAGGGCCTCAAATGCTTGACCGCACTGTTGGGTCCACACAAATTTATGGTCTTTGCGAGTGAGTGAGGTAAGGGTAGAGCTATCTTTGAGAAATTCTCCACGAATCTCCTATAATACCCGGCTAGTCCAAGAAAACTTCGAACTTCCGCCACGGTCCTCAACACCGGCCAATCTCTGATGGCCTCCACTTTCGCTGGATCCACTGCCACCCCATCACCACTAATCACGTGGCCCAAAAATGCCACCTTCTCCAACCAGAACTCGCATTTGGAGAATTTTGCATACAACTCATTCTCCCTCAACACTTGCAAAACCATTCTAAGTGGGTCTCATGCTCCACTTCAGACTTTGAGTACACCAAAATATCATCAATGAAAACAACCACAAAAGAATCCAAGTATTCCCGGAATACCCGATTCATCAGATCCATAAACACCGATGGTGCGTTCGTCAACCCGAACGGCATCACCGTAAACTCAAAGTGTCCATACCTCGTACCAAAGGCAGTTTTGGGTATGTCCTCATCTCGAATTCGCAGTTGATAGTAGCCTGACTTCAAGTCCAGTTTCGAATATACCACTGATCCCACCAATTGGTCGAACAAATCGTCTATCCGAGGGATCAGATACTTATTCTTGACGGTCAATTTGTTCAGCTCTCGGTAGTCTATGCATAGGCGCATGCTACCGTCCTTCTTCTTTACAAACAACACCGGTGCGCTCCACGGTGAAGAACTGGGTCTAATATACCCTTGCTCCAACAGTTCCTGTAACTGTACCTTAAGTTCCGCTAACTCCTTTGGTGCCATCCTAAATGGGAGACGTGACACGGTCTAGCCTCCGGCATTAACTCGATCGAGAAGTCGATCTCCCGCCGAGGAGGCGCCCCAGGAAGTTCATCTGGAAACACATCCTTGAACTCTGCCACCACAGACACTTCCTCAATCGAAAGTTGGGAGAGACGAACCTCCAACAACGCTACCAGCGCCACACCTCCCTGGTTAACCGCCCGCATCATTTGCATGGCCGTAATTAGGGAGTGGGCTACTCCACAAAGGCCCATAAACTTGACCTCCGCTTGCCCTTACTCTTTAGGGTCACTACCTTGGATAAACAATCAATGCTGGCGCGCTGCTCTGCAAGCCAGTCCATGCCTAAAATGACATCGAACTCTACTAATGGCAACACTGCCGCTTCCAAAACGAAGTCAACTCCGTCTAGCTCCCAATAGATGCGCCCTTTAGCCCCGGTGGTCATAGATGACCCGTTGGGCATGCGCACTTTCAGTTCCGCGTCCGCCGAGAAAGTCTCGACTCCTACCCTTCGGATGAAACTCTCCGCAAGAAAAGAGTGCGAAGCCCCAGTATCGAACAATACGCTAGCGGGGTATCCAAAAACTAACACAAAGCCTACAACAAGACAACACACAAAAAGGGGGTCTAAAAGTATGAAGCACAAATGCAAACTTAAATTGTCTTCATACCTGTCACCACATCGGTCTGGCGGATCGCTTCTTGCTGTCCAAGGTTGTAAGCCCTTGGTTGCACCGGTTGGAACCGAGAAGCGCTCGACTCCGCCATCTTTCCTTTCTCTGCAGCACTGGGGCCCGAGCGCACAGACTGCTCTGCCTTGTCTCTTGCCCCGCTCCCCCTTGCTGACAAGCACGGGCTATGTGCCCAACCTTCCCGCAGTTGTAGCACGTCGGCGGTCCCCTAGAGTGGGAACCCCCAGGCGTCCAGTTGCTCCTCTCACCAGATCTGGAAGTGTAAGGCTTCTTCCTCCACCTACTCCCATCATACTTTACATGAGATTGGGAGGGCTTCCCTTCCCCGCTCTTGGGAGTAAAACCCTTTCGACGCTGGGTTCGCTCCAGATCATTCTCCAAACTCCTGGCGGCTTCAACTAGCTCATTAAATCCCGCCCTCTTCATGGAGATGAGGGGCTGCCTCAGATTTTCCCTCAACCCTTGGTAGAAGAGGTTATCCCTCTCTACATCATCCGCCATTGTCGTTCCCGCATAACGACCCAATCGGGTGAACTCTTGCACGTACTCATCCACTGTCTTGTCTCGCTGCATTAGATGCAGAAACTGCCTCTGCAGGGCCAATCGTGTTGAAACTGGGATATACCTCTTAAGAAAAGCGTCCCAAACTCTTCCACTGACGGGGTGCGTCCCGGGAACAGGCGGCCGCTATGGCTCACCCACCACAACTTGGCGTCTCCTTCCAACATGAACGCCGCATACTCCGCTTTCGTTTCCTCTGGCGTCTCTGCCGCCCTTAGTAGTTCTTGAATACGAACCCACCAATCCTCCGCATCCGTTGGCGTCCCAACACCCTTGAAGGACGGGGATGGAAACTCAGGAAGTAATTCATGTGTCGGTCTCCATGTCCTACCACCACCCTTTCTGCCAAAGGCTCCACTCGCCTGGATTCTCCGCCTGGCACGGCCGTCGCCGTGTCCGGTGTAGCAGGGGTTGCTACCTGGGCTGCAGCCGCCGCTTGGGCTGCCACCATCGCTTCTGCAAGCATACGGCAGAAGTCGGCCGGGTTTACACCCGTGCCCAAAAGGCCTGGAGCAGTAGCACTGCTCGCCGAGAGATCATCCCTTGCTCTTGAAGTGCCCGCCTCGATGCTTGCACTCTTCAGGAAAACAAGAAATAAGGGATTAGTCTCCAATCTCAAGACTAAAACATAAGGACACTCACGGTCCCGCGTTACTCTTATGTGGATAACTTCTCTACGCACTGACCTTGAATCTACCTCGCTTTGATACCAAATTGTAACCCACCTCCCTGTAGTGGACGTATAATATGGGTCCGGCCGGCGGCCCCACAACATACGAACGCCACAGCTTTAGTATTATAAGTTGATATAGCTACCCAAACTCAAAACACTTGCACAACACAGCGGAAAACCAAGCACAACTAGAAGTTATCCACTAACAAAAGAGTAACAAATGGCCTTAAGGCTTACATCAAATGTCCAAAGAAAAGTGGTACATCAACACTTAATGTGCATAGCACTCCTAGTCTACCTCGGCATGCAAGCCGGACAAAGAGTCTCAAACAACATCATCATAACTGAAGTGCTACAAAAAAAGGAAAAACACTTCATGGGGCTTAGGCCTTTCTGGCCGGCGTGCTAGCTCCTGCATGCGATCCTTGACCTGTGAAAATTATGAGTAACGTGGGTCAGCAAAGGCTGACCTCAAACTGTGTAACAACACATCTCCTCCCGGCCGCCCCCTACGGACCCCGGGGAACCCTCCACCTGCAAGTCAGCACTTCATATGCAATATAAACATCTATAAATAGAAAAGCATTAAAACAGGCTTGGATGTCTCAATCATCAAACATGTTCTCTATTGGTTGAGCATATAAAGAAAGGGCCTACTATGCAACATGAATGCAACACCCGGGCTTCAACCAAGGTACCCTACTGCGTATGCATCTAGCACAACATCACATCATTTGGGTACTCACATTTCCCCATTGGCATAAAGCCGCAAACACTAAGGGGAGACACCTCTCCCTCAAACGGCGCACAGGCCGCCACAAGGAATTCTTGCCAAGGCCCCACCCGCTCGTGGCTTAGCCCCGGGCTTGCCTGCAACTCTGACGTCTCATGTCAGGATTCCAACAAACACAGACGACCGATTCTAAGAAGCCTTGCTGGACCCCACCCGCTCGTGCTCTTTGCCCGGGCTTGCCCAAGCTTGGCTTTCTCGTCAGTCTCACAGAAGGGGACTAGTCTCGCCGGGACACTCTTCACACATGACGCACATGTCACGGAATAGCCAGCCGACCACAGAGACATAGCCACGCCTTGGCCACACACAACCAAGACTATTTACATCATATTCCCTCATTGTACTGCAGCGTTCCCGCGCACCAAGGAAACCATCTCCAACTCGTGCGGAGCTACCCTTGTCCACCAAGGAAACCATCTCCAATCATACAGAGCTAACCTTGTCAAGGAAACCATCTACCGCCACGAGGAGCTAACCTTGTCCGGGTCGACTACACGTACCTTTCAAGCAAACGGGACAATCACCACCACAACACAAACGGCCATCTTGCCGCAACGGAAAATCTCTACGAATCCATAAGTTCGTATGCAACATCACCGAGTCGGACTAACGTCGCGACTACGGCTTCACCCACCATGCCTAATCCACTAGCGAAGCGGATCTCTAATGCAAAACATGCCGGGGACGGACTCAATCAACCCGGAAGTTTCCTCTTGAAACCTGGCAAACCAAAACCCCTCTCATTTGAGAGTTCGGTGCCCAAAAATTAGAGAGAAAGAAACTAGATGATGCTAATACATGCATCCTAAGGACCGAGAGGAGAGATGTCGTTACCTTCCGACTCCTCTTCCTTGCCATGGAAAAATAGTCGGATTGAAAACTTCGCAATGCTCCAAGCTTCACGGATCCGGACTCGACTCGCGATTTGGAGCTCCGAAACCCTTCCTACAGCCCAAGAGTTCTTCTTCTTTCCTCCTTGCTCTAGTTTCTCTCAAGAACTTAGAAAGAGAAGTCTTGAAAAAAAATGAGGATCTGCAACCCTAAATTCGGACTTAACTTCCCAGGAGATGGCCTGAACCGTTAGATCCCCACCACAGAAAAAGAATGGGAATGGCTGTGATTCGCTGGAAAACAGAAGACCTGGCCGAACACGGCCTGGCACACGCCGTGTCCAGGGCCGTGTGCCTCATTCGCGTCTCAAATCGACGCGCCTGGAATCACACACGGGAATCCGACACGCCCGTGTTCAACCCGACACGCCCGTGTCCCCAGTGACTCGGCGTGGCCTGCCGTGTGCCTCCAACAACACGGCCCCGAACCAACCCGAGAGATGACACGGCCTGGGACACGCCCGTGTCCCAAGCCGTGTGCCAAGTCTCGACACCTGTCGACAGGCTTTGTGTCGACCACGCGGAAAAACGTCGAGCGAAGATCGTCGACCAAGCGGGACACGCCCTGTGACACGCCCGTGTCACAGGCCGTGTGCCCCTGTCTCGACACACTGTCGAGCAAAAGTGTCGACACTTGGGCCGAGTGTCGACACAGCCTCGACACGCCCTGCGACACGCGTGTCGCAGGCCATGTGCCCCACTTCGACACTCTGTCGAGCAACAAAGTGTCGACACTTGGGCCGAGTGTCGACACGGCCTCGACACGCCTTCGGACACGCCCGTGTCGCAGGCCGTGTGCCTCACTCTCGACACTTTGTCGAGCGAAAGTGTCGACACTTGGACCGAGTGTCGACACGACCTCAACACGCCCTGCGACACGCCCGTTGTCGCAGGCCGTGTGCCTCCTTCAGAAATCCAAAAATTGTTCCAGAACTGCAGACTGACCCTGTAGCAAAACTGGGGGTTACAAATCTCCCCCACTTAACAGAATTTCGTCCCGAAATTTTTAAAGCACAAGGGTACAAAAACTTAATTGTACCTGACAAGAAGAGTTCTGGATAGTTTTCTAGCATGGCCGTTCTCGTTCCAAGAGAACTCCTCACGACCGCAGTTGTCCCATCGAACTTTCAACGTGTTTGACTTCTTTATTCCGCAACTGCCGAGTCTGTCTGAATCTTCTATAGCGATTGGAAGGACTCACGTCCTCAAGTCTTCCTCAATCGGCACCGATGCCGGCCAATCACCACGCTAGCCTCCACCAAGGCTTTCCTCAAACGGAGACGTGGAAGACGTCATTAATCCACTCAAATCTGCGGACAACGCCAACGATAGGCTGCTTCTCCTATCCGAATCAACAATTTCAAAAGGCCCAAAAACCTTGGGCTCACTTCTTGAGTCGGCGATCCGTGAGACGCCTTTGAACGGCTTAACCTTCAGATATACCCAATCACCAACTGCAAATTCCAACTTCCTGTGACGAGCATTAAAATATTTTGCTTGCCTGTCTTGCGCCACTTTCATACGCTCTTGGATGGTCTGAACCAACTCACAAGCGTCAACTACCACATCCTTTCCCAAAGTTGGTGTCTCCCGCCTCTGCCCAAGACATTGGCGTTCGACACCGCCTCCCATACAAAGCTTCGTATGGGCGCCATCTTTATACTAGCTTGAAAACTGTTGTTGTACGCAAATTCTACCATGAAGAGGTGATCCTCCCACCTCTTGCCAAAATCAAGAACGCACATCATCAACATGTCCTCCATAGTACGGTTCGTTCTCTCCGTTTGCCATCAGTTTGAGGATGAACGCCGTACTAAACTTTAGCTTCGTGCCCAAGCTCTTTGAACCAATCTCCAGTCCTTGGACGTAAATCGTCCATCTTGATCACTGACTATGCTCTTAGGAACTCGTGCAGTCGCACAATGTTGCGAACATACAACTCCACCAGTTTCTCCACGCTGTACTCTTTCCGATTTGGGATGAAGTGAGCCACCTTGGTTAGGCGATCCACGATCACCCAAATAGCATCATTACCATGCTGCGATCTAGGCAAACCATGCACAAAGTCCATGGAGATGTCCTCAAATTTCATTCAGGAATTGGAAGGGCTTCAGGAACCGCCCGGTTCTGACATTCGGCCTTCACCAAGGCACATGTTTGCAACGACTCACATACAAAGCTACATCGCCCTTCAACCCCGGCACCAAAAGGATTTCTTCATATCCAAGTACATCTTTGTACTGCCTGGGTGAATGGAGTACTTTGAGAAGTGAGCCTCAAACATCAACTCCTCACGGAGATTGCCAAACTGCGGTACACAAACCCTTCCATCCTTTCTCAAGATTCCCCCGATCATCTCCCAGGTGCTGCTCTCGCCCGTTTGAGCCTCCAACAAAAAGGTTGAAACTCCACATCTAATCGAGTCGCTTCCCGAATACGATCGGAACAAGTCGTTTTGCACTTCAATCCAGTTCAACCGAGCAACGCTAGACTCGCCTCTCGCAACACATTCCAATCCAAGGGACTCCCATTCCCGTACCAACCGCTCATCATGAGCTTCGATCCAATTTCCTTGCCCGAGTACTTTCTACTCAACGCATCCGCCACCACATTGGCTTTACCCGGCGTATACTGAATCGCCACTTCGTAGTCTCCAAGAAATTCAACCCATCTGCGTTGCCGCATATTCAAGTCCTTCTGATCCAAGAGATACTTCAGGCTTTTATGGTCCGTGAAGATCTCCACCCTTGCGCCATACACATAGTGTCGCCATATTTCAACGCGAAGATTACCTCCGCCAACTCCAAGTCATGGACGGGTATTCCTCTCGTGAGGTTTCAGCTGTCGAGACCCAAAAGCTATTACCTTGCCATGTTGCACCAACACGCAACCCAACCCAAACCGCATCCCGATGCGTCACTGAAAATCTGAAATCGTATACCTTT